>CM053789.1:194644817-195197317 GCA_028749045.1 Cupressus sempervirens | reverse complement strand
TGCATTAGACAAGAAACGATATGTTTTTGAAAGGATACTCAAAATGTTTACACAAATGAAAATCCCAAAGCGAAAAAGTGAAAACCATTGATCATAAAAAAGGGGCATAATATGATAAATCCAAAGCACAAACCCTCATTTCCCCTTACCATAGCAACAACATTCACCAAATTTACAGCAAGCCTAGCCTTGACCGACGATTCAGGTAGATCTAATCCCAAATGAGCAACATTTTTTTCTTTTCTTTTTCTTATATCCCGTTAGCGTCGCAATTGCAATGTTGTCGAGTTATAATTGAAAAAAGAGAGCCAAAAACACATAACATTTTCCCACCATCACAAATTTCCATCACAATTTCACTCCAAATGTATTAGTGGGAGAAGATCTTGAAGAAATAGAGGATGAAGAGGAGTCAAAAAAGGAGGAAGAGCCAGTGAAGAAGAAAAGCAAGGTGATCATCACCAAGCCATCCACTATAGTTTTTACTAGGAGATCCAAGAAGAAAGGCAATAAAATTGTCTTTAGCAAACTTCCTCCCACCTTCCAAGAAATATTGAAACAATTAGAAGAAGGTGTATGCATAACCAACTTCAAATCATTGAAGTATGAAACTAGGATAGATACTAAGAAGAAACAAGTTGAAGAATTGGTGCTAACCATGATTAGAAAATGGAAGTATTCCCCTAATTAGATAGCCTCCTAGATCTCTAATGAATTATTAGAGAAAGTAAAGCCAAGATGGGATTTTGCTATGCAGATAGCTAAAGATATCTTTGCACAAACCCTAAGGCAGTTGCTACCAAGCATCACAGATGCTGAGGTAAAAGAGTCCATAAAAAAAAATGAAGACAATATGACTCTTAGATTTAATACTTGTTTAATTTTGATAAAGGATATATAGAATATGGTCAAGAATGCCACAAGTATGTGGAAGAATGTTTATCACTTGCATAAAAAAAGTGACTTCCTAGTAGAAGTCAAGGATGATGATAGTGATGATGAGGAAGAAGAAACATAAACTGAGCCAACACATTTTGACAATGAAGAAGTTGAAGAAGATAAGGAGGAAGAAGCTACCGAGGAAGATAAATAAGATGATGAGGAAACTAATCCTATGAAGATAGCAGCTAGAATCGTTGCCTCACTTCGTCACTTTCCAAGCAAACTTGTAGCATCATCAAGCTCAGAGACAACTTCAACAAGTTTTATTGTGGCCATAATAGATACATCAAATGTCCAATCACTCCTTGCTCCCTCACAACTTAGCACATCACTGATAGAAGTGTCTGCTACTTCATCTACTAAGTTGTAGTCTCCCTCTTCATCACCTCCTGAGTTAGCATCATCAACAATGAGTACAATACGTTCTACAATTTTGTGTTCTTCTATATTAAGTACATTTTTGAGTTCTATAATTTTGGATTCTATAATTTTAATACTTCTTTAAGTACTTCAATTTTGGATTCACCAAGCATTCTAGTTAGTATTCCATTGTTGGCACTATATCAATTTTGACTACTAGTCCTACTATCTCTACAATTATTTCCATTCTGGATTCAAAGGCATTAAGTACAAGGACAGTTGAACCTAAGGCTCAACCGAGTACAAGATTTTTGAGTAGAGGAAAGGAGATAGAGGAGGATATAGACCTAGATGAGGAGGTTGAGATTCCCAAATAGGATTTTGATATTATCATTGTAGATCAAATGCATATGGCTAGTCAACTCCTCCAAAATAAGGCCATGTAGAAGAAATTGGGAGAGGAGAGAGACAATGATGTAGTACAAGGTAAGAGAATCCCCAAAGGAGATGTCCTAGCCCCCAAAAAATAACCACGCAACATAAAAAAAATAGCAAGAAACAACAAATACAAGTTCTAATACCAAATTACAACATTTTATTCATAAGGTATAATTGATTACATGCAATATGCCTAGCTATAAGGCCTTCTAAGTTAGGGCCAAATAAAAATAGCAATTACAAAACTAGTTCTGCAAGATCCTATAAGATCTAGTTACCATGCACCAATTCTAGCTAGTCCAGACCCACAACTAGATAAGAACACCAAGAAGATTCTACACTTGTACCCTTAGGTCCACCAAGTAATCGTCTAGTTTATAAGCCTCAGCCCTAGCTCTTCAAAATTTTCATCTACACTTCCTCCCCTTCTCCAAGTTGGAATAAAAAAATCTCCCTAAAGACTCCACAAAACCCCTTACTTATACCCAACTAAGCCACAAGTCGACCTAGCTAACTAAAAACTAAATTAAATTCCTTACATTTAATATAGGTCGAGCCACAAGTCAGCTACAACACTAATTAAAGAACCCATACATAAATTAAATGTCAAAAGTTGGCTCATAGAGAACTCAACACCAACAAAAACCAAGACCAAGCTGAGTTTTAGCAAAACAAAGGCCAGCACCAGTAAATTTCCAAGCATTGCCAAGCTCCCAAACCATGCCGAGCAACCAAAGACCATGCTGAGCTACCCAAGACCATGCTAAGAAACCAAAGACAATGGCAAGCTCTAGACCATGCCAAGTTCCACAAACCATGCCAAGTTCCCAGTGTATGTTGAGTTCCATAGACCATGCTGAGTTCCTAGTGTATGCCAAGTTCCACAACACTTAACCAAAATCCATTTGAACATGCAAGATTGTAAGAAAACCCATGATGGTCCTACACCAGAGACCCTAGGTTCAAAAAAGATGTTCTCAGTAGCTAGAAGAACATCTTCTGGGATTCAACACATAAATCCCAAATTGGTTCTAAACATACATGTCCTCCAAGTCTTCAACTTGTGCATTCTTTCCCTTGTTTTTCTTCTTCTTCTTCACATCCACCACATGTGATCCATAGGTCTACTCTCCATGCTGATCTCTGACCTTCTCAGAATCTACCAACTCAATTCGGCTACCAATACTCAGGTTCCTCCTACCAAGCTCTTCATTCTACAAAGGAATTAGGGAAAACTTCCTACCACCTTTCTCAATAGTAATCACATTTCTAACACAATCATTCATAGCCCTACAATCACATTATGAAGGTCTACCATGTAGCACATGACAACTATTCATATGCACAATGTCACACAACACTTGATCCTTATACTGTCCAATCTAGAAATCAACAAGGCATTGCTCCCTCACTTCCAAAGCATGCTCACCTTGTAACCAACCAATCCTATAAGGATAAGGATGAATCATCCTCTTCAAACCAAGTTTTTGAACCATCTCTTCAAAAACTAGGTTATCCATACTACCACCATCTACAATCACCTTGTAGACTTTACCACCAGACTTACAACGAGTTCTGAACAAGCTAATTCTTTGACCAGATTCCAGTGCCCTCTCACCAATTAGTACTCATCGAGACAAAAAATTCTCTCCTTGCTTAGGTTGACTATTCTAGACTTCAACCTTATTCACAATAGCAGTTTTCCTACCGATCGGACATTTAAAAGATCTATGCCCTTCTTGACCACACTTAAAACAATTACCTCTGAAACCACCTCCACCTGTCCTTCTTTTCTGTTCAATAGGTTTTGGTTCACCTTCTACCTTTGGTTTAGCTTGTGTTGAACTATTTTTCTTCTCCTTCCCTTGAGAAATACCTTGATTTTTCCTCTTTAGCTTCTCCTCTATTGACATTAGATTTCCACAATCCATTGATAATATTCTAGAGCTTTTCTGGAATTCAATTGTGTAGCATTTTTTAGATGCTAAAAAATGCTACACAATCAAATTCCAAAAAAACTCTAGAATATTCTCCTCTAATCTCAAAGCATACTAATAATCATCCTCAACTAAAGAAATATTCATCATACTAACCTCATCCTGAATATTGAATCTCAAACCATTAATGTACTGAGCTACCTGCTCTTTTGACAATTTCCTATGCCTAGATTGAATAGTCAACTTGTAGAACTCCTCTATATAATATTTCATAGTCATATCCTTCTATTTTAGATTCTACAACCTTTTAAACAACTCAAGTTCATAATCACCAGGAATGAACTTAGCCTTCAACTTAGTCACCATCAATTTCCATCTAGTGATCTTCATTTCACCTTCCTCTTCTCTATCTCTTTGTATTTCTTTCCACCAAAGAGCAACATGTCCCTTCAGCTTAGTTTGTGTCAACTTTACTCTAAGTGGATCCTCAATATTCTCAAGCTCAAAGTAGTCTTCCAATTCACTAATCCAATCAATCAGGTCTTTAGGATTCAAAGTACCCAAAAAATTAGAAACCTCCATCTTATGCTTCAGCTTCAACTGAGATGCAAGTTGAGCAACCCTATTTCCCATAGATCTCTCCATATGATTAGTTCTAGCCTCACCACTAGATGTAGTAGCTTCAAAGTCTTCAATAGCTTCCTCATAATCATCTTTAGTACCCATATGTCTAGGTACACCACCTAAAGCACTTACAATTTCAGCAATCATGTCACTCTTAATCAATGCAATCTCAAATTTGAATTCTTCTCTCATCTTCTCTAAGATCCATTCTTCTATAGTATCACTAAGATCAGCAATTTCCCTAGGGTCCAATCTTCTTGGAGGCATCTTCCAAAATTTTAGAAAACCTTAAGCAACAAATCTACCAATCAAAAAGATCAATCAACCACAAGATCAACCTTCTTCAACACAAGTCTTGGTGAAAATTACCTCAACTTCAATGATCTATCTATACACTTAGGAACAACCTTCACTCTAATACCACCTGAAATAGTACAAGGTAGAAGAATCCCCAAAGGAGATATCCTAGCTCCCAACAAATAACCATGCAGTAGAAACACAATAGTAAGTAGCAAAAAATACAAGTTCTGATACCAAATTACAACATTTTATTCATAAGGTATAATTGATTACATGCAATATGCCTAGCTATAAGGCCTTCCGAGTTAGGTCCAAATACAAATAGCAATTATAAAACCAATTCTGCAAGATCTTGCAAGATCTAGTTACCACACGTCAATTCTAACTAGTCCAAACCTACAACTAGATAAGAACACCAAGAAGATTCCACACATGTACCCTTAGGTCCACCAAGTAATCCTCAGGTTTATAAGCCTTAGCCCTAGCTCTTCAAAATTTGAATCTACACTTCCTCCCCTTCTCCATGTTGGAATAAAGTAATCTCCCTAAAGAATCCACAAAACCCCTTACTTATATCCAACTAAGCCACAAGTCAGCCTAGCTAACTACAAACTAAATTAAATTCCTTACATTTAATATAGGTCAGGCCACAAGTTAGATACAAAACTAATTAAATAACCAATACATAAATTAAATGCCAAAAGTTAGCTCATAGACAACTTGACAACAAGAAAAACCAAGAACAAGCCAAGTGTCAACAAAAAAAGGCCAAGCATTGTAAATTTCCAAGCATTTCTGAGCTCCCAAACCATGCCAAGCAACCAAAGACCATGTCAAGCTCCAGACCATGCTAAGCAAACTAAAGACCATGCAGAGCTACCCAAGACCATGTTGAGCAACCAAAGACCATGTCGAGTTCCATAGACCATGCCGAGTTCCTAGTGTATGTCGAGTTCCACAACACTTAACCAAAATCCCTCCAAACATGTAAGATTGTAAGCAAACCCAAGATGCTCCTACATCAAATAGAGAATATAAAATTATAGAAGATGCCAAGAGTATTTTGACTAAGCAAATAGGTGTTGAAGTTGATACTTCTCAAAACATTTTGTTTCAATTAGAAGAGATAGTCCAGAAGTTTAATGAGGATTGCAGTGGTCAAGATAAATTGATTGAGAAAGAAGAAAAGAAATTTGATAATAAAGTGCTTGAGCACATTGCTCAACAAATTACGATTCAGCAAGTGGAGCTTTCCTCAAATTTGACCAATCTTGATACCTCTTGCACAAATGTAACATCTCATTTTGGAAAGTTGTGTAATGTTACTAAGTTCACAAAGGAAATAAAGAGAAAACTGACAAAGATTGATGAAGATCTAAAGGCTAGTGCCCAGTAGTTGTAACTTGACCCTAGTTCAAGCTCTGCATATCATATGAAAATTAGATTCTTGTCAGATATGCAAGCAAAGTTGTTGAGAGAATAAGCAAGGATTTAGTATACACTGATAGATATTCAAAATATGATCCTTCCCATCATGGATACAATGTAGAAGCATATTTTTTATTCAAAAACATTGATCCATGACAAAAAATTCTCCATTTCAGATCACATGATAAAACTCTCTACAAAAGTGCAAGTTGCTCTACATACATGAAATGTTTTGCCAGAGAACTAGGATAAGTCTCTAGCACTCATACTTAAGGTACATTCTAATTTTCTTTCCTATGTTGGTGTCTCTATGTAAATAATTTTTGATTAGATCTTTGGCATTATTTTCAAAAAGGAGGAGAGACACTTGTTATACTATGTATATTGTATGGTGGAGAATCATGCAAAAGGGAGAAAGTGTATATAGTAGATAATTTGTAGATATAGTATACTGTATATACTTACAAAGAAATTATTTGAAAAATCTCAAAAAAAATCGTATACCATACCAAGGCAGTACCACACTATAATGTATATAAGTTTTGGCCGATAAGTGATTTTGTCACTAATGCCAAAGGGGAAGATTGTTGACATTTAGTCAAGTTTTTTATTAGTGACAACACTTATTCAGATTCTGTATGGCTAATGAGCTCATTGAATAGTTTGCAATGTGTGCCATGTAATTTAGTAGCCACCAAGCTCTATGATTCCTATCAAGCATTTCAGTGGTTACCAAGCTTTGCAATTTCTATTGAGCTAGTAGTTGATGTGAAGTGAAGTTAGTGTTAACCGAGCTATGTGATGATTAGTGTTTACTCAGTGCAGTCATGGTAAATGAGTAATTCACTTTATACCAAGTTACATGGTATCTACCAAGTCACTAGTGCAGATTGAATTCAAGACTACATTGAGATGATTAGTATGGATCGAGCTTTTAATTCTATTGAATGCATGATGATGCTGAGTAGTGACAGTGGATGTTGATTATCAAAACTTCGCCAAGTTAGTCTTTAGAACCTGAGTATCTACATATGGGAAAACTTTGTAATACTAGTGCTAACTTGTATATTGGCTGACTTTGTAATTATGTAAATTGGATTGATATATATGTAATGTATTATATCATATCCAAGGTAGTATAGATGTGTGAAAATAATGTGAAATAGAAGCATGCAAATGTGAATCAGCAGTAGAAAAAGTGTATTGTAAGGCCATATTAGCAAAGGAGTAGAAAACTCATATGTATCACATAAAGGTGATCAACACTTCAAATAATCTCTATCAAAAATCTAGTTGTAAGTCAGAGATCTACTATTTCATCCTAATAGGTGAACTAGTCCAAATCCTTTAACAAGGTAGACTTAACAGTCTTTTGTCATATCTCTTAACTGAGTGCATACTTCATTGTGTGTTTGTAAAACCTCTAACAAGGTGGACCTAGTAGTCCTAATTGCTCCTAATAGGGTAGATCATTAGAAGTGATCATTGTAAGCCTTAACAGGCCAACTTTATACTACAGTAGTGGAGTTTTGCGGATATCATCCCCACCCCAATTTTATTTTCTATTTGGAAGGCTTCTAGGTCACAAAATTATTGTGTTCAAGTGTTATGAATTTTTTATACTTTTAGTTTCTCATGCATGTAGTTAGATCTAATTTAATGAATTAAATGGTAATTGAATTATTACAATTAAGATCTAAATTTGGTAAAGTTTTTAAGGTTACTGATTGACCCCTCCCCTCTCAGTAACCTAGCATAGTCTTGAATATTTCCAACAATGAACACCCATTGTCAATGATCCATATGTCATTCTTGTTCATATAAGACACAAGTGCAGTTGCCTCATCTTCATTAGATTCATCCTTCATTTCAACATACACCACTACATCATGATGTTCATCAGATTCATCTTTTGTTTCTTCTTCAAAAATATAGCAAGAGTTCTTTAATTTGTCTTTGTAATCCTTGTTGTCTTCATCTCTTCTACTTTTTTAACTTTTCACCACCTCTATAGTTCTTCTTCTCTAGAGATCTAGTAGCAATATGACCAACTTCATTGCAATTAAAACAAATGATAGGTAATTTACCCTTAAACTTTCCTTTACCTCTATGAAATCTCCCTGCTAATAGTGCTTCAAGTTGATCTACATCCTTCTCATTTATATCATTGTCACTGGACACATACTTTGTCTTTTTCTTCTTCTTCTTCTCATCAAGTTCCTTCAATGATAGCTTAGCGTTGAAAGAAGATTCAATACTTTTAGGTTTCTAATTATCAAAGTTAGATAGCTCAAAAGCAATGAGCCTACCCACTAGACCTTCAAGAGATAGAGTATTCTTTGGTATACATCCAAGTTCTTATATTGAAAAAACTCTAATAGCATATATAGGTAGCAATATTCTTAAAACTTTGCTTAGTATAGTATCATCATCTATTGTACTAGTAGCTCCTCTTATTGCATTAATGATATCTTTTATCCTTGAGCAATATTTTCACCTTCTTGCATTCTTATATCATCAAACTTATCTTTGAGACTCTCAAATTTGGCTCTTAGAACATTCATGTCTCCTCTATAGATGATGTGTAGAGCATACCACATTTTCTTTGCACTATCAAGACTTCTGATATCATCAAACCCAACATAGCTTAGGGCAGAAGCAATCTCTAGCATTGTCTAGTTATGTTCTTTCTTTTTTTTTAGATCCTCACTAGTTAGGGCTCTAGTAGAATCAACATGCTCATTAGTAATGCTAGATTGTGCATGATCTCCAAGTCCTTTGAGGTGTAGCTTCATCAAAAAATTTCATAGAATAAAGTTATCTCTATTAAGCTTAGGTCCATTTCTTTGACATCTTGATCTTTGTGCTTTTAGTACCTTCAAACTAAACCTCTTAAGTAGATGGCTTTGATACCAATTGTTGGAATTCTTTAGAATAACTGGGGGGTGGGGGTGAATTAGTTATCCAAGGTCCAAATGTATAAATAAAACTTTTCACATCTTAGAGAACCCATAAAATATTTGTCATCATGCATGCATCCATAAGACTATGCAATCACTTAAAATCTTGTAGGTTATTGTCAAATCAATTTGTAGAAATGTAAACATGAAACATAATAGTTTCAGAAACACACTTGAAACAATGATTTATGTGGAAACCCATTTTGGAAAAAACCACCAGTAATATGCTAATCTTTTTCACTCTTCTGAAGTGATGGCCTATGAAAGGCCAACCCTATTAAAGGATAAAATACACGCTATTAAATATGACCCTATTAAAGGATTTCAATCACCCTGTTAGGAGTGAACCTTGTTAGAGGACTTTAGACCATTCACTTGGAATTTCACCTAATTAAAAGATTTACAAATGACTATTAGGTCAACTTTAATCCAAAAGATTTACTCTAGACTAATACAATTGTTAAAGAGTAATAGTAAGGCTTGATCTGATAACAATTTACAAGTCCATTTGTAGATTATAGATCTTTGTTTTAGTCCTCAATTTTTCTTAGCTTTCACACTTTTCAACTCTGGTAGCTTGTTCACCCTTCAAGCATCCATACCCTTAAGCCTTCTTTCTTAGCATGCCGATGTAGACTCTTAATTAGGTCACTAAATGAAGCAATACCCTTGACTCATTGTCTTCCTTAGGTTCTCACACATGAAAACACTTGCTTTTGACAAACCATCCCTATAAATAGAGAATTAAGATCTTTTTTCATTCATTCTCCATTGTACAATTTAGAGTTAGGATAGATTAGATAGGATTCAATGAATCTACCCCTTTTTCCATATCACTTCTAGAAAGTTCTCCTTCAATCCTCTTTGAATTCACCTCAAAATGGTTCACCATGAATTATGTGCCACTAGCTCATCAATCTTATCTTCCACATGGTTCACACAATCCAAGAAGATAAACTTGTTAGCTCAGATCCATCAAATTCATGATATTTCTAATAATGTTGATGCTTGACATTAACTTTCTTTTGATGCTCATCACATACTGCATTGCTTGACATCCTCTATAAAATCACTCAGCACAAACTAAAGTTTACTAGTGCTTGGCATCAACTAAAATTTACTCACCATCCACTATTTTTCTTGGCATACACTAAAATAGACTTTTACTTAGCTCCAAAGGATTTTCTGCTCAACTTGCACTAACTTTTCTTAGCATGTACTATCCATTCAGTCAAGCTTGGTAGATAAAATTTATTTAACTTCTTCTTTTGAACTTGCTTAGTGTAACCAACCTTTGTGACCTTAACTAGATTATCAATGCACTATGATATCACTATCTTAGCTAATTCTTGTACTCCTTTTTATATCATAACTCAACCTTTCCTCTAGGTGTTACTGTTAAATCTTTTGATCAAATTCTCTTCATCAATCAAACAAGTGATACTACTTAAATCATATAAGCAGTTGTCTTACCAAAAAAATAGTAGGTTTGACATCAATGACAAAACAATGATTGAAACACATTTATCATACTTTTATAAATCTATTTTCAAAAATCTCCTTCTTCAACATATTGCACATAAATAGATCTCTTACAACTCTATTACATTCCTCAAGTTTTCTTTCTTCCACAATCTTCTTTCCATTCTTTGAAATTAACCAATACCCTAGACCCATTTGTAGAAAATAAGTCTTCATATTCTCCTTCCATCTATCATAGTTTAGGACACTCTTTTCTAAAATAAACTACCATTGATCTCCTTAAGTTGTTATGATTTTTATCTAAGGACTTGACCCTCGAATACTGGTTGTTATCTAAAGTAAAGTCCAGCAAGATAACTGAGAGCGAGGTGGATGAATTAATTACTACTACATTTGGACTTGAATTGTGATGTCTAACCATTGCCCTAGTTATTGAACAATGAATTAGCCCCCATGGAATGGCCAATGGACATTTTCTATTGCAAATTATGATAGGGAGGTGATTTGTCATAATAGTAACAATTGAAACTATGGTTTATGCTTCTAGTTAGTCATTGTAATTGTGATGTCAATGTGACAATTGCCCTATAAAAGTGACATTCATTCATCAAGACTGGCTATCATAATGGAAATGCTTTTGCAATGGGTTTTTTGTGCAAGTGATGACTAGCTATTGGAATGGTCATCATAATTGTGATGGCTAGTCAAATAATTAAAAAGATATTATTTCTTTTAACCATAACCCATGATAATGGTGATGATTTGGGTATGGCTCATGCAAATGAGATTTTTTTACATTGCTATGGAGTTGATGGATATGGACATGTTGTCATTCATCAAGAAAACTATTCATGGAGGATAATTAATATATCCATATAATCATGATGACCATAACTAGTTATATTTTAGGAACATTGATAGGATTGGCTTGGTGAAAGGGCTAATGTGGGAGCTTTAATGTGGTATGGGCTACTATGATGACATGGGTGTTGCACACATAGATGTTAAGCCCAATAATTGTCCTCTCTATTAATAAGGAAAGAGGCATAAAAATTAGGCTTGCAGACTTTGGATTGGAAAAGATGGTGAAGGATAAAAAGAATTGTGTGATGGAATGAAATGTGAAAGAATATACATCCTTGTGCAATAGAGCTCTTGAGTTATTAATGCAAAAAAAGAAATGAAATTTATTTGCAATTGATGTTTGGGCACTCAGATACATATTTGTAGAGATGGTCATAAGAGAACCCCTATTTTTTGGGAAATGTCCACAAGAGAAGCTAAGTATTGTATTTTAGCATGTGGGAGGTTCTTCCTAGGAGATGATAAAAAAATGTGTGCAACTTTCGAGAAATATTTTGGGATGTCATGGATGGAGGTCTGGTTTCCAGAATTGGATTGAAAGTACAACTAAAAAGATGGGATGCTCAGTAGGCATGGATTGTATCTTGAAGATGTTCAAGGTGGATCCTAGCAAAAGACTAATAGTAAGACAGTTCCTTCAACATGTTTACTTCTCTACTTTCCACACTTTTAAATTCTTGGAGTGCAATACCAATGTGATTTTTTTAGGCTATGAGGCTTCTTGCCTACAATCTATGGGTATTCTAATTGTGAGTTTTAGATAGTAAACTCTATTTGTAACATGGGTAAATCATTGAAAAGCTTTTCACTTTATGTTACTAATATTCTATAGAATGTCAATGTCAATAAATATCTATTTGTATGAACTATCTACCAGTTTATGATTGTCAAGAATTCTTTTTTACATCTATGTATAATTTGAAATGTGCCAAAGGGTGTTGCAATAAAGTGTAATAACAACTTGCAAGCACTCTAATTATAATTAGAGTCAGCCATAGATTCCATTATATAGTTTCTCTAACTATTATGAATATTTAGATCTTTAAAAATATAGTATATCATAAAAGAAAAAATAAATTATAGTTAGTTGAAATCTAAATTTAGTGTTAGTACTTCTGAAGGTTTACTAGTGCATTATTTTTGAACTTACATACAAGCAAGTATTTTAGCTTGAATATTCTTTTGAAAAGGATATTAGAATTATGATAATGGAGGGTAATAAATGTTCCTCAATATTCTTTAACAAATCAACATATTACAAATCAAATGAAGCTACATATTTTCATAATGCTCTTTTCTCATTCACTCTAATAAATCAAATGTTGAAGTATAGAAATTACACACCATCAAATGCGTGATGGGCTTATATTTCCTCAGACTCTAATGATCACTTAGAAAACTCCATGAAGAGGAAGGGATATCCATAAGAGATGTCTATATTATCAAATAACATACCTAAAGGTATACCTTAAAGAGGTGGGAGCATCAACAATTCCCCAGACACAGAGTACACCCTCTTCGCAAAGAAAATTCAAGAGCATATTGGATGTTTTCCTTATGAAGAGGAAAGCCTAAGTGAGGAGGAGAATATGGATTATCATGCTGCACTAAATACAACTCAAAAAAGATTTATCTCATTGACTAAGAAAAATTTTCTTAGTACTAAGAAATTATTGGTAGACTCATCAAAACATAATTCACCATAGCTACTCCTCCAATTGAAAGTATCTTTGAAAGGATCATTCCCATTACCATAGAAAAAAAGTCCTGATCAATTAAAAAAAGAAAGCTATGGCAAGGCCCAAATTCACTTCTAAAAATATTTGAGAGAAGGCTTGTTAGAATATATAGTCCACCAATTTAACTAAGAGGAGGTAGGGGGGTGAATCAATTATCCAACTATTATCAAAATTATTGACCTTAATAAACTTTAACCATATGAGTAATATAATTAGAAACCTTAACAAGATACTCATGCACAATAATGCCACATACATTAAATAGGGAAACCATTGATTAGAGAGAAAACCCCTGTGGCTATGATACCCACAAGATGATGTACTAATGTAAGTATTCCTTGTTAGAGGATGGACCCTGTTAGGAGTCTATGAAATACATTCAGTACATATCAGTCCTTGTTAGGAGATTTTAAATCACTATTAGGATATTCCAACCTTGATAGGAGTTGTAGAAGGAAGATGGAGCCACTGTCCAAACAACTTCAAGGGTAAGACCAATGAACCTACTATCCAAATGATCTTCATATTATTTATTGTAGAATAATATAATGAATAATACTAAGTCTTCCTCATTCTCTGTCTAATTAACCGAACTTCTACTCCTTCTAATCTTGTAACCTAATCAAAAATCTTGCATCCAATAATTCCTTGGATTGCTTATCAATAATCATCAAACACTCTACTCCTTTTTGCACTTCCTTTCACACTTCTTAGTTGATCACATACAATACGCTAAACAAGGAAAAAATATTTCCTTTATACCATATCCTCAAAATAATTTAGTTGAGTAGCCTTGAGGCTTTCCTAACTAATTATAATAAGATAATTAAATAATTAGTAATTACAATAACACTGTCATCTCATAGTCAATATAACTTCTAAGACATGCAATACTAGGGCTTGCATATTTGGTGAAGTTACCATTAGATGGTCTTATTTCACTCACTAACCATGCAACTCTAAACTATATCTCTGTTAGAAGATATAATATAATCATTAGAAACTTCTTAATAGTTACTCTATAACTTCACTTCTCTCTATAAATCAGGCATATCTTCCATATCATCTTTAGCTTACATAATGCACATTGAACCACAACATCATGACATAGTATAGAAAATTTCCATGACTACACATCACCTGATAATAAAACCTCTATCCTTACAACTATGATCTCTATATGCTATTTTGCTAGTCCTTATAGACTTATTGCTATGTTGACATCAATGAAAAACATAGTAATGAATGCAACATATCAATACATTTCAATTCTTAGGATATTGCCCCAAAGGAATACCATCAAAATTCATTCTAATAATCTCCCCCTTTGGCATTGATGGAAACATAGATGAAAAGCATCTAGGTTCCAAGAATACCAAATAGTACTCTACTACTGCTACTATTATTCTCATCTTTTCAAATCCTCTTCCATCAATCAAATATAAAATCCCCTGGAATAATGCTCAATTCAACATTGTCTTTAGGATGGGAAATTATTGTTCACATGCTAAAAAACTCTCATCTTCTCCCCATACATCAATTTGTACTTATCTTTCCCTTTTGGCATTAATAAATCTTTAGGATTCATATCTCCCCCATAGAGATATTCATCCTTCTTCTTACATGAATATTTCTAAATCTTCCTAATAAAGTAGACATTTCCATGCACTCTTCTCTGATTCATACTTAGGAGATGCTTTTCATGCACTATTCTCTCCCATTGACATCAATGAAAAAGACCTCATTATGTCTTGATATACTATTCTAATTCTTCCCCATTGTTCAATAATGACTTGGCTTATAAAAAATACTCCCCTATACAATAAGCATCAACATTCAGTCAAGTCAAATAATAGTGCTCTATACCACTGGACTGATACAATGTTTGCATCATCTACTCTGAAGTAGGCAAGGTATAACCCCAAGCATACCTCTGAAATATTCAAATGTATCTTTAGACAAAGGATTAGTAAAGATATCTATAATCTAATCTTTAAACTGACATACTCCAATCTAATCTATTTTTTTATTTCCTTTTCTCTCAAATCATGATACTTAATGGAAATATGTTTTGTCTTAGAATACAATACATGATTTTTAGACATACTTATTGTACTTTTGTTATCAAAGTAAATGATATCAGGTTCTAAAATTTCTATCCCAATATCCTTCAACATTTGCTTCATCCACATAACTTGATTATAGTTATTTGTTTCCTCTACACACTCTACCTCAGTTGTACTTTGTGAGATATAATCTTATTTCTTTCTCAACGGACAAATCAATATTCCTCCAAGAAAGAATGATCCCCCACTAGTGCTATTTCTATCATCCATATTTTCCATTGAATCTACATCACTATAAGAAAATAGACTGAAATCATTTGATCTATCAAACCATATCCCATAATAAGATGTTCCTTTTAGATATCTAATATCCTCTTTAATATTGCATAATGATACTCCTTGCATTCATCATAAAATATAGATACAATCCCACTTGCATTTTCTATATCTGGTCTAGTGTGAGTCAGATTTTGCAATCCTCAAATCATAGATTTGTACTTCTTTTTCTCAACTATAGGTGTCTCATCTTTGCTAGATAACTTATGATCAGTTATCATTGGTGTACCAATAGTTTTACAATATTCCAATCCAAATCTCTTCAACAAATCTTTCAAGTACTTCGCTTGTGAAATGAAATTACCATACTAATTTGCACAATCAACAAACCTAAAAAGAACTTCAATTCTCCTATCATCCTCATTTCAAACTCATTCTTTAACTCTTGAAGAAACTTATCACTTGCTTCATCATTACCTCCAAATATTATGTCATCAACAAATATTACTATTATCAAAAAACCATTTTCAATTTCTTTTAAATACAACTTACTATTTTTTATACCTCTAGAAAGTCCAAGTTTTTACAAATACTTGTCCAACCTTTCATACAAGGTTCTAGGTGCTTGATTAAGACCATATAGAGATTTCTTTAGTCTACATACCATGTCTTTTTCTTCTATGAAAAGAAATCCCTCAAGCTCCTCAATGTATACCTCTTCTTCAAGTTCTCCATTTAAGAAGGTAGATTTAACATCCATTTGATAGACTTTAAAATTATTACTTGTTGCATAAGCCAAGAACATTCTTATTGCTTCCATTTTGGCTACAAGGGCATATGTCTTCTTATAATATATTCATTTTTCCTATGAATATCCTTTGCATGCTACATCTGTACATTTAGGTTCAACTTGAGAAATTAAATGCAATTCACATATTACTTCATTTACCTGATTCTTATTTCTTCTCCCAATGATATATTCAGGAGGGTGATTCTTTGATATACTTCTACTAGTTGTCAATTCAACTCTTCCTTCTAGTCTATGCTCATATATCTTCTCTTTAATCTAGTTCCTATTTTGAAAATCATTGTTAGGCTTAATGATAACTTCCACATTTTGATGATTAGCCTTTGGATCAACAATAGTTACCAAAGATATTTCTTCTACTACTTCCTCTTTCTTAACTAATTTAGGTTCATTACCCTTATCATCACAATCATTCAAGAAATTTTTTATACTTGCTTTAAATTCTTCATCTTCATCAAAAAGTGAACTCTTTCTAGATTTTCTTACTCTCTTATGAAGGCTTGAGGAAAAATCACCAAACTCTTTACATGTCCAATAAATGAAAATTTTTAGACCTTTTGGCTCTCTTTTCATAAGTAGATCAATACCTTCTTTGATCTTCATGTCTACCTTAGATCTGGATCTATCTTTTCTTGTGATTCTATTATATTGTATGCAACAAAAGGATTCTAGATCTGGAAACTCAATGCTCAAATCTTTACAGAAGTCTGATAACTCACCAAGAAGCTTTTTCTTTTATGAGATGAAGTTTCCTCTAGATGACTTAGGATTATCCTTTCTCGCCATGATCTCCCAAAGTGGTTAAGCTTTTCCTTCAAGGACCTACTACTCTGATACCAATTATTAGAATATATAGTTAACCAATATAACTAAGAGGCAGGGAGGTAGGGGGGTGGAATACATTATCCAACTATTATCAAAATGATCAACCTTAATAAAATTTAACCATATGAGCAATATAATCAAAAATCTTAACAAGATACTCATGCACAATAATACTAGATATATTAACTAGGGAAAATCTCAGTGGGGATGATACCCATAAGATGATGTACTAATATAAATATTCCTCATTACAGCATGGACCCTGGTAGGAGTCTATGAAATACATTCAGTACATATTAGTCCCTATTAGGAGACTTTGAATCCTTCTTAGGATATTCCAACCCTATTAGGAGTTGTAGAAGGAAGATGGGCCCACTATCCAAATAACTTTAGGGTTAAGACCAATGAACCAACTATCCAAATGATCTCCACATTATTCCTTTTAGAATAATAGAAATGAATAGTACTGATCCTTCCTCTTTCTCTTTCCTATCAACCAGACTTATGCTCCTTCTGATCTTGTAACTAGATCACAAATTCCACATCCAATAATCCCTTGGATCTCTTACTTATATTCACCAAACACTCTACTCCTTTTAAGACTTCCTTGCACACTTTGCAATTGATCACATACAATACACTAAACAAGGAAAACATCTTTCCTTTATACCATATCTTAAAAATGAATCCTTGAGTTGGCCATTGGGATTTCTTAATTAATTATAGTAAGATAAGTAATTAATTAGTAATTACAATAGCATTGTCATCTCACAGTCTATACAACCTCTCACATGTGTGATACTAGGACTTGTGCACTCGTTGATGTCACCATCAAACTATCTTCTTTAATTGATTGACCGCACAACTCTAGACTATATCTCTATTAGAAGATATAATATAATAATCATGAACTGCTCAAAAGTTACTCTTTCTCTTCACTACTCTCTGGAAATAAGGTACATCCTCTATACATATTTGACTCAGTTAATGTACATTGAACCACAACATCAAAACACAATGTAGAATATGTCCATAATGATGCATCACCTGAAAACCAAACCTTTGTTCACAAAACTATGATCTATTTCTACTACTATGCTAGTCCTTACAAACTTACTACTATGTTGACATCAATGAAAAACATAGTCATAAATGCAACATGTCAATACACTCCAATGCTTAGGATACTCCCCCAAAGGAATACTATTAGAATTCATGCTAGAAAGGATTCTATAAAGGAAAATATAAGTGAGTTGCAAAAGAAAATGGTTCATCAGTAAAAAAGAAGGATTCAAAAACATCTATGATTGAACAAAACATCTTTTTCATTATTTTTTGACTTCGCTCAATATAACAAAGATTCCTTTAAATCACTTACCTGCACTTATTTGAAATCATTTTTTCATTAAGCTTTAAACTTCATGTGATATAGTTGTCCTACAATTGTGATTTATCACCATTTTCAGTTTTGTTTACATTCTCTCTTCATTTTGTAACTATAAAAATCATCATTTTTCTCATTATTTGGTTGTCGTTCTCCACTATTTATTTTGGTCTTCCATGACTCGTGACTATGATAACAAAATTATCACCATTCCTTCATTAAGATTAGATTTTTAAAAGGAAAAAGAAAACTTCTTTAAAGAAAAAATGTTAGTACCTACTCTAGAATGGCATGACTGCCTTATGTATGAGTGGGTATTATATTTTAAAACCATTTTTAATTTCTAGTTAGCCTAGAAAAACAAGAAATATTTAATAAAAAAGAAACAATCTACATGCTTTATTTGTTCAAATAGAACTATATGATTGATTAGCATATCAAGAAATATAATTCCATTGCCGTGAATCATTCTTTTAAATTTTTTATTTGTAGATCACTAATTTTTTCCAAAAATAACTTTACTTGCAAGATGAAAACTATATTTATTACATTAGTGAATTTTAGTTCATCCTATGTTTTCATAACATAGCAAAAAAAGTTATGCATGCGAAGAACATATTTGGATACTTGACAAGGAAAAAAAAGAAAGAAATAAAGAATAAAGGGAGCAAAAACTTACTTTCAATATAAGGAGATGTTGAAGAGGACTCTCATGGAGATGCTACCCCATTATCATTTACTGGGTAAATGCAAATGAGATGGAAGCATCCAAAATAGCACATAAATGTATACCTATTTCATATAGTGAACTCTTAATATTTTTAATGGAGGATTCTATATTATCAAATAATATAATGTCATATTGGAATAAAAAACAAAAATTAGTGACACTTCCTGATGGGAACACAATCCAAGCACAGAATGGACACAATAGAAAAGGGAAATTGTATTAACTGAAAAATAAGCTAGTACATTCAGTACAAAAAATAATCTTCAAAAAATTCCCTAAGGGCTTACAATAGCATAAATGTGTATATAATTTCTCCTTTCAGTACCTCCTCTCAAACTCCACTCCGAACTGCCTTTTACAATGCCAAGAATCTCCTTAAATAGACCCTGAAGGGTTAAGGACTAGGAATACATTCTAGAAAGTGCTAGTAGGCATCTGCCAACCAAATAGAAGGTTCCAGAAGCTGCGTTAGAAGTTGGTGCAAATCTAGAAGAATCCAGAAATGGTAATCGAACTTTCGGGAGGCATAACTTTTGAACCGTAGCTCCGATTGACAAATTGTTTGCATTTTTGAAAAGCTCTCTAAGTGCTCTATAGCCCTATGGACCAGCTTTGCTCATCCCCCATTTTTTGGCCTTTTTTGAGGTCATTTAATTCACCTAACTTGACTTTGAAGCATTCTTAGGAGGTCTCCAAAACTCAAAAAATTGCAATAACTTTCAAATCGTGGGGCCTTTTGACCTGATTATTTTTTGGGAATGCTCTAAATCACAATTACATTCATCTGGCCAATTCACACCTTCTAGTTTACCAAAATGATGGCCCAATTACATGCTCCTATTTTTTTGAGATTTTCTAGCACACTAATAGTGGAACTGTAAGAGTTGGAACCTTTATTTGACCCAAATGGGTGTCCAAAAATGAAAACACATGAAACAGAAACTAAGTCTAAGTACATTTTTTTTGGGTGACACAGGATTGCCTTTATACCTTTGGATGCTCCTGCATCAAACACCCAGGGTAGATTGAAAAGTGACCCTGTCACTTTATGAATGGTAGAGGAAATCCCAAATGGGAAACCTCAACTGCTGAAATCCAAGTTGAGTCCTCGATCGGTCGTCCTTTCTGTTTGACCAAATATTCTTCATATTGCTTGTTTGTGGTACTCCTACCCACATGATGATCTAGAATGTCTTCTATCTCCTCCTTCTTAGAAGCAGGAATCGGACATGGCTCTAACACTAGCTCCTCATCTGCACATCATCATGATACTCTGTTAAATCTACAATGTTGAAAATGGGAGAAATGTGAATACCATCTGGCAGCTCCACTTCATATGCATTTCCTGAGTCATATTTCTTCAAAACTTTGTAGGGGCCAAATTTCTTCATTTTTAGCTTGTTGTAAGTACCGGCTGGAAATCTTTCTTTTCGTAAGTGCACCATGACTAGATCTCCTACTTGGAATTCCTTATGTCTTCTCCTTTGATCAGCCCTAGCTTTATACTCTTGATTCATCTTGGTAATGTGTGCTTGAACCTCCTCATGCAGACGTTTGATATGTTCAGCAAATTCCTCAACTTTAGCACTTGTCCTCTCCCCTTGTTCTATCTTCCTCAATTCTAGTGTAGTCCTTGGGCTATTCCCATATACAATTTGGAATGGTGATTTTCTAGTACTCCTATTTATAGAGTTATTGTAAGCAAACTCTTCTTGTGGTAGAATCAAATCCCATCCCTTGGGCTTATCCCCAACTAAACATCTCATGAAATTGCCTAAACTTCTATTTACCACTTCTGTTTGGCCATCAGCCTGCGGGTGATGCGTGGAACTAAATTTTAGGTTTGTTCTCAACTTCTTCGATAATGTCCTCCAGAAATACCCCACAAATTTAGTATCTTTTTCAGAAACTATGCTCCTTGGAAGACCATGTAGTCTTACCACCTCTTTGAAAAACAAGTCTGCAATATGGACATCATCATGAGTTTTGTGGCATGGAATGAAATGAGCCATTTTGGAGAACCTATCAACCACCACAAATACTGAGTTATTACCCCTTTGTGTCCTTGGCAATCCAAAAACAAAATCCATACTTATGTCCTCCCATGGCCTTGATGGAATAGGCAATGGCTAATATAGGCTAGTATTGTGACTAAACCCCTTGGCAAGTTGACAAACCTGGCAACTCTGTACAAACTTCTTCACATCCTGTGAAATTTGAGGCCAAAAATAATGTTCTCTAAGAATGGAAATGATCTTATCTCGACCAAAATGTCCTGCCATCCCTCCATTGTGTTTCTCCTTAATCAAATTTTCCCTCATGGAACTCCTTGGAATGCACAATTGACTACCCTTGAACAACATGCCATCCTGAATCAAATAGTCTAACCACTTGGTTCTATCTATAGCAAAAAGTTCTTTACAAGCTTTCCATGCTTCAGCAAAATCAGGATCCTCGGGGTACAAGTTCTTGAGTTCATCAAACCCAACTACTTCAACCTGCATTACTGTAAGCAACAACTATCTCCTACTTATTGCATCTGCAACCCTGTTAGATTTTCCACTTCTATGCTTCAACACAAATGTATAACTCTACAAGAACTCTACCCACTTCATATGCCTTTGATTCAATTTACCTTGGCTATTTAGGTACTGTAATGCCTGATGATCAGTATACAAAACAAATTCCTTTCGCAATAAATAATGCCTCCATTTCTTTAAGGCTTGAACTATTGCATAGAACTCTTGATCATAAACATAATACTTCTTCTTTGCATCATTCAATTTTTCACTAAAATATGCAATAGGCTTACCTTCTTGGCTTAATATAGCCCCAATAGCACTACCACTAGCATCACAATCCACCTAAAAAACCTTTCTAAAATTTGGAAGTGCCAAAATAGGTTGTTCTGTTACCTTCTTCTTGAACAATTCAAAACTTCTCATAGCTGCTGCAGTCCATTTGAACTCTTTTCTATCCCCTCTTATTGTATCAGTTAGGGGTACACATATGCCACTAAAATTCTTAATAAACTTCCTGTAAAAACTAACCAGACCATGAAATGATCTTACCTCAGTAGCAGACTTTGGAGTAGTCCATTCCAAGATGGCTTTTACCTTCTCTAGATCCATTTTGAGACCTTCGGGTGATATAACAAACCCCAAATAGGCTAACTCCCTTTTTGCAAAGTTACACTTCTTCAGATTAATTAGTAGTTTATCTTCCCTTAGCCTTTCAAGGACACTATGAATATGCAGTAAATGTTCTTCCAAAGTCTTGCTGAAGATTAAAATATCATCCAAATAAACAATAACAAATTTTCCCAAGAACTTCTTAAGTACCTCATTCATGAGCCTCATGAAGGTGCTTGGGGTGTTCGTCAATCCAAAGGGCATGACTAACCACTCATAAAGACCCTCCTTGGTCTTGAAGGCTTTTTTCCACTCATCTCCTTCTTGAATCTGTATCTGGTGATAACCACTCTTGAGATCTATCTTTGTGAAGTATTGAGCTTCACTCAAGAAGTCCATAAGATCATCCATCCTTGGTAAAGGAAACTGGTACTTGATGGTTATCCTATTTATAGCTCGAGAATCTGTACACATCCTCCACTCTCCATCTTTCTTTGGTGTGAGTATTGCAGGTACTGCACATGGACTCAGGATTTCTTGAATCAAGCCATTCCTCAATAGCTCCTAAACCTATCTATTTAGCTCATCTATTTCAGTAGGAGTCATCCTATGAGCAGCCTTGTTAGTAAAACTAGCTCTTGGAATCAGATTGATCTGATGATTGATTTGCCTTACTGGTGGCAATCCATCTAGAACATTATCAGAGATAATATCTCCAAACTCCCCTAGTAAATTTGAAACTTCAAGTGGTATTTCACTACTACCTTCTTTATCTTTCCTAGGAATCAAAGCATAGCACATATGCTGATGTTTCATGCCATCTAAAAACTTCCTTTCATCAACAAGACAAATCCTAACACTGCTACATACCTTTTCACCTTCCTTTTTCATGGGCTTCAATTTGTGGCGAACTCCATCCTTTGTTAGAGAGTATGTGTTTGCATGTCCATCATGTACTGGATGTCTATCAAACTGCCATGGTCTACCCAACAATAGATGGCAAACATCCATTGAAATAACATCACAAAGAACTTCATCATGGTAACTCCCAATTTTGAATTTCACTAAACATTGTTCACTTACTAGGACCGTATGATCATCTTTTACCCAAGCAATCCGATAGGGCTGGGGATGTTTCTTCCTCTTGAGCTTCATCTTAGAGACCATCTCTTCTGATACCATGTTATCAGTGCTACCACCATCAATGATCATGTCACAACATTTATCCTCACACTTGCATCTGATATGGAACAAACTCCTTCGTTGTCCTGGTTCAATCTCACCACTTAGTAGGAATCTTTCATTTACCAAGGTCTCTCCTCTTTCTGCATCCTTTGAATGTGATGATTGTGCATCCTCATCCACATGAGCAACACTATCTTGGCCCTCAGCTCTCCTATCTGTCCTTCCTTTTCATTGAGGGCATTCAAAGGCACGATGACCTTCTTCATTGCAATGGAAATAGGTACCACAGAAGCCTCCTCTTCTTTGTCCATGTCCTCTACCTATTCCTCTCTGATTTCCAAAGTCTTGATCATGGGAGCGGTTGAAACCCTCATTCCTCTGGTTCCTACTAGTACCCACATCTTCATTTTTCTTTTGGGTTTCATTGTGGCCTCCAGATGATCTACCACTTCCCCTTCCTCCTTGACCGTGCCCTCTTTGTCTTCCTTCAAACCTTTTATTCAGATTCTCTTCAACTCATAGGGAAAATTGGTATGCCTCTTCAATGCTGGTCATTCTTACCAGACTTAATTCCTCCTGGATGCTAGGTCGCAACCCATTGATATAATGAGCAACCTTTTCCTTATTTGCTTTTGCATGCCCTGCTCTAATTAAGATTCAGTAAAATTCTTCTGTATATTCTTGGACTGATCTTCCTTCTTTCTTTAACCCATGCATCTTCTTAAACAAATCAAGCTCGTAGTCCACAGGAATGAACTGCTTCTTCAATTTGTCCACCATGCGATCCCATCTTGTGATCTTCTCCTTTCCTCTTCTATTTCTTTCCAATTAGACCTCTTGCCACCAGATTTTGGCATGGCCTTTCAGTTTGGCTTTTGCAAACTTAACCCTATCTGGGTCCCTAATATCCTCATACTCAAAGTATTCTTCCAGTTCATTGATCCAATCGATCAACTCATCTGATTTTAGATTTCCTGAAAATACACCTACTTCAATTGTAGGTCTTTTCCCAAAATTAGTAATGGCCCTAAAAAGCCTTTCCTCTGCATGATTCAGAACTTCCCTGTCAAATTCCCCTTCTGGTCCCATTACTTCTTCTTCATTGTCATCCTCACTATCGTCACCTGCGGCAACATTTGCTCCTCTATGGAGCTCCTCTTGCAATGCCTGTACCTACCTTTGGAGGGCTCTAACCTCCTTAGGATTAATAGCTCTAGCCCTTCCACCATGATTTCTTCGTGGAGGCATCTTCTTAACTCAAATCGACAACCACACAGTCCTGGTGTAAACTGCCTCACAGTCGGCGCTCTGTCTACACACTCAGGAAAACCAGCTCTAATACCACTTGATGGGAACACAACCCAAGCACAGAATGGACACAATAGAAAAGGGAAATTGTATTAACTGAAAAATAAGCTAGTACATTCAGTACAGAGAAAATAATCTTCAAAACATGCCCTAAGGGCTTACAATAGCATAAATGTGGAGATAATTTCTGCTTTCAGTACCTCCTCTCAAACTCCACTCCGAACTGCCTTTTACAATGCAAGGAATCTCCTTAAATAGACCCCAAAGGGTTAAGGACTAGGAATACATTCTAGAAATTTCTAGTAGGCATCCACTGACCAAATAGAAGGTTCCAGAAGCTGCGTTAGAAGTCGGTGCAAATCTAGAAGAATCCAGAAATGGTAACCAAACTTTCGGGAGGCATAACTTTTGAACCGTAGCTCCAATTGACAAACCGTTTGCATTTTCAAAAAGCTCTCAAAGAACTCTATAGCCCTATGGACAAGCTTCACTTGTCTCCCATTATTTGGCCCTTTTCAAGGTCATTTAATTCCCCTAACCTAACTTTGAAGCATTCTTAGGAGGTCTCCAAAACCTGAAAAACTACAATAACTTTCAAACCATGGGGCGTTTTGACCTAATTTTTTTTGGGAATGCTCTAAATCACAATTACATTCATTTGGCCAATTCACACCTTCTAGTTTACCAAAATGATGGCCCAATTACATGCTCCTATTTTTTAAGGATTTTCTAGCACACTGATAGTGGAACTGTGAGAGTTGGAACCTTTATTTGACCCAAATGGGTGTCCAAAAGTGAAAACACATGAAACAGAAACTAAGTCTAAGTACATTTTTTTTGGGTGACACAAGATTGCCCTTATAACTTTGGATGCTCCTGCATCACTTCCATTGTTATTCAATAAACTATTGAAAAAAAATCTCCAATAATCTAATATAAGAACAATTGAAATATTCACTTTCATTATTTCAACTAATAGAATCATCTCTCTTAATGTAAAGAATAACAGATTGATACTATGATGTCTGCCTTTTACAATAATAGTCAATTCCAAGAATACCATTGAGTAAAAAGGCATATGAAACTAGTGTTACAATACAATGATCATATATAAGAGTGATCATGTAATAAACTACCACATTAGTGTGACTATTTCTAAAAAATGTTTTGCAAAGATTGAGATGGAAAAAGTAATGAATATATTATAGTAGAATATATGATTATATCCATAGTCAACTCAATATCCTTGAACTAGAAAAAAAAAGAAGAAGAGCAAATATAAAGTGGTAGAATGCCTTACTGGAAGCAACTATGACTTCAAACTTCCATGAAAAGACATCAACTTGCCAAAAACACCATGAAGATAAATGACTTGAGGATAAAACATAAAAGAATAAAAAATCAATGGATCTACATAAAGCCATTAATTTTTAAATACACATCTAATTCGAACAAAACTACCAAAACTTAGGAAATAATGCACATAGGAAAAGGCTAGATCATGACTAAATTTAGATAAGATTAAGAAAGAAGGGAAACATATCTATTTCTTTTCTACATAAAAATTGCTCTTGGAAGGGCTCACATAAAGCACAGGGACCAATCCGACCATTTTACCATCTCTTCGAGGTCAGTTCTTCCTTAGTTGCAATAATTTAGATATATAAAAGGTTATTCATTAAAATAGGTTGGTTTAGAGATGCAATGCATTATTTTTTATTAAATATGTTTACTCGCATAGAACCAACCATCTACAACTACTAAGTTCAGCTATAACTGCAACATCAACCATCAAAGTATCAAAAAAAATTTCATCACATGTATCCATTTCAAAATAGGAACCCATAATACTATCAAATCTAGATAGATAAACAAAGATACTTATGCTAGAGTCTAACTTATGATGAATTTGTTGAAAGGTTACTTAGTCTTCTTTGTCTAGGTACAAACTTATCCTCCTGGTCAAGTGTAGAAGACATACATTAATTTTCCTTTTAATGTCCAAAAATCATTC
The DNA here is from genome assembly GCA_028749045.1 of Cupressus sempervirens. Taxonomy (NCBI): domain Eukaryota; kingdom Viridiplantae; phylum Streptophyta; class Pinopsida; order Cupressales; family Cupressaceae; genus Cupressus; species Cupressus sempervirens. The sequence continues at coordinate 195,170,516 of CM053789.1, read as the reverse complement.
TTAACTATTATATTTTTAGTATTTAAAATTACAAAAGTGCCATATTGATTAAAAACTATCCTCAAAGAACTACTAATGTAGAATTCATTTCTAGTTTCTCAAATAGAGAGGCATGGTCCAAACTAAGAAAGTAATCTCAAGCTCCATAAAAGTAACCAAAAAAATCCATATGGTATGTTAGCATGACTGTTGATGCTATGAGAAAACATAACAAAATAATGTTATAACTGTGTTTATCATTAATGACAACATAGTAAAATTGATAGAATAGTAGACTAAGATTTATGTATTAAGGATATCACATTATGTATTTGGCCATGCATAGTTAATAGCATATACTACAACATGTATTTGATATGTGGTAAAGTGCACAAAGCTTGAATCAACAGTGTATGGAAGATATTGATGACTCACTAAGAACCACAAGAAAATAGAGTATTGGGAAAATAGTTTTTGTTGTATGATCAATATAACACATTGTTCTTGGAATGAAGGGTTATGTAGTTAACTGGAGAAAGTACACTGACCATTGATGAAATCATCAAGTGTGTAGGTACAAAAGTAACTCATGTGGAAGTTTGGAAACAAATGTGAGCCATCAGCATTAATTAAATGTGTATTTCATTTAATTAAATATGGAGCTAACTTTAATAAATGTTAAGTATATGGAGTCGACTCAAATGATTAATAATTGTGTATGATATAAAGGATAGATTTTTTTCGAGTTCTAGAGTGTTAGGATTAAACCACAAACATAAATAACAATTACATGCAAATATAACCAATGTCAAAAAATAATAGATCACATAGAAAAGAACACAAGACATCAAGATTTAATGTGGTTCACCCAATCCCTGGGCTATGTCCACCAAATAGCAAGTCAGATATTATGATGATCCAATAATTACAACCTAATTACAATCTGTAATCCCTTATAGCTCAATACTACCACAAGAACCAATTTTGCATCACCTTATAAAATAATCCCTAACCATAAGCTCTTTTTATAAAAGTATTTTTACTAATCTAGGGTTATAATTAATAATTACATGTTGGTCCAAAATCTTAATAAAATAGGGCCCAATTTTTTTTTCTAATCAGTATGAAGTGTGGACAATACTTTTCTAATCAAATACCACAATCTGACAATCTTCCACTTGGGAACTGATCAGGCTCCACTCTAAACAACAATCTCCCACTTGAAGACTGATCCTATAGTTATGCCTCTACTCCATGAGGTTTCCATTGGATCAAACCAACCTGGACTTTATTGTTCTTTTATTCACATTCAGTCTAGAAGACCAACCAAAGCTAAAGAGGAGTATGTTCTTTTCTTCTCCCTTGTTACTACTTTTGTAAACATATTTGTTGGATTGTCATCTATTTGTATCTTGTGCAACTTTAACTATCCATCCTACAAAACTAACTAAATGAAATGGTACTACAACTATATGTGTTTGGTCTTTGAATGCAGCATTGAAATCTTTGCAAGGTGAATGGAACTTTGACTATTTGTGAACAAGTAATTATCCTTCTTAGAGTGTCACAATTCTTCTAAGAAGAACTAAAGCCATATCATCTCCTTGACTACTTCTGTAGTGGATAGAGCATTAACCTTCTATAACCTAGAAACCTAGCTCATAGCTACCCCACCAACAGTAAAGACATAACATGTAGTACTCTGCCTAGTATTAATATCCCTTGCCAAATTTGAGTCAACATAGCCTTGTAAATTAGTAGTAGAGCCCCCAAAGTGTAAACATTTATTGGATGTTCCTCTCAAATATTTGAGAATCCATTTGGTTGCATTCCAATGCTCAATTCCTAGATGACTCATATACCTGCTAATGACTCCCACTACATGTGCAATATCTAGCCTTGTACATACCATAGCATACATCAAGCTTCCTATAGCTAAAGCATAAGGTACCCTAAACATCTTATCCTCCTCCTCTTGTTTCTTGGGACACACTTCCTTAGTCAACTACAAATGACTAGGTAAAGTTTCCTGACAACTTTAGCATTCTCCATAATGAAACATCGCAACACCTTCTCCACATAATCAGCCTAAGATAGCATTAATGTTCTATTCTACCTATCTTTGCAAATCTTCATACCAAGGATTTGTTTTTTTACCCCCAAATCCTTCATAGCAAATGCATGTGCTAACTGGTATTTTAGCTCATTAATATGATCCATGTTAGACCTAGCTACAAGCATATCATCAACAAATAAATGTAAAATAATGTAGCTATCATCATCCAACCTCTTAAAATAAACACAATGATTTGAATGATACCTACTATATCCATGCTCATGCATAAATTGTCAAATTTTAGATACCATTGTCGAGGTGCTTACTTCAAGCCATATAAACTTTTCTTCAATTTGCACACTAAGTTCTCCTTACCTTTGACCTCAAAAATCTATGGTTGAGCCATATATTTCTCTTCATCCAAATCACCATGAAGGAAGGTTGTTTTAACATCAAGCTACTCTAAATAAAAATCTTCAGTGGCCACAATACTTAAAACAGTATAGATAGAAGTCATCTTGACAATAGAAGAAAATATCTCACCATAAGAAATGCCCTTTTTCTATGCAAATCCTTTCACAACTAAGCTAGCTTTAAATATTTTCTTACCTCCATCCTCTTCTTTTAACCTAGAAACCTACCTTTTCTTTAAAGCTCTTTTACCTGCAGGCAACTTGCACAAATCCCATGTCTTATTCTTCAGCAAAGATTCCATTTCATCTTTCATTGTAGACTCCCATTGAATCTTAGTATCCACTTGCACAACTTAATCATAACATTCAAGTTCACCAGCATTTATTAATAAAATAGAATACAAAGAGGGAGAAAATCTTTCTTGAGGGCTAATTTGCCTTTTTGACCATCTAACATTCACTGGTGGGTGTGGTATTTGTTGTTGTAGTTGTTGCACATCATGAAGAATGGCTAGAATATCAACTTTTGGAGTATCATCCAACACTACATAATCATCTTCTTTCTTCTCATGTTGTTGTAACAGATCTTTGTACAACACTTTTTCATTGAATATGACATCCCTACTTATTACAATTTTACGATTTTCAAAATCCCAAAGCCTATAACCAAATTCATTAATGCCATATCCAAAAAATACACATTTCTTTGACTTATCTTCTTTCTTGGATCTACTTTCAGAATCTATGTGAGCAAATGCTTCACAACCGAAGGTTCTAAGAAAAGAATAACTCACCTTCTTACCAGTCCATGCTTCCTCTAGAATACCACAACCCAAAGGAGTAGAGGGACCTCTATTAATCAAATATATAGTAGTATTGACAGCCTTTACCCACATGTGTAAGGGCAACCCAACATGCAACTTCATGCTCCTTGCACACTCCATTATAGTCATGTTCATGCATTCAGCCACTCCATTTTCTTGTGGATTCCTTGGAACAATTTTCTATCAATGAATACCATTAGTGGAGAAATAATCTTCAAATTCATGACTATAATACTCACCATCATTATTAGATCTGAGAAATTTTAATTTCTTATTAGTCTCATTTTCAACCAAGCATTTCCATTTCTTGAAAGTTTGAAATACATTAGATTTCTCTCTAAGGAAATAAACCCATACTTTTCTAGTTGCATCATCAATAAATGTAACATAATAATGAGAGCCACCAAGGGAGGATATCTGAGCTAGTCCCCATACATTGGTATGCACAAGCTCTAAATTCTCCTATTTTGTCTTCCCAATCTTCACAAAACTCACTCTCTTTTGTTTTCCATACACACAATTTCCACAGAAATCCATATTAAAAATTTTTAGACCTAGTAAAACTTTCTTTGAATGAGGTACTTTCATACCTTTCTCACTCATGTACCCAAGTCTATTGTGCCATAGTGATGTATCAAAATTTGCAGCAACTATTTTCTCTCCCAGCTCAACTACAACAATTGTTCCTGAACATTCATTTTTCTTTGAAACAATTAAAGTAGAAGGAACAATATGGCTCATACAAAGATATAAGGTTCCTACTTTTAGACCTTTTTCTACTTTAGGGGAACCTTTTTAAACCTTCCAATTTTTATCATTGAAAGTAACTACACAACCCTCATCACTGAGTTGCCCTACTAAAGTTAAATTCCCATTCTGTAACTTAATCTTAACTTTTCCCTTTCCACCAATCTGAGAATTTTCATTATCCCCTAAATAAACAAGTCCAAAATCCCCCTTGACATAATCAATGAAATAACCTCTATGAGGTGTAGCATGAAATGTAGCACTAGAATCTAAAACCCATGAATCATCAACACTTTCTAAAGATAGAAGAAAAGCATCCTCTTCGGATTTGTCACTTACCACATTTGCCTCCTTGTCTCCATTTGGTTTATCTCCTTCATTTTTCTTTCGATTCCAACAATCTTTCTTTTTGTGCCTTAGTTTCCCATAGTACCAAAAGTCATTTGATCCTCTCAATTGAGACCTCCTCCCCTTTGACTTTCCTCTTGATTTCCCATGATTTCTAAAATTACTTCCTCTCTCAGTCGTTCTATCCCTGCTTTATGCATTCAAAGCACTTCTTGATGTAGATCCACCTGAGGTTTTGTACAATTTTCCTCACTCAAAATAACACCAATACCATCATCATGTTTTAGGGTACTATATCTAGGAACAAAATTACTCATAGCCATTACCAAGCCATTCCGGCTTTTAGGAAAAGAACACAAAATCAAGAGAGCCCTAATTTCTTCATCAAAATTGATACCCATTGAAGATAAATGACTAGTAATAGTATTGAACTCATTTAAATGATCTATAATAGATCCACATTCTACCATTTTCATATTAAATAAATGCTTCATGAGAAATACCTTGTTTGAAGTAGAGGGCTTTTCATACAGTATTGCTAGGGTTTTCATCAACTCTTCTATTTTCTTCGATTTTTCAATATTAAATGTCATTGATGGTGCCAGGCATAATTGAATGCTTTCAAGTGCCTTTCTATCCAAAATATCTCATTCTTTATTTGACATAGATCCCTAATTCTTGGCTTTGCCTTCGAATGGCTTCCATCAATCCTTCTGATAAAGATAGTCTTCCATTAGCATCTTCCATAACTAGAAGTTCTGCCCATTAAACCTATCAACCCTCAGCTTACCCTCGTCTACCATTTCTCCCACTTAACCATGAGACTTTCTTGTAAAGGATAACTAAAGAACAACCTCTCTCTGATACCACTTGTTAGGATTACACCATGAATAGAAATAACGATTACATGTATATATAACCAATATCAAAAAATAATAGATCACACAAAAAAGAACACAAGACACCAAGATTTAACATGGTTCACCCAATCCTTGGGCTACATCCACCAAATAAAAAGTTTGATATTATTACAATCTAGTAATTATAACTTGATTGCAATTCGTAATCCCTTACAGCTCAATACCACTAGAAGAACCAATTTTTCATCACCTTATGAGACAATCCCTAGCCCTAAGCTCTTTTTATATAAGTAATTTTACTACTTTAGGGTTATAATTAATAATTATACATCAGCCCAAAATCTCAATAAAATAGGGCACAAATTATTATTATTTTTAGGGTGATGCGTCGAGCCCCAAAGAATTTATGAAGTATGTATAGTACTTTTCTAATCAGTCACCACAATCTAACATAGAGTCCATTTTTTTTTTTTATCAAAAAGAAGAGAAGACTTGAAAATTCTGAAGTAGAAGAGTAGAGTAATATACTAATATGTGTAAGTGACCTTAAGGGTTACTGATGAGTTCTATATCTATTTGCATGATCTAAAGGTAAAGAAGTCTAACATACTGGATAGAGAAAGTGAAAAGAGCTTATTTTGCATCTATTATTTTGACTGAATTGTATTGAGATCAATTAGATAGTGGGTTCATTGGTCTAATCCTAAAGTTGTTTAGACAGTGGTTTCAGCTACCCTCTACAACTCCTAATAGGGTTGGAATCTCCTAAAAGGGACTCTTTGTACTAAGCATTGTAATATGATCCTAACAGGGTCTATCCTCTAATAAGGAATATTCAGATAAGTACATTATTCTATGTGCATCATTCCCACTAGAGTTTTCCCTTTGATGAAGGGTTTCCCTAGTTAACATATCTGGTGTATTAGTGTATGTGCATTTCTTTATGATTTCTATTTACTTTGGTTGATAAAGTAAGAATTACTTAAGTTTGATACATAATTGATTCACCACCCCCCCCCCCCCTCCCCCCTTCTTAGTTATATTGGTTAACTATTACTTCTAATAATTGGTATGAAAGCCTCAGGTCCTTGAAAGAAAGATTAACAACTTTGGGAGATTCATGGAATATATATTTAGAAAGGAAAGTCCTAGATTTGATGGCACCAACTATGATAGCTAGAAAGATAGAATGAAGACTCATCTCTTGTGCATGGGTCTAGGATATTGGCTTGTGACCAAGACATCCAAAAACATTGTAGAATAAGACAATCTTGAAACTTGCACTAAAGAATAGAGAGAATTATTTATGTGCAACATAAGGGCAAGAGAAGCAATACTGTCAGCATTACTTGGAAGTGAGTACAGTCAGGTAAAACTACTTAAAACATCTCATAAACTTTGAAAAACTTTAGAGGTTAATTATGAAGGTGATACACATGCAAAAATGCAAAATTTGTATTGCGTGTTTCAAGATGCTAGAATGATGAAAGACAGATATGTGAGAAGCTATGTTGGGAGAATATCTAAGATTGTTGCAAGAATCACATCTCTTGATGGAAAGAAATTTGATGATGAAGTAATATGGAAGATCTTGAAAAGTCTAACACCACCATTCAAGATAGTAACTTAAATTATTCGAGTAATGTTACTTTGCACCACTAACTTCACCAAAGAAAATTTTCTTAGGAGATTGGAAGCTAAAGAATTTGATTTGAAACAATTTGGAGAATTAAAGAAAGTTGAGACAAAATTTAGTGCACTAAACATCAAACATGGTTCAACAAAGAGCACAAAAGTGTAGGGAGACATTGCTAGCAGCAACAAGTCCTTTGAAGAAAAGATCCAAGAAGGAGTGGCTCTTCTTCTGGAAAGAGAAAAAGATGGTAAGAATATCTTTAAATGTTGGACTTGTAATGAATATGATCATTATGCATCTAAGGGTCCTAAAAGAGAAAGGAAGTTTAAAGGTAGATTCAAATCTAGAAGACCTAAAAATTGTATATATGCCAATGAAGAAGAATATGAAGAAGAATCTGATCAAAGAAAAAGTGAAAATGAATTAGGATTTGTATCCATAAAAGAGGATGATCTTGATAGAGAAATCAAAGAAGAAAGTGCACTAATTTCACAAGTTGGAGAGAAATATTGGATCATTGATATTGGTTGTTCACATCACATGATTGGTGATATGAGAAAGTTTGTCAAATTCAAAAGCCATGATGGAGGAATTGTTAGAGTAGGAAACAATGTAGCTTGTCATATCACAAGAATCAGATATATAACATTTGATGGTAAAAGAGATATTGATGATGTTTATTTTGTTGTGGACTAAAACATAATTTTTTGAGTGTTGGACAACTCATGGACAAGGGTTACCAATTACAATTTGGTAAGAACACATGTATCATCAAAGACAAGGAAGGGAAATTGCTTGACACTAGCACAAAAACCAGAGGTAACGTATTTAAGTTAAAATCCTCTAAAATAACATGTTTAGTAGCAAATATTGACAACAGTTTGTTATGGAATAGAAGATTTTGTCACATTAACTTTGATAACATTGTGAAGGCCAGTAATACACTTGCTGTGAGAGATTTTACCAAGATCTCTAAGCCCACTAACACTATTTGTAAGGAATATATTTTGGCTAAGTAGAAAAAAGTTTGATTTTCTAACAAGCAATTTTGTACTACACAACAGCTGGAATTGGTACATATAGATTTGAGTGGTCCTACAAAAATAAGAGGATTCTATGGAGAAAGGTACTTTATGATTTTTTTTGATGATTTCACTAGAATGATGTGGGTAGCTTTTCTTAAAGAAAAATTAGAAGCATTTGAGGAATTCAAGATATTTAAGAATAAGGTTGAGAATGAATTTGGACTAAAGATCAAAAGCTTAAGATTAGACAAGGGAGGAGAATTCCCCTCTAGAGAATTCACTATCTTTTGTGAAGAACATGGCATCAGGAGACAATTATCCTCACACCATACACTTGAGCAGAATGGGATTGCTAAAAGAAGAAACAGATCAATTGTGGAAGTAGCAAGAGCTATGTTATTTGAGAATGATGTACCAAAGACCTTTTGGAGAGAAACCATCAATACAGTAGTATACACACTAATCAGAGTGCAAATTAGAAGAGGTATGGATAAAACACCCTATGAATTATGGTTTGGTCACTCACTATCAATGAAGTACTTTAAGATATTTGGAAGTAAATTTTACATCAGAAGAGATGATGATATTGGTAAGTTTCATCCAAGTAGTGATGAAGGTATGTTTCTTGGCTATTCATTGAAAAGTAAAGCTTACAAATGCTTCAACTATAGGACAAAAACTATAGTAGAGTGCACAAATGTTAAAATTGATGAAAAGTTTGGTACCAAAGAAAATATAATGGACTATAACTCTGATGGAGATGATTATTCAAGAAAGTCTCATAGAAGTAATGAATTATTTCCCAAGAATAACAATGACTTGAAAAATAATGTGTAAATTGAGGATGTGAGAGAAGAATAGAGTGCAGTACCTGAAATAAGAGTTGAAGTAGCAACTCCTACTCCAAATAGAAACATGATAAGAAATCATTGTATTGATTAGATAATGGGAAGTAAAGAAAAAGGGGTAATGACAAGAAACATAATTAATGAAGAACTATGTCTAATATCTCAAGTAGAACCAAGAAGCACAGATGAAGCAAACAAAGATAATTATTGGAAAGAAGAAATGAAGGAAGAACTCTAGTAGATAATTAGAAATAACACATGGGATTTAGTTCCTAGACCCATGGACAAAAATGTGATTGGCACCAAATGGGTATTCAAAAATAAAATGAATGAATAGGGAGAAATAATAAGAAAAAAGGAAAGACTTGTGTGCAAAGCTTATTATTAGCAAGAAGGAGTTGATTATGAAGAGACATATGCACCTGTAGCAAGAATGGAAGTAGTCAAAATGTTATTAGCATACATAGCAAACAAGAATTTTAAGGTATATCAGATGGATGCTAACTCATCATTCTTAAATGGAGAACTTGAAGAAGAAGTTTACATTGAGCAACTAGAGGGTTTTCCTTTAACAAAAGAAAAACATATGGTTTGTAGACTAAAGAAAACATTGTATGGATTAAAACAAGCACAAAGAACCTAATATGCTAGGTTGGAAAAATACTTAGCAAAGCTTGGATTTGCTAAAGGAACAATAGATGGTAACTTGTACTTAAAGAAAACAGAAGATGGTTTGCTGATAATTATTGTATTTGTTGATGACATCATTTTTGGTGAAAATGATGAAGCCAATAATAAATTTTCAGAAGACATGAAGAATGAATTTGAAATGAGCATGATAGGAGAAATGAAATTTTTCTTGGGATTGTAGATTGTTCAAAACAAAGAAGGTATCTTTATTTTTGAAATCAAGTATTTAAAGGATTTACTACAAAGATTTGGTTTAGAAAGTTGTAAACCTGTTGGAACTCCTATGGTAACTAGTCATAAGTCATCAAACAAATTTGAGATGCCTATTGTTGAACAAAAGAAGTATAGATCTATGATTGTTGGATTGTTGTATCTAAGTCATAGCAAACCAGACATAGCTAATGCCATTGGAATTGTGGCAAGATTTCAAGCTGATCCTAAAAAATATCACTATATAGTGGTAAAAAGAATATTTAGATATATGAAAGGAACATCAGATCATGGTATTTGGTATGAAAAAAATAGTGACCTTACTCTTTGCACTTATACAGATGCTAATTTGGTAGGAGATAGGGATGAAAGTAAAAGCACTAGTGGAGGAGCATTTTTCCTTTGAGAAAGATTAGTTTCTTGGCTTAGCAAGAAGCAAGATTGTACCTCACAAAGTACTGTAGAGGTAGAGTATGTTGTAGCAGCAAACAATTGTAATCAAGTCATATGGATGAAGAAAATAATGTAGGATATTGGAATCACATTCATAGAACCTATTATCATTTACTATGATAACACAAGTACAATCAACATGTCTAAGAATCCTTTTTTGCATTCTAAGACTAAGCACATTGCTATAAAATATCATGTACTGAAAGAAAAAGTTGCAGAGAAAGAAATTGGATTGGAATACATCAGCACTAAGAAACAAATTGTAGAAATTTTCACAAAGGGATTACCAAAGGATACATTTGAATACCTGAGAGGTATGCTTAGGGTTATGCCCCTATCTAGATCAAAATAAATGATGAAAAAGTGCATAAGTCTAGGGTACACATCACCATTATTAGATTGGAAAGAATACTAATGCTTCCTCAATGTGGGAGTATCTGTGATGAATAGAGTCAGTCAAGGACTCTTGGTAATAGGTAATTAGAATACAATAGTATCTTTAGATACTTGTGTTATTTAGTTATATGCAAAGATTGTAAAGCAATAGACTGGCTTGTGGTCATGCTAATAGGTTGTTATGTGTTCATATTTTGTACTACCTTTGACATTGATGTCAATAGGGGAGAGAGTGATACATGAAAAACATTTCATTAGAAAGGGAAAGAGAGTGATATGTAAGACACTAAAGAGAACTTGCACTATGGGGGAGTAGTGTTGAAGGATTTGATTGATTGGTATTCTTGGAAGTAGATGTTTTTCATCTATATTGCCTTTAATGCCAAAGGGAGAGATTGTTAGTATGAATGTTGATGATATGAGAAAACATCACAGAATAGTGTTATGACTGTGTTTGTCATTGATGACAACATAGTAAAACTAACAGAGCAACAAACTAAGATTTATGTATTGAGGACATTACATTATGTATCTACCCATGCACAGTTAACAACATATACTACATGATTTATTTGACATGTGGTCAAGTGCATAGAACCTAAATCAATAGTGTACGAAAGATATTGATGATTTAGTGAGAACTACAAGAAATAGAGTATTGGGAAAATAGTTTCTAGTGTATGATCAATATAACACATTATGCTTGGAATGAAGGGTTGTACAGTTAACTAGAGAAAGTACACTGACCACTAATGATGTCAACAAGTGCGTAGGTATGAAAGTCGCATGTGTGGAAGTTTGAAAACAACTATGAGCTAACAACATTAATTGAATGTGCATTTCATTTAATTAAATATGGAGCCAACTCTAATAAATGTTAAGTATATGGAGTCGACTCAAATGATTAATAATTGTGTATGGTATAAAGGAAATATATTTTTCGAGTTCTAGAGTCCATGTTTTTGTGATCGAGAAGAAGAGAAGACTTGTGAATTGTGAAGTAGAAGAGTAGACTAATATGCTAATGCATGTAAGTGACATTAAGAGTTACTGATGAGTTCTAGATCAATTTGCATGATCTAAAGGTGAAGAAGTTTGATGTACTTTATAGAGAAAGTGAAAAGAGGTTATTTCACATCTATTATTCTAACTAAATAGTATTGAGATCAATTAGACAGTAGGTTCATATTCCTTCTACAACTCCTAATAAGGTTGGAATCTCCTAATAGGGATTCAAAGTCTCCTAATAGGGACTATTTGTACTAAGCATTGTAATAGTATTCTAATAGGGTCTATCCTCTAACAAGGAATATTTATATTAGTACATTATTGTGTGGGCATCATTCCCACTAGGGTTTTCCCCCTGGTCAAGGGTTTCCCTAGTCAATATATCTAGTGTATGTGTGTATGTGCATTTCTTTATGATTTTTGTTTACTTTGGTTGATAAAGTAGGAATTATTTAAGTTTGATACATAACTAATTCACCTCCCCCTCCCCCTCCCCTCTCAATTATATTGGTGAACTATTATTTCTAACATGGTGAACTTCTCATAACAAATCACATAAATAAGTCTAAGAAATATGGGACAATTCATCACTAAGAACCTTCTTGTGCATTTAAATTAAAAAAGAGTACATGGAAAATTTGTATTTTGTTTTGCATGTTAATTCAAAGCAATAAAGCTATTTTACTATTTCTCTACAAAGAATAAATCTACTAGAAACTTTCAAAACTTTGAAGTGAGCCACCAGAAGACGATCTAGAAATATATGATCACCTATTTCAACCTCCAATATGAAGAAAATACCATTCTTAAATGATATATGTGAAAAAATATTCATATTCATGCGGATACATGTGACAAAATATAGAAAAAAAGATTCTAGACCTACAAAAGTGACATCATTTTCCCATCTTCTGGTGCATGTCATTTTTTTGTTACATCCAAAATAAGATTCTCCACTCTAAGTTGAGAATACATGTGTATATGTGTTCTATATGCATGGACAATAGGTAAACCTAAAAAAATGCACCACATTCACATTTATTTAATAGGTCTATTTGGTTTTTAAAATTATAGACCATCATGAACATTAGAACTCTAGATTTTATGGCCAAGAGAATGTCCTCAACATGCAAGCACATAGAAATTATTGATATTCTTGCATGCTAAGGATATTACTCTTTCCTAAAGGAGTCAAAGTTACAATATTCATGATGGTTTATAACTTAGAATACCTAATTAAAGACCTCTAACAAAAATGCAAACTTGTTGCATTTTTCAGCTGCACTCAATGTCATATGCACATGAATTGAGATTGCATATTGAATTGTGACCTCCTTTTGCATTGCCTAAAACCATGAGATTCAAATAGTTAGTTTTAATGAAATCATATGTTAATGTTGAGGTTTACTTAGTTTTGGAAATAGTTTAATATTCTCTACTAATCAGGGCCAATCACGTGAAGGTGGAGGATCATTTGGCCCCACCCACCCACCTAACATCTAAATTCTCCATTAAAATTTAAAATATTTAAGAAAGGATCAATCTTTAAAGTACATGGAAGGTGGGCCACTCTTAGAGGAAGTACATCTTCATTTATCACAAGAAATTCATCACAATTATTTAGTATTGACATACATCTAACATGAGTACATCCATGAATGTCCTCATCACCTCTTGCATAAAATGAATCCAATATTAAAAAATGCACACTAATGACTAATAGTTCAAGTGAAATAAACACACAAAAAATAAAAGAGAAAAAGAGGAATCTACTTACCAATAGGCATTTCCATTGCATCTATGGCCATGCTACATGTTGAGTTACTTTTATTAATTTATTATTTGGATTCTAGAATATGTATACAGTTGGATCAATAAGCACCTTAAAAAATGATGTAGGAGCATCCTCGGTGTAAGAAAAATCTTGCATCACCCAAAAATATTTTCATTTTTAACAAGGACTAGTAGACAAGGTGGTTACTATTTATGGGAACTTGCTATTTTTAGTAAGTTTTCCATACAAGCTCAGAATGTTCTCATTTTTTATAGGAAGGTTCATTTTAGAGTTATAAGCCTACCATAAAAATCAAATTGCTCCAGCTTAAGTGTCAGAGAAGTTATGACAGGTTTTCGATAGAAAATTTTCTAGAAAAATCTTTAGGCTCACTATTGAAGGCCTTAGAGTGCCCGGATGAGGTCTAAAAACTCTATGGAAGGGCGCTTGCATTGTTAAGAGCCTATAGATCATGAGCTAGTGTCTCTGAAAAGTGGTTATAATAGTTAATCAGAGCAATAGTTCATGAGTTATGGTCTTTCAATGTTGGGCTACACAAAATATCTAAAATAATTGTCAAAGATGTATTTGGCTGACTCTATATGTATTGTTAGGGTCTCTTGTCCCTAAGTATTAAGTTTCAATGTCTAGAACCTTCCCGAGCAGCATAAAATTGCCTATTTAAGAAAGGCCCGAACATTGTGTAGGACAACTCTGAGTGATAGTTTGTAGCTTGTCTTGCAGATTACTATAATGATGACACCCATGTGGGTTAGCATATTGTACTTGTGAATTCTATAACTCTGCATTTGTGGTGAAAATAAGAAGTCCATATTTTGTTCTCACATTTTTTGTTGTTTCTTTGTTTCTATTTTGGTTTATGGTATTAAGGGGAGCACCCTTCATGATTGTCAATGCTTAAAATCATGACAAAATCACATCTAAAATTGGAAAAATTGCAAATTGTGGTGGGAAAAAAGTTGTGGCCAAAAATTATGTGGTACAATTCATGCAAAAAGTTGTGTTGGTCATGTAGGATTCCAACAAATTGGGCCAATAAACATAAGAAAAGTCCCTAGGAGATGTGCATCTGCCCCAAAAATGGGTGTTTGCAAGAAAAATGAGATTCTGCAAGAAAAAAAGCTTAAGGTAGAGCCCTTAGGTAAGATTTTTCCATGGAATTATGTTCATAATTTTTTCTAAAAAATATTGTACCCTTTTTTGACCAAAAACCAAAGATAAAAACCTCATTAAACCCATGATTTTCCTTTGCAAAAAATACACATTTTCTTTAGAAAGTGACTCGAATCTATAAAAATAAAAGCTTTCATGACAATGCTTCAACAAAAATATCCTTTATTTTTGGAGAAAATGAACCAATAAAAAAGAGCATTGAACCATGGCTTTAGAAAAGCCCATGAAATTCTCCTCATGATAAAATGGAATCCCCCTATGATACCATGAAACTCAAAATTTCATTCTTAAATTAATTGATAACAATTTACGAAAGCTTCAAACTAAAGCTATAGTCTTCTAAAAATAGAAGAATAAAATATAATAAATATAACCCCTAAATGAATAATATTAGAAGGTTGTAAGAAGATAGTTATAGATTTAAAAAATATACAAAAATATTCTATTAAATTTTTTCAAAAAAAAAAGTAATTTTGTTTGTAATTGTATTATCAGTTACTTGATGAAGTATTCTCATTCTTTTAGTCTTTTTCATCTAGATCCTTCATTTCATGGTTTGAAGAAGGGAAAACTCTAAAGTTGAATGCGTACCATAGATCTACAATAGAGGTTTCTACCTAATGTGGACATAATTTTTCCTAAATTCTAAATTCTTATATATCTTTTTCTATCACAAAATTGGAAATCCAATTACCAAGACTAAAGGGATTTGATAATTAAATTTCTTAGCAACACTAGAAGGGTATAATATTGATTTAGAAAGAATGTGTTTGTTTGTGTGTAAAATATTAGTTTCACTAGAGAAATTTTTATGTTAGTATCTTCTTACTATTATAAAAACTTAGTTCCATGTTATTGCTACTTATGCTGAAATTTTTATTTGGCAAAGTGTTTCATTTATATATATGTTTAATGTAAGAGATACTTTTCTTATCCTAGAAATTTGAGGAGGCACACACAAAACATAATGGAAAGATTGAAAAAGAAGAGTGGAGTCTTTTCTTGTGATATCCACCTCTTTCTAAAAATATGATCCTTCCATATGGGGAGTAAATACATTTCTACTTCATTTCTAGTTTTCAATAATTGTTTATTTTAAATATGATAGGAAAACTATGTCGTTTGAAAAATATATTGACATAGTTAGTTTTAAAGCATCTTGGTGTTTATGTAAACATGAGAGAACAAAGTAAATAGATTAAAAAAACTAGTTCAACTTGGACATAAGGTACATAAGTAATGGTGAAGGGAAGGAGTGTTGTTGAATAAATAGATTCTTCAATTATGACATCTATAACATCTGGCCTAATTTTGGGAAAAATAAAAATGTGAGATCAGCAGTTGAATCTTCTAAGCCTTTCCAAGTTTAATTTCATGGTAGTCATTTGTGATGTTTTACAAAAAAGGATGATTTTATTCAAAAGGTTAATTATTACTTTCATACGACACTGGGTGGTGGCATGACCAAATCTTATGCACACCATATTTTTGGAAGCTTGAATATAAGTGCTAGAGAATGTGTGTGGATATCACACCAGAGGTTTCCAAAAGTTAAAAGGAACTAATAGAGTGAGGGACAACAAATATCTTTTTTTTGTGGTGGCTAATCTAATGTCAACATTGGCTTTAAACAATCATTGCAAGCACAATAACTTATTCTCAAAGAATATTATATACAAAGCACTAGGCATGAGAATTGACTTGGAAAAATCAAGTTGCTCAACTAGGCCATATTTTTGTTTTCATTAAGAGTTAGAAACATGATGGTTTTGTTGACATTATAGTCATGTTTGTTATTAGTGACATACACTTATTCACATTGTGAGCATCTACTGAGTTTAGTGTATAGTTAACAATGTTAACCAAGCATTTCAGTTGCTACCGAGCTCTACAATTGCTACCAAGTCCTTTGGATAGATTTCAGTTTGTGCCAAGTAGTTACTACAAAATTATTGGTTAGTAGTGTAAATTGAGCATCCTAGTGTATATCAAGTTTACCAATGCAAACTGAGTTGTGTAGTACTTATCAAGTTCACATTTGATCTGATGTGAGTCTACTATTAACTTAGCTACTCAGTGTTAACCAAGTGACTCAATTTCTACTGAGCTCATAGAGAATCTAGGGTTGATGGAGCTACACAATTAGAACCAAGTGATTTAATTTATATGATGAGTTGCACAATATTTCCCAAGTCACCACTATAGACCAAGTTCCAAACTACTGTGAAGTGATCAGTATGGACCAAGCTTCTATGTCTACCAAGTGCATGTTGATGCCAAGCTTTGATAGTGGATGTTGAGTATTAGAACCTCACCAAGTTAGTCTTCAAACCTGAGTTTCTACACTTTGGCCAACCTTGTGATTTTTTTGCAAACTTGTATTGTGGCTAACTTTGTAATTTTGTAATTGGATTAGTATATATGTAATATATTATATTACATCCAATGTATGTATGAAATTCTATAATAAGTAGAAATAAGTGAATTACAAAGGCTACAGAAGTATAAGGAACAACAAAGATTTATCGATCATAGCAAGGAGATTTCTACACTTAGAGGAATCTCATTTAGTAAACCAAGTTGCAAATTAGAGATCAGCTATTGATTCATCTTGATAGGTGGATCAATTAAATCCTTTAACAAGGTAGACCTAATAGTCTTGCATAAATCTCTTTACTAAGTGCATCCTTCATTTTACATTTGTAAATCCTTTTGAAAGGTGGATCTAGTAGTCCTTATTGCTCCTAACAGGGTAGATCATCAGAAGTGATCATTATAAGCCTTAACAGGCCAACTTTATATTGCAGTACTAAATATTTTGGGTATCATCCCCAACCCAATTTTACTTTCTATTTGGAAGGTTTTTAGGTCACCAATTTCTGTGTCAAAAGTGTTATGGATGTTTTAATGTTTTTAGTTTCGCATGCATGCAATTGGATCAAAATACATATGAAGGATTAATTTCTAATTATGGATTAAGTTTTATTAGTTATTGATTCATTCCTCCCCTCTAAGTAACTTATCTTATTATAATATTTCCAACAATTGGTATCATAGCATTGTGGTTTGTAGAGATAAGTTTAACAACTTTAGCAAAAATCAAAGGCTATGGAGGTATTCAAACTTGACAAGGCTATTGTCAATGAGAAGCTAGATTTGGAATTGGCTATTGGACAACTCAAGAAAGCAAAAGAGTAACTTTCGCAATCCCTAAAAAGAAGAAAAGATCATGCAATCTAGATGAATGATCAATACTACATTGAAGAAAGCATTGAAGACATCCATTCAAAAGGCAATTTAGATGAAGCTGATAAAGCAATCAAAGAACTATTGGAAAAGAATAGTACTCTCCAAGAAGATGTAAGAAAACTAAGAAGAGAGAAAGAAATTAAGTCAGCAAGATTGTGTGAAGTCATGAAAGAGAATAAAAAGATAAGAGAAGAGATAGAAGGAAAGAACAATGAAATTCACCACCTATCCCTTCAACAAACAGACTTCATTGATCAACTCACCAATGCAAATGAAGAAATATTGAATCTAAGATTAGAGAATGAAAGATTGTAGAATGATCTAAATGCTAAAAGGAAAACTAATGAAAGGATGATGAAATATCAAGCAGATATGAATGAATTACATGAGCAAAGTCATCACAGATAAAAAGGAAAAGTAGGAATTGGATATACAGAAGAAGGTGAATCATCCAAGAAAGGAGCTCAAAAGAATCAAAGACCTACATATAGTCACTATGGCAAGATATGTCATACATCAAAAAAATGTTGGAGCAATGGGAAAGAAAAATTAAATGGAAAATGCTACAATTATAATCAGCATGGTCATAGGGCTAATGAATGCAAAGAAAAACCTAAATTTGAAGGCAAATGTCATAAATGCAAGAAACATGGGCACAGGTCATCAGAATGAAAAACTAAGCTAATGAATCCAGTAGAGAAAATCGTAAAAGCTATATTTGGCTGGGACTATAACACATGGTGTGAATGTCATTATTGTGGTCAATTTGGACACATTGGAATGAACTGTGAGAAACATCATATGAGGAAAAGAGATACTACCAAAAGATGCTTCGTTTGTATAGAACTTGGTCATCTTGCCAAGAATTGTATGAATATTGGAAGAATTAAAGATGAAAAGAAAGAAAAAGCTAATAACATTAGAAAGTAGATAAGATAGAATTGGGTTCCAAAGTCTACTAAGAATCCAAGTTTGAGAAATGATGAACAAGTCACTCAAGAATTGGGTTACTCCAATATTTCCACTTAATTTCTCAAAGGAGAACTTCAACTAGGACACTAAAGAAGTCATCTAACATCAATTCTAATTGACAGTATGAAAGATCCAAATCAGCATTTAAGATGTAAAGGGATCACTGAGTGAATAGTGCTAGACACTACTGATTCACTGTCTTTATCGAGTGAGGTTGAGTTGTAAGAACCTATCGAGCAAGGATGGGAGCTACTAAGTTTTGTATGGTTACCAAGCTATGGAAGACTCTACTAAGTATTCAATGCAAGTGAAGTAGATGATAGTCTGTCATTTGAGAAAAAATTCATACCAAGAATTTATGACAAATTTTGATAAAAAGTGTGAAATCAAAGTCATTTCTCACCATGAATTTTTGAAAGTTATCTATGCAGAGCGATCTTCTAAGCATTCAAGTGATTTGAGTGAATTGTTACTAAAATTTTTCCTATTCTCTCAAACCCTACCAAGAAAAGATGGCATCCAAAAGAAACAAGTCAAAGAAAGGTTCAAACATTTTGGTTTGAGGCATGGAATGGAAAGCACCAGATTTCAAGCTAAGTCTTGTAGTTATAGAAACCTTAGATCCAAGAGGAATGTAGCTACAAATTCCAGCTAAGGTACTATTAACCAATGATATTGTTAGAGTAAATTATTTATTACTCTAGGTTCTTTAGCTCTCTTAGGTGCATATAACTAATATTTTATATTAATTATATTGTGCAAACCTAGCTTTCTTTCCTTTAGGGTTTCGTTCACCTTAAAAGGTTGAACTTTTGTATTTTGTTTTCATAACTTAGAATACAATTTTTTCTCTCACATTTTTGAGAACTTCTAAGCTCTTATTTTTCCATTTTTTGGATTCTCTTCATTGTAGGATATTTGCAATTAGGTGTTCTTGAGGGTTTGTGAAGTTGGATTTCTCAACTTCTACATGGTATCAGAGCAACCCTATTGCTTTCTTGTCTGAAGATTCTCGAAGCCATGATTTGCAGTTAGAAACCCCAGCTTTTTGGAATTTCTTTTCTTCAAAATGGTGAAGGGAAATTTTTTGGGGCACTTTGGGCTCAAATGGATGTTGCCATTGGATCCAGAAGGTCGTCTGCAGTCAAAATACATATAAAACTTGCCAGTTTTGACTTTGAAGCATCTGGGAAATTTTTTTTACCCCTCTAGGAGGCTGTATGGATGAGATATTACATTTATTGCAAAAAAAAATTTAAAAATGTAGGGCCACCTAGTGGCCACCGCCACTCCATTGCGGCCCTGCTCGCACGCTACCCGCGCCTTGTCGAAGCCAGCTGCGCCGCTCCTGCAATGCCTGGCCCTGGCCGCCACTAGTGGGCCACCATCTAATCACCACCGCCAGTGACGTAGTAGCACCACCACCTCTCGGGTGCAACCATCGCCAGTGGTGTAGCTGCCACAACCTCTGTTGATGCTAACATCATTTCATGATCAGTAGATGTCATCCTTTGATGTGACATCATCTTTTTTAGGCGTGATGTCATCCATTTATTGGTACTTGTTGACATCATTTCCTAGTCAAATGATGTCATTTCCCATATAATGACATCATCTTTTTGGTCACCAAATTTTTTTCTCAGTGACAACTTGGTGACATCCATACAGGTGTCAATTTTAAGCCCTTGTCTATAATTTTCCAGAGAGCCTATTTTTTTGGAGCAACAGCCAATTTTTTGCTCATAACTTGAGCATATAGACGTATTTTTGCAATCCAAAAGAAGTGCCAAAAAGCTGATTCAAAGATGGAGAAAATGGTACTAGTTTCATGTGATTCTGAGTTCATTTGAGCTTTCAAATTTGACATTGAAGTAGAGGCTTCTATTTTCCTCTTCTTTGCATCTGAATTCCATGTTCTTTTGTCAATTTTTGTGTTTTTCCATAGTTGTTGCTTTTTTTTTTGGGGGATATTTTTATTCATTGTGGGGGGGAACATTTTCTATTTGTAATTTGCTTCAAAATTAGACCCTTCTTCTTCTATCTTTTCCTTCTCTCAATGTTGGATCCTTCTGTGATCTGGCTCACACTGCACAACTATCACACCTGGAAGACACAAATGACTAGGCTTCTCATGTCAAGAGGCTTATGGTCCTGCCTCGATGTGAACCAGCCAGTTCTTACACACCCTTGTGAGGTTCTTCAGCATAGAAAAAAAATGGATGAAACCATGGGATTGATTGCACTGAACATCTCTGATAGTCTACTATTTCATTTGGATGGTTTGACCACTCCACGGGCTTATTGTCTCAAATTTCAGACTTTTTTTGGCCAAGTGAATGAGTTCTAGGCACTTCAACTTGATGTAGAGTTGACTTCTTTGACACCTGATAGCTTTCCCACCATTTAGAACTTCTTGATGAAGTTCAAATCTCTACACATAGTTTTACAAGGATGTGGTAGAAACAAAATAGATGATGAGTGTATTTTTTTGATACTCTCAAAGTTGCGAGGATAGTATCAAATCTTTTCTTCTACTTTCTACTCCACTATGGATGCCTTGGGTAATAGACATCAGATGCCCTCTTTTGAGATTTTCTATGACAGGTTAACTCATGCGCAATCCAAGCTCACTTAGATGGATTCACTTATAGGTTCACCATCATAGGCATTACTTGCCAAGGATACACAGGAGCAGAAGTCGAAGTAGATATCTGATTCCTCTTGTTAGCACTCTACTGATCCATCCTCTTCTTGTAAGAAGAAGGAGAAAAAGAAGATCGAGACTCCTTCTTGTTCTTATTGTCAGAAAGGAGCTCATAATGAGGAAAATTGTTTTTAGAAGAGATTTGATGGCTATGAGAAACAAATTGCAGATTTGCAAGCCCTTCTTCAAAAGAGCTCTATTTCATCCCTATCCTCTTCTACCTCACAAGGGTCTACTTTTCAGTCTTCTTCCACCTCTTCGACATCTTCACCAAATTTTGGATAGGGTCATGCATTATGGGCTTTAATTTCCTTCCCTTCCTAGGTCCCTTGGATACTGGATTTTGGTGCTTCTCACCATATGGCACCTTCTCAAGAGGTCTTCTCCTCTATTGAGGCTTCTCCAAGTCCTCATATTCTCATGGGGAATAACACTACTCTAACAGTCTGTGGGAAAGGTTTAGTTCACATTCAGCATGGAAAATTTCATGATGTATTGTATGTTCCATCTCTCTATGTAAACCTACTCTCAATGTATCAGATTACGCATAGTGGATCAGGGAAGATAGTTGAGTTCACTACAGATTCAGTCTACATTTGGGATAATGCAATAGGAGGCCTTATTGCTTTAGGGATAGTTGATCATACCACCCATCTCTACACCTTCTCACACTTTGGTCCACCATCTCCATCATCAAAGCATACTTCTCTTTTGTGAGAGCATCATGTGGTGCAGTCAGGACACATGAACCTTTGTATTATTCTTGAGATCACCACACCTCATTGCGTTGGAGTCTTTTCTTCTTCAACTCTATCAAACTCTCTAGCTCCACTCATCGAGCCTTCAGGAGCATTTTTTGTGAATTCCATAGAGTATTTTCATCTCCTCTTTCATGACAGTGTTAGCACATGTACTTTGGGGATTCCTTTTCAAGATCCTCATGTCTACTCCTTTGAGCATCAGTTAGGCCTTCCTATCATTCAATGGTTTCCTTGTTCTGTGCCCTTGTTTCTTCCGCATTGGAGTTCCATTGGTTCATTTATTTCTACATGGACTTCATCATTCTAGGGGGGCTTTGCTGTCTCATCTCTCTCTCATGGGGGGTTTCTTTATGGTTTTGAGAGAGTCTCTTGAGCCATAAATTTTTTGCTATTTCTCAGCATGTTTGTTCTATCTCTTTTTGGAGAGGGGTTTTTTCCACTAGGTTTTCTCCTTTATCTCTGGTTTATAGAGATTTCCTTGTATTGGGTACCTAATCAGGCCTTGTTGCCGTGACCCATTTTTCCAGCTTTCATAGCTTTGCTAGGTTAGATTCCTCCTAAGCTTTGCTTAAGGGGGGGTGTTAGAGTAAATTATTTATAACTCTAGGTGCTTTAGCTCTCTTAGGTGCATATAACTAATATTTTATATTAATTATATTGTGCAAACCTAGCTTTCTTTCCTTTAGAGTTTCATTCACCTTAAAAGGTTGAACTTTTGTATTTTGTTTTCATAACTTAGAATACAATTTTTTCTCTCACATTTTTGAGAACTTCTAAGCTCTGCTTTTTCTATTTTCTGGCTTCTCTTCATTGCAGGGTATTTGCATGCAGGTGTTCTTGAGGGTCTATGAAGTTGGATTTCTCAACTTCTATAGATATTCATTCTCATTTCAAATGTGCTATTCAAAATATTGGTACATTAGAGATGGATGAATGTTAAAGGAGTTTTGCATTGATGGTGTGTTGAAACCTAAGCATCAACATCTTGAGACAAAAGGTTTAATCCACATTCTGCATATGCCATGAAATTTTCAAGTAAAGTGGATAAGATTTATCATTAGTAGTGTGCATAATGTTCAGCTATGGTTGGAGAAAATTGTTCTAATAGCCAATAAAATGATCCACAAGATCATTAGTTTCCCAATGTTGGCAAAAGAAAAAATAACCAAAAACCTAGGTCGAGTTGAACTAGAGAAGAAAACCCTTGCCAAGTGGCATGGAAGGGGAATGAAGATAAGTTGTGTCACTAACATAGAATTGAAGTTTGGTATTCATATCATCACTCACAAAATCTACAGTTTGAGTAGGTTGAATAGTGTATCATGTGAAGCAATTTAATGGCATACAAGGTGGTCAAAAACAATTTGTCACTTGACCTTGCTGAGTTACTACTAATTCAGTTCAACAAAAACATGGAGAGCATGAAAAATTTCAAAAATAATCCATGTAGGTTCAGTTCCCTCTTAACTTATTTATTTTTCTATGTTCAGAAGTCCTTCCCATCAAAAGGTACATTAGTTTCAAGGAAATATGTACATGTTTTGTATAAGATTGGTGTTTATATTGCTGAAATGGGAGAGAACTATGCAAGGATTATGGACAACTACTTTGATACATTAAGAGAAAAGATGAATAATAGATTCAGGATCCCCAAGAAGTTAGTTGAAGATTATAAAGATGATGTTTGTTTCATGGTTGATAGTGAAAAAGTGTACATTTAGGCAATAAGGTCAAGAATAGTATGGGTAAAACCTCTTATTTATGAGGTGAACATTGATGAAACCAAGGATATAATTGAGGTATTAATAAATGAGCTTGTTGATCCTAAAACTATTTATTTTTGTACATATGATGAGGCAAAAACTAGGATAGAGCTTGAAATAAAACTCCCTCAAGCAGTCAACAACAAAAAGAAGAGGATTGCTAAACTGAAAACCAGTTCCACTCTTCTATTAACTGAGGGAAAAGTAGAGGATGAGGAAGCAGAAGATGAGGAAAAATTAGAGGATGAAGAGCCACTAAAGAAGAAAGGTAAGGTAATCATTACCAAACCTACCAAGACATCTACTACTATGTTTAAGAGGAGATTATCCAAGAAGAAGGCAGATAAAGATGGAGGAGACATAATTTTCAAGAGGTCTCCACCCACCTTTGAGGAAAGAATAATAGAGCTAGAATCAGGATCTAGCATTACAAATTTCAAGGTGCTAAAGTATGAATCCAGGACTATAGAGCAGTAGAAGTAGATAGAAGATGTATTAATATCCAAGATGGGTAAGTGGAAGTACTCACCTGACCAGCTAGCTCAGTAGATTCCAAATGCTTTAATGGAGTAGATTCAACCAAGATGGGAGAATGCCATGAAAAGTACAAAAGATATATATGAGTAGACCCTAAGGCAACTCATCCCAAGTATAGAAGAAAATGAGATAAAGGAATCTCTAATGAAAAATGAAGAAAAGTTTACTTTGAGATTCAATACTTGTCTTATTATGTTGAAAGATATTGAGCATGTTATGAAGAATGCTACAAACACATGGAAGAATGTCTATCTTCTACACAAGCTGATTGATTTTGTAGTTGGTGTAAGTGAAAAAGACTATGGTGATGATGATCAATAGAAGGATGAAGAGGTTGATAATGAAGTAGTAATTAATTTTGATAATGTAGACGATGAAGAGGAATAGGAGTAGGAAACTACCGAGGAAGATGTGCAAGATATTGAGGAGACTGACCCAGTAAAGATTGTTGCAGTAGTCATAGCCTCACTTCTTCATTCTCCAAGAAAAATATTGAAAACACTAGGCTCAAAGACAACTTCAGCAAGATTGATTGTGACTAACACTAAAAGAACAAGCACTTAATTAATCTTTGCAGCCATCTAGCTTAGCACCACATTGACTAAAGTGGCAAGCACTTCATCTACTAAGCTACAAGCTCTTCCCTATACATAAATTTTGGCTAAATTAGGTATTTCTTCTACTAGTATTTTAACAATTGGTATTCCATCAATGAGTGCAGTATCAACTTTTTCAGCTAGTCTTACCATATCTATAATTGTTTCTATTCCTACTATGCAATTAATAAGTGCAAGGATAGTTAAGACCAAGCCTCAATTGAACACAAAATTTTTGGGAAAAGGAAAAGAGAAGGAAGAAGATATAGATCTTGATGAGGAGATTTTCATTCCTAAATGGAACATTTCAAATCTAAATCCCAATCAGATGCATGTTTTTTGGTGAAATTCGTCAAAAGAAAGCTAAGCAGAAGAGGCTTAGAGAGGAAAGAAACAAGGAATAAAAAATAATTGAAGATGTAAGAATATCGTTGTAGAGGCTATAAACATAGAGTTTGATACTTCTCAACCAATTATGAACAAAATAGCAGAAGCAGTACAAAAATTTAATGAGGATTTAGATGGACAGGACAAACTATTGTAGAGAGCTGAGAAAAAGTTTGAGAATAAAGTTTTGGAACTGATTGCTCAACAAATTGCTATTCATCAAGTAGAATTGTCTACTATCCTAAGCTCTCTGAGACCTCTTGCAATAATGTATCTTCTCTATTTGGTAAACTATATGATACATTAATTTTCATAAAAAAATAAGAGATAAATTATCAAAGATTGATGAGGATCTAAAGGCAAGTGCACAATAGTTGTAGCTTGACCTGAATTCAAGCTCTTCCCACTTCAATAAGATTAGATTCCTAAATGAGAAGTAAGTAGAATTTTTAAGAGAAGAGGCAAGAATAAGAGCTTCATTGATAGATATTCATAGTATGATTCTCCCAAATATGGATGCACTATAGAAGCATATTGCACATTAAACAACACTCATCCATGAGAACAACTTCTCCATTGCAGACCATATGATTGAACTAGCAGCAAAAGTGTAGATTGAATTGCACACATGCAAGGTATTACAAGAGAATTGGGTAAGACTTTGACACTTATATTGAAGGTACATTCAAATTTATTGTCACATTTTGGCTTTACTATATAAATTATATAGCATAAGTCTTTGGCATTAATGTCAAAAAGGAGGAGAAGATTGGAAAAGACATGAGAAGATTGGGGAAGATGTAAGGAGATGTACAAAAAAGAGGAGAAAATTTATATATTAGATGTATAGTATAGTGTATATTATGTATGGGGGAGCATTATAATCTATTATGTATACATGTACAACTCTTACAAAACTAATTTTGAAAAATCTCAAAAATAGTATACTCTACCTAGTTGGAGACATAAGTTGATGGATAAAAATGTTCTTGAACATTTTTGAATTTAGTTTTGACTAATAAGTTTTTTTGTCAATAATGCCAAAGGGGGAGATTGTTGACATTACAGTCATGTTTATTATTAGTGACATACACTTATTCAAATTGTGGCCATCTACCAAGCTTATTGTAAAGTTAATAGTGTTAGCCAATCATTTTAGTTGCTACTGAGCTCTACAATTGCTCCTGAGTCCTTTGGAAAAATTTTAGTTTGTGCCAAGAAATTACTATAAAGTTATTGATCAGTAGTGTAAATCAAGCATCTCATTGTATGCCAAGTTTACAAGTGCAAACTAAGATGTGCACTACTTACCGAGTTCATAGTTCATGTGATATGAGTCTAGTGTTAATTGAGCTACTTAGTGTTAACCAAGTGACTAAGTTTCTATCGAGCTCATAAAGAATCTAGTGTTGACTAAGCTAAGGAGTTAGAACCAAGTGATTTAATTTATATGATGATTTTCATAGTTATTGCTGAGTCACCAATACAGACCAAGTTGTAGACTACTTGGAAGTGATTAGTATGGATCAAGCTTCTACATCTACTGAGTGCATGATGATGCTAAGCTTTGATAGTGGATGTGGAGTATTAGAACCTCACCGAGCTAGACTTCAGAACCTATGTTTCTACAATTTGCCTAACTTTTTGATTTTTGTATAAACTTGTATTGTGGCTAACTTTGTAATTTTGTAATTGGATTGGTATATATGTACTGTAAGTTGTGATGTGGAGCCTAATTAGACTTAGAGGTTTATAGGAAGTATTTTTCTTCCCATATTATTTCTATGGGGGTTTGTGGCTAGCGCCCCAAGATAGGGTCAAGGTGCAGTATACCAGGTGAGCTCCCTATTGTAATACAGGGTGGAGTCGAGGGAAAATACCCCTGTGGGGGTTTTCAGGGGTAGCACCCCTGAAGCCAAAATTCCCTTATATTGTGAAAGGCATCAACTACTATTTTTTCTATTATTCTAGCCCTCATTTTGTAAAGCTTGTATAGAAAGGCTTAGGGTTAGGGATTTCATAATGTATGGTGATACTGTAGCTTCTTGTAGAAGTATTAAGCTATAAGGGATTATAGATTGTAGTAAGGTTTTAATCATTGGATAATAATAATATTGGACTTGCTATTGGTGGGCATAGCTAGGGGATTGGGTGACCCACGTTAAATCTTGGTATCTTGTGTTCTCTTCTATGCAATCTAATATTTTATGGTATTGGTTATATTTGCATGTAATTGTTATTTATGTTCTAGGTTGTATTACATCCAATGTATGTATGAAAGTGTGTATTAAGCCAAAAGAAGCAAATTAGAAAGGCTACAACAGTATAAGGAGCAACAAAGATTTATCTATCACAACATGGTGATTTCTATGCTCAAAGGAATCTCATTTAGAAAACAAAGTTGTAGATTAGAGATCAGGTACTATTTCATCCTGGCAAGTGAATCAATCAAATCATTTAACAAGGTAGACCTAACAGTCTTGTGTAAATCTATTTACCAAGTGCATACTTCATTGTATGTTTGTAAATCCTTTTGTAAGATGGACCTAGCATTCCTTATTGCTCCTAACACGACATATCATGAAGTGTGATCATTATAAGCCTTAACAGACCAACTTTATACTACAGTACTAAAGCTTGTGGGTATCATCCCCACCCTAGTTTTACTTTCAATTTGGAAGATTTATGGGTCACCAAATTCTATGTCAAAAGTGTTATGAATTTTTTAATGTTTTTAGTTTCTTATGCATGTAATTAGATTGGAATACATATGAAGGATTAATTGCTAACTATGGATTAAGTTTTATTAGTTACTAATTCACCCCTCCCCTCTTAGTAACTTAGCCTATTATAATATTTCAAATAGGTTTATTTAAAAAATAACTTGTTAAGGAAAGTGGAATTCATTTTTTAGTTGTGTAAAGTTTTGGTAACATAAACTTGCAAATTCCAAGCTAGTTATCTCATCCTAAGTATGTGTTTATGTGTAAAGTGCTATAGGTTGAACACAGAGTAATCTTCAGCCATTGAAAAAAAAAAGGAGTGTAGATTTGAGTCGATGGGGATGGAGAGGTCTATGCCATTCATTCTTGTGAGAGTTTACCTTACCAAGTGAGGGTATTACATGTTACTTTTGAAAGTGCCAATTAATATTCATTTATTAAGGGGAGGATGAAACACTAAGTGTTTTTTTGAAACAATGTTAGATATATCCTTCTAATTCCTATTTTCATTTGAATATTCAATGATTGGATTATGCACCATTTAACATTTTGGAAGGCACAAGTTTCACCGAGCAATAGCATTGGTATCTAGAAACTATTTTCTATGGTTTCTTTGAAGTCATGATATTTATTACATCTTAGATTTTATCCATTTATCATCTTCCCTGACTACATATAATATCAAAGGTCTATCTGATATGATTTGGATCCACTACAATTCTAAAAACATATATGCACATACCCAGGTCTACACCACATTATGAATCTTTGAGGTTATTATGTTACATGCTTTAATCAATTCATTTAAATAATATCTATGTCTGATCTTGGTGTTTATGTAAACCTAAAGGGAAGATAGATTAAATAGAAAAATATTTTGTTCATCCAAGATTGTAATTTAGCCTAGTATGATCCAATATAAAGATGATTTTGAAACCAAAAATAAAGAAAATAATTTTGCTTCTACCATATTGGAGCAGAGTGGGCATTAAATGCATTTCAGACATTGATAGCTCTAAGATATGCCCCACTTGTATTGTCATAAGATGGAAATGTTGTTCTTATAATGTGTATGCTACAATATGATATAGCTAGGATTTTGTAGATGTTGAGAAAGGGAAAATAGGTGGAGAAAAATTTTCTTTTTAGTTCATAAAATTGAAACTTTCTTTATTTCAAAGGTTTTTTGCAAAATAGGGTTGACGAATTAGTGACTAGTAAGTGTTATGATATGGGGGGATGCCAAAAAATAAAAAATATTTTGAAAAAGTATTTTAGTAGATCTTAGGCTATTTTGTCAAGCTATCTATTCTTGGAGGCTGCTGGGTGCAAATTTTATTGTCAACTAGGAATTTTACATTAACATAGATTAAATGGATTAAAAAATAAATAGAGTAGATGGAAAGTAGAAATTCAAGTATAGTAATTTCTATATTGTTCATGCAAAAATTATACAAGATGAAGCACCTGGAGTTGCACATTTTATTGAAAATCATAACTCTCCTACAAGCAAAATTCCTATGGATCTCTAAGTGCAAGTGTCCCATCTTAAGAATTTGGCATCTCTAGAGTTCCTATTTGTAAAAAATATAATTGAAAAAGATATTGATAGTAACTATTAATTATTGTGGGGAGTTTGCATCTAATGTGCTGTGATGAAAGAAAATTTAGATTCAGATGATCAAACTAAAGTTCCTCTTAAATATATTCTTAAGGTATTAATTTTATGAAAGCCAATTCCATGATTTAATTATTTATTTGATTTCCTTGAATTGTGACTCTATTATAAAAAAGCTATTTATTAAATGTTTTTACAAACTGATTGTTTGTACACAATACAACAACTCTAAAAATTTCCTTGTATAATTCCAAGCATTAATCTTTCAACAAATAAAATTCAATTATATGTTTCTGTAACTGAAACCATTTCATATGTTTTTTACAATTTTGAATTCATAGATAGAGAAGTTGCATGTTATGTAATAATGATCTGAAGAAGTTACAACCGAAAAAAAAGTCAATTTAGTGTTGGATCTAGATCACACATTGCTCAATTCTTCTCATTTTGTTGAAGTACCCAATGTAGAGGTGACATAGGTCACATCAACTTACTTAAAGGGCATATCCAATGTTGAATCAAGTGTGCTAGTCATTTAGTTACCTAGATAAATTTTTGAATATTATTTTAGTCTTTGAAATGATTTCTTCTATAGTTTTAAGGACTCATTCTTTAGATACCTATTTCTTTTCCTTGAATGCAGTTGATTATTTAATGTTAAGTGGGTTATCTTGAATGAGATACAGATCATGAAAATATAGTCAAGCATTCTCTAAAAACCCTTGTTTTTTCCCAAAATGTTAAAATTTTCCATCCAATAGTTGTCATTTTTTTGTGGATGTAGATGATTGTTGGGAAGTGATCAATTGTGATAGTAATGTAAGCTACTTATCACATTTCAATTTTTTAACATCTATTTTTGACTTAATTGATATGCTTCTTTTTTTTATCTCTGATCATTAATCTCTCTATAAATAGGGAAGATCAGTCACCTCTACTTAAAAATTCCCATACAAAATTGGGGTTCCAGCTGATTATGTACACAATAAAGCACTAAATCTTAGAATTTATTCATATGTAGGGTAGGTATGACATGTTTGTGTAGTTTGATACCAAATGAGATTTCAAATGCAATGTATGTATGAAATTGTCTCTATAATTTGACCCCAAATTAGATTTTGTTGTTGTTCTTATTGGTTTCTATTTTCTACCATGTCCTTATATTTGGATACACCGGGCTCACTTCTATTACAAATATGGAAAGAAGTTAGAGTTTTTAATCACGCGACAAGAAATATTATTGACTATAGTTTATTTCATAACTTTTATCCATGGTTAATAGTACTATTATCTATCCAAATGATGAGAGATGCATCTCTGCATTGATCCTTATCCTAACAAGAAATATCCTCAATAGCCAATTATTTAACTCAAGAGCGGTGTGTATAAAGGATATGAAAAACTTTTTTACAGAGCATTGTTAATGGTTCAAGCCACTGGAGCTTATCTTCTCAACCCCAATGTATGATTAGACATTGTAGACCATTTCTCAAGAATATTTTTCAATTTTAGAAAAATTATAAATATGACACATTGTAAGATGCAATGACTTCTTATTTAAGTTGTGTGTATAGAGGTGCATAATCATGAAGAGGGAGTAAGCATAATGGGAAGAAAAAAATATTACCTAGTAGAGAAAACCTAGAGCATGAGGTCCATCATCAGGAAGAGAGGAAAAATGCAAAATAGATAATTCATAATATTATGTAATATGTTACTTCTTAATCATATTTTTAATAATAAATTATATTATATATAATATTATTAACAATATTTTATTTATTTATTATAATAAATTTAATAATAATATTTCATAGTGTATCATTATTTATTTTATTAACATGATTATTATTATGATTATGATTATACTTAATTTTTTTTTTTAACTTTGTATTTAGGCTCTATTATCATTCAAATCTAGCTTTGAAAAGGGGACATTACATTATGGTCAAGGATATGAAGTTTATGGTTATGATCAACCATCTTAGGATCCAACAATGTATGGTTCTAGGGCTTATCCTATAATTGGGGTTATCAATAGGTGAAGCATATCCATTTCCTACCAGACTTTACTAGTCCATTATTCCCTTTTGTTTTAGGTTTTTTTAAGCAATTTATCATAAACATATTATTTACTTCATTTTTATATTTATGAATTGGCACCGCTTTCCCTATTACTAGGGATAACTTAATTATAGATCATTGATAAAAAAATTCTTTTTATGCACCTTATTTTAATCAAATTCCTATTTTTATGTTGTTTGTAGACTAAGGTTCAATAAATGTCAACATCAAGTGTAATGAACACTTTTAGCACCCACCTGAGCATAAGGAAGAGGAAATATTTGATCCTTTGGCACCTCCATATGTTAAAAAGTGCATATTTCAATTGATTGTGTTTCATAGTTTTTAATAGATGTGATTTTTTAATGAGGTTTGATGTTTTTGTTTAGTGCAAAGGTCTATTTTCTTGACATAAATTACATAATCATTTGTATCTTTTTTCGAGAAGTTAGCACAAGAAACAATACTTGTGTGTGGCCAAAATGCTCCAACTTATATTTTATAAGAGTTTATCACTACAATAATTTAGAGAAGTGTAATTAACATGAAATATAATTTCAAAATGCTTGAACAAAAGAATTTAAAATTGTTGAATTGATATTGATAAAGATTTAGATTATTATTTTTTATAATAACTAAAATTTGTCTTCTTTGAGAAAAGTATATCATGTTACTAGCTCAATGGAAGAGAACCTACTTTATAAGTAGGAGGATGGTGGTTCAATTCCATCGTGCCCTAATATGACTAAATTAATGATTAAATAAAATACCAAATAAACTACCAAATATACTACCACATATACTACCATATATCATACCCAAAAAACTGCCAAATATACTACCAAATATACTACCATATATACTACCCAAAAAACTACCAAATATAATATCAAATAAACTACCATATAAACTACCAAGTAACAATAATAAATGACTAAATAAATGACCTAATCAATGATTAAAATAAATTTAGTCATAAATTTGGTTGGAAGATAAATCTCTTGCAATAAACTACCATTGGTCACGTGTCAAAATTAGTCACATATCTATAAATTTTAGTAGTTTATTTAGTAATATATTGTTGTTTTTGTACTAGTGAATTAAGTATGTGCTTCTATGAATTGATAGGGTTTCATAATATATGGGAGGGATATCATAAGAATGAGATATAGGGTTAACAATTGATAAATTTAGTTGCAAGCAAATAAAATAGATCAAGATTTAGTGGTATGACTTTGTGTAAGAATGGATTAGGCATTGGACATTGATTAAGATGCATATTGAAATAGTCATTTGATTGCATAATTAACACTTAAAATCAATTCAACTATCTAAATTTTAGTAATAAAGAATTAGATGTAGGTTATTCACATGTTGTAATAGCTCATTTTGAGTTTGTAGTTGGCTACTCTAAAATTAATAATTGATTAAAATTCCAAGAAGATATTTGACCATTCTCTACTATAAGGGATGAAATTGGATAAGAGAAATTAGTAGATAAGTGGTAAAACCCCTAGGTGCACCTGCCTTGGCCCTATAGAGCCTAAAGTGTAGAAAGCCCATGTGCTTTGTTAAGTTGGTCCACATCTAAATAAGTTCTTGTTGAATATGGGGAAATAGCTAACCCAAAGGAATCCACTTTATATTCTACATCTGGGTGTTATTTTAAGACCTACATCTTTAAAACACCAACAAAAATGGTGACTCTACTGGGGAGCTATGAAACAAAAATCATATCTAAGACGCTGGAGTCTCTAGTGTAAGTTGAGAATCTATAGTCATATATCTGGTTGTCTATTGTATTTGTTCTTCATATTGGTTTCTTTTAAAGTGAAAAACCTTGATGATCTAAAAAGAATCCCAATACTGCGAGTTTTATGACATAGGATGTGTTTGCATAGTTCCTTATTACCAAATAGAGTTTATATTTCCTGAATTATACAACATTAAAGTCTTTCTAGGTCAACCCCTTGTGTCAAATTTTTTTTCAGAAGTTCTTTTCCCATGAATGTTCCTATCTTCTATCCATAATAAAGTTGTTTTCCCCTAGTGGGTGGTGACTTGGTCAAGGTTTTGTTAGCTAGTCCTCATATAATAATAAGAAATGATTGATATAAGGAAAAATTGTCATTGCACCAAAAGGTCAACCTTTCAATGCTCGATACAACCACTAGACTTATAGAACATAGGAGGTAGTTAAGCCATGTCATGAGTCCTAAAGGGAAAAGTTGGTGATTAGTCTAAGAATCCCCCCCTTAGTGTTACTTGAGGAGATTCAAAATTGTGACCAAGCCTTGATACCACTTGTTAGAACCTAGAGTTGTCATTGCACGAAAAGATCAACTTGCCAATGCCTGATACAACCACTAGACTTATAGAACATATGAGGTAGTTAAGCCATGTCATGAATCCTAAAGGGAAACATTGGTAGTTACTCTAATAGTGTAGTCATACATGGAAACCCAGAGATAATCCCCAATACCAACCTATTATTGAGAAAGAAGTTTTATCCCATAGTTCTAAGTCTGAGAGTTCTAGGCTTTTGGGTAATCTCTTTACAACACCTTTTCAAGAGGAATAGATTTTCTAAGATAAAATGCTGTCATCCATGGGAGGTAATTCTTTCAAATCAAGTGGTTTAGGAAAAATAAACTAGCATCTAAGGTCTAGAAGCATTCAGTCAAGTAGATCTCACCCTAGTCATGTTCCTTTTATCAAGAGAACCTCATTGACCTAAGTGACCCAACAAAATCAGAGACAACTATTACTAATCCTAGTGATATGTTAACAAAGGCAGAAACACTTAGGAAAAGAGTTGTTGAAGATGCCAAACACATCCATTTTGAAAAAGTTAAAGAATAAATCACTATGAATGCTCTCATTGTGAGAGATAACCTGCTTAAGGGAATGGTTGTTTTCTAGGAACAAAATAAGAAGTTAGAAGATAAGTCTACTTCCTTGTAGTTAGATCTATTTGGGGATATTAGGGATATGAGATCAAAATTTCATGAGTATGAACATATTGTACAGTAAAAAGGAGATTTGGTGGTTGTACAGATCTAGCCATATGAACCTATTGGAAAGGAAAGTGAAATTCAAGTGATTGATCTTACCACTAAAGCTATTGATAAAGGTAAGAAAAAAGTAACTAGTGTCAACATATGTAAAGCCATGGTTGCATCTAAAAGTGTCCCTACCATGTCAAAAATAGATCTAGAGTTGGAGAAGGTGAAGAAGGAGTGAGGGGATGTAGCTAAGGAACATGAGAAAGTGGAGAATGAATCCTAAATAGCAGAAATGAGGAAGAAAATTGAGTTTTTGACATTTAACTCTAGTTTGAATACAAACTAGAGTCAATATTCATTACAAATTCCCTCTACTTCATCCTATAGGCCCCATAATGAGTAATGTAATTGTTTCCCATCCTAGCTTCTCTTCCTCTTCTACCATAATGGCACAGCAAACTAGTGTCTAGCCAGGAAAGACAAACATTCAGACTCAAGTTGTTGCATCTAGTTCTATTGGTCCTGTACATTTTACAAAGAGGCCTATGTATATAGAGAGGTATAAAAAAATATCTTTCCTAGGTGTCGCTAGTCATCCAAACCCTATTCTCGATGATCCAAGAGATAAAGCTACAATTTTTTTTGGAAACAATTCTATCAATGGTGGAGAACACCTTAGAAATTTTAAGGATATGTTGAATGACTATGAATTTGAACATGAAGATGTAGTCATGAAGATGTTTGTGCATTCGCTCATAGAAGATGCCAGGGATTGGTATAGGAGACTACCTGATAATAGTGTTAGTTCTTGGGAAGATCTTGAAAAATATTTCAAAGAAGAGTATGGAGATAATACTAATGCTATCTTTACATTGAATGAGCTCAACAATATAAAGAAGAGTTGGAATGAGTTTACATTTGACTAAAATGTCAAATTTTAGAAAAGGGATGTACAAATTGTTCCAAGTAATGAGATTGGAGGAGAATATTTTTCTTACAACATATTTCAATGCTTTTGATAGTAAGATGACTTACATTTTGAGGGATAAAGATCCTAGAACATTAAGAGATACCCTTAGAATGGTTGTAAACATTAAGAATAATAGGAAGCCTTTTGGAAAACTAGGAAGAAGAGATGATCCAAAGCTTTTTAATCCTCATAGTAACAAAAATGTAGGTGATAAGCTTCCTACTAACAAGAAGCCTAAGGAAGATAAGATGGATTAGATGTTATCTATATTGAAGAACATGAACCCTTAGATTGGAAATGTCATTAAAGAAAATATTGGTGATAGATCACAGTTCAACAATTTTAGCAAACAAAATAGGACACAAAATTTTCCATACACTACCTAATGGAAGGATGGGAAACCTATTATTCCTCCTACCAAGAATTATGGTGGAAATATACCCCTAATCCTTTGCAGAAAGAATCTATCAACATGGTTGATGATTCTCTATGGTGTATAGTTTGTCAGTTACCTCATTCACCAGAATATTGTGTTATTTCATTATCTTTAGTTGCTAATCAAGATGGAAATGAAGAAAAACTTGGTCATGGGAATAGTATTGAAGATGTTTGATGTAACATGTTTGAGTCATATTGTGACAATGTATCTAACTCTGATTATAATGATAATGATATTCATGAGAGAAGTCAATCTCATAACATAGTGCACTAGCAAATCATTTTCAAATAAAGATGAAAAATAAGACAACCTATAAGATGGTGACATCAAAAGATGAGGTAATTCTAAGGATTCTTACTGAGAGATATATTGATGAAATCATTTCTAACATGGTTTCCAAAGTAAAAACTAGAGGTATGTTACAAAAAAATGAAGACAACAAAGTATTTGGTGTTTTTATCAACAAAATTGATCCAAAGAAAGTAGTAGTTAAGCCTAAGGATAACTATAATATCAAAGTTAAGACTATAAATAAAAAGTGGGAACCTAAGAAAATGGATGTTGTAAAGGATCCTGGGGCTCAGAGTAATGATAGTAAAGGAGACAAGAGACCATTGGTGGCTACTACAATGAATGAAAAGAAGAAGAATGAGAACATTGTAAATTCATCTAACAAACACAAGGAAATCAAAGGTATGTCTATAGATAATCCCACTATTTATCCAATTGATATGTTGTCATTATTAACTCAAATTATAGTAAAAGTTCCTTTGTTAGAATTGTTAAGGTTCCCTAAACATAAGAGCAAATGCAATGCATGGGATAAGGATGTAGATGATAAGATTATTCATGATTGTAATTCCAATCAGATCCTTGATGAGCTTGAGAAGAAAATAGAAACTAAAGTTATTATGTCTCAAATCCCACCCATGTATTTAGATGAGTCAATAAATCAAATATAGTGATTATTTTTGAGGTAATGATAGAATTAGGACTAAAATGAGACACCCCTCAAGGTAGATGTTGTGCTATGGATAAAATAGAAGTTACTTTCATAGGAACAATAAATGCATTTCCTTACAAGTTATCTACTTATCCTAATAAAGAGAAAACAATGAGTGTATTAGTTACATATATCCTATCCCAATATGGAATTTTATTATCTAGGAAATGGAGTGCATCAATGGGGGGGGAAGTATTCAAAGTGATTTATCATATGCAACTTTTTAGATTTATGATAAGGTAGTAACAATAAACAGGGAGCCTAAAAGTATCTATATGATTGAGCAAGAAATTGAAGAAGATGTGACATGTTTTGTACACACTGATGTTAATGCATTTAGGGATGAAGTGTTGGTATTATAAAAGGAAAAAATTAAGTCACCCATTGTAGTAGAAGTAGAGTCAAAATTAGAAAAGGGAGATTTTTGGACAATGTACTTTGATGTAGCCTGTTGCAAAGAAGGATCGAGAGTAGGTATCATTTTGATTTCCCCTGATGGTTACACTTACAAGTTCTCTTTTACTCTAAATTTCAAATGTACAAATAACATTTCAGAGTATGAGGCCTTACTATTAGGATTAAGATTGGCTCATAAACATGGCATTAAATGCTTATATGTCATTGGTGATTTTGAGTTAACTATTTCCCAAGTAAGAGGATTATATGTCTCTAAGAATAAAAGACTAAAAAAATATAGAAATGTTGTTTGGGCTATGATAAATATTTTTTATGCTTTTTGGATAACATGGAAGGATATAAGTAATAGTAAGATGTCTGACTTGCTAGTAAATTGTGCTATAAAACCTAGTGACATAACCTTTGTTGGTTTATCAAAAGTAGAAGTACAAACAAGACCTTTAGTCCCTGATAATATCCAAAATTGGTAGATCTTTGAAGAAGATAAAGAAATTATAAGGTTTCTAAATTGTGAGGACCAATTTTGGGGACAAGAGATTGATTGTGCAACACTTGTAAAAATAGTAGATGCAAGAATACCATTTTCAGCGAAGAAGTTGTTCAATTAAAAACAAACAAAATTCCTAAAGGGTTACTTGTATTAGAAACTATTTTTGATAACCATGATAGATCCAAGACAACTAAAAAGGAGCATCATGCAAAGGATTTAGAATATATAAAATTGGGAACTAAAGAAGCGCCTAAGAAAGTGTATATCAGGAAGAAACTTTCTCCTAAAATTAGGCAAGCTTTGGTTGATTTAATGAGAAAGTACAGACATGTATTTGCTAGGTCATATGATGATTTGAAGGCATATAGAGAGGATCTCTTTTAGCATGAATTATCATTTAAAGAGGGAGCTAAACCTTTTAGATAGAAACAAAGACCTATCAGTCAAACTCTAGCATCAAAGATGTATGAAGAACTGATAAAGTTGAGGGATGTAAGAATAATCAAACCAATTAGGCATTCTTCTTGGGTATCAAGCCTAGTTTATTTTAGGATGAAAAATGGTGATATAATATTATGTGTTGACTTTAGGAATCTAAAAATATTTGCATTAAAGGATAATTATGGTTTGCCCAACATGGAGGCTATGTTACAAAGAATCACTAGATTAGAATTGATGTCCATGATGGATGGTTTCTTTGGATACAATCAAGTAGTTGTGAAAGAATCAGAGTAGTACAAGACTATATCCACAACTCCTTGGGTAACATATGTTTATAGTAGAATTCATTTTTCTCTAACTAATGCAGGTGCTACTTTCTAGAGAGCCATGGATGTGGTCTTTGCATACATAATTGATAAATTTCTAGTAATATATCAAGATGATCTAACAACATATGCAAAGGATGAAAATGAGCATTGTATGAATCTTGAAAATGTATTTATCATTACTCTTAAATATGGTATCTCTTTGAATCTTAGGAAGTGTGCTTTTTCTGTCGCTAAGGGTAATTTTTTAGGTCACTTGGTTGGAAAAGAAGGAGTAAGGATAGACCTGGATAGGGTGGAAGCTATAGATAAAATTCAGAACACTAAGAATGCGGGATAAGTGCAAGAAGTTGGGTCACAATTCCATAGAAGTCAATTCCACAAAATGAGACCACTTTAGAAATGAGTACCCAATTTTTTAGAACCAAGTCCTCAATTTTTAAATCATGGTTTGGGTGCTCTATCTATATTCAAAAATTGGTCACTCGATTTTTGAACCATTATTTAAAAATTGAGCACCCGATTTTAAACAAATTGGGGACCCAATTTTAAAAAAATTGAGCACTCGATCTATTTAAAATTGGGTACCTAATTTGGAAAAAATTATATAAACCATTTTTTGTGAATTTTTTTATCATTTTCACCTCATTGTTGAACGAGATCTTGATTTGTGTTTGGAAATGGGAGCACGTTTCATGCTTTCTGTCGAACCTCAACTATTTTTTTTTAGTCTTCCACATATTTTAATTTGTTTTATATTATCTTATTTTAGTGTTTTTAATTTTTTCTTTTAATTCCATCCATTTATTTTTATTTTTTTCACTTTTAATAGTTTAGTATATGTGAAATTATAGATTTCCATTGTTAATAGCTTTATATTTAAATTAAATTGTTAATTTTAAAATTTTGCAAATTAAAATGTCATCTTTTTTATTGTTAGATATTCATTTAAAAATTATTATTTTAGATTTTTCAATGTATTTAATTTATATAACACATAATAAAAGTTAGGGTGATGGATGATTTCATAGATGCATTAG
Source organism: Cupressus sempervirens (assembly GCA_028749045.1). NCBI lineage: Eukaryota > Viridiplantae > Streptophyta > Pinopsida > Cupressales > Cupressaceae > Cupressus > Cupressus sempervirens. The sequence continues at coordinate 195,130,550 of CM053789.1, read as the reverse complement.
ATGTTTAGATTGTTTAAACATGTATTTACATTGTGATATTACTATCGGGATTTAACTGTGTAGTTTTTTAGTCAAACCGATTGACCCACATACCATGAGTAGTGATTCTCATATGAATACATTTCTCATGTGAACAAATGGAACATTTAACACTCATTGGATCTAGGTGATGCTCACAGAGGTTAAGCACTAGGACTTCCCAGGAGGTTACCCATCCTAATACTACTCCAACTTGAGTGCACTTAACTACAAAGTTTCCTCCATGGTTAAACCCTCTTTGCTTGCAACCAATTTTGTAAAACCTTCACCAAGTGTTTTACCTTATGAACCATTCATTAGAAAGCCACTTAAGCTCATCAATTGATAAGTAGGAGATATTTTCCATTGCAAATTAAATTGTGATATCACTATCAGGATTTAACTCTATAGTTTTTTAGTCAAACTCATTGACCCATATAGCAAAAGTAGTGATTCACACATGAATCCATCTCTCATGTGAATAAATGGAACACTTAGCCCTCCATGGATTTAGGTGATGCTCACAAAGGTTAATTATTGAGACTTCCTGAGAGGTCACCCATCCTAGTACTACTGCAGCTCAAGTGCTCTTAACTATGAAGTTACCTCCATGCTTAAACCTACTCTACTTGAAACCCCATTTGCAAAGCCTTCACCAAGTGTTGTGCCTTATGAAATTTATAGTTAAGTGCACTTGAGCTAGAATAGTATTGGGATGGGTGACCTCCGAGGAAGTCCCAGTGCTTCACCTTTGTGAGCATCACCTAGATCTAATGAGTGCTAAGTGTTCCATTTATTCACATTAGAGATGGATTCATGTATGAATCAGTACTCATGGTAAATGGGTCAATAAGTTTCATTAAAAAACTACATAGTTAAATCCTGATAGTAATATGATAATTTGACTTGCTATGGAAAATATCTTGTACTTATCAATTGATGAGCTTAAGGGGATTTCTAATGACGTGTTCATTAGGTATAGTACTAGGTGAAGGTTTTGCAAATGAGGTTGGAAGAAGAGTGGGTTTAACCATGAAGGGAACTCTGTGGTTAAGAGTGCTCGAGTTGGAGTAGTACTAGGATGGGTGACCTCTCAAGAAGTCTTGGTGCTTCACCTATGTGAGCATCACCTAGATCCAATGAGTGCTAAGTGTTCCATTTATTCACATGAGAGATGGATCCATGTGTGAATCACTACTCATGGTATATGGGTCAATGAGTTTAACTAAAAAACTATCTAGCTAAATCCTGATAGTAATATCACAATTTGACTTGTTGTGGAAAATATCTCCTACTTATCAATTGATGAGCTTAAGAGGCTTTAAGATGAATGGCTCATAAGGCACAACACTTGGTGAATTTTTTGAAAATTGGGTTTAACCATGGAGGGAACTCTATAGTTAAGCACACTTGAGATGGAGTAGAACTAGGATGGATGACCTCCCAGGAAGTCCCAGTTCTTTAACTCTATGAGCATCACCTAGATCTAATGAGTGCTAAGTGTTCCATTTATTCACATAAGATATGGATTCATGTGAAAATCACTACTCAAGGTATATGGGTCAATGAGTTTGACTAAAAAACTACACAGTTAAATCCTGATAGTAATATCACAATTTGACTTGCTCTGGAAAATATCTCCTACTTATCAATTGACAAAACTAAGGGTTGTTCTAATTAATGGTTCAGAAGGCACAAAACTTGGTGAAGGTTTTGCAAATGGGGTTGCAAGTAGACTAGGTTTAACCATGGAGGGAACTCCATAGTTAAGCACACTTGAGCTGGAGTAGTATTTGGATGGGTGACCTCCCTAGAAGTCCTAGTGGTTCACCTCTGTGAGCATCACCTAGATCCAATGAGTTCTAAGTTTTCCATTTATTCACATGAGATATGGATTCATCTATGAATCACTACTCATGGTATGTGGGTCAATGAGTTTTACTAAAAACCTACATAGTTAAATCCTAACAGTAATATCACAATTTGACTTATTGTGGAAACTATATCCTACTTATCAATTGATGAGCTTAAGGGGATTTCTAATGAATGGTTCATAAGGCACAAAACTTGGTGAAGTTTTTACAAATGATGTTGCAAGCAGAGTGGATTTAACAATGGAGGGAACTCTATAGTTAAGTGTGCTTGAGCTGGTGTAGTACTAGGATGGGTGAACTCTTAGGAAGTCCCAGTGCTTCACCTCTGTGAGCATCACTTAGATTCAACGAGTGCTAAGCATTACATTTATTCACATGAGAGATGGATTCATTTGTGAATGACTACTCATGGTATATGGGTTAATGAGTTTAATTGAAAAATGACATAGTTAAATCTTGATAGTAATATTACAATTTGACTTGCTATGGAAAATATCTCCTAATTATGAATCTATTTACATTAATGTTTTAGATTTATTTCAACTAAATAGTAATTGTAAATTAGTTTTTTGTACATATTAAATATTAACCAAAATTTATGGTTAGGATTTGTATAAACTCTATACTTGAACCTACACTTTACACTTAAATACATGTTTATGAAATATTTTTCTAACTCTAATATATTAAATTATTACCCTATTTGTATCCCTATTTCAACTGTATAATCCAAAGCTTAAGTAACTATAATCCTTAGAATTGAAATATAATCCTAATTTTAATTCTAACCATGTAATCCAATTTTAACTAGAGTTATAGTAACACTGACCTTAATTTATGTACATCCTAACTGAACCCTACATAATGCACATAATTTGAAACCCTTACTTCAATCTTACATCTAACTCTAAACCTTAAATTCCTAGCTCTAGATAATAAGTTAAGTTTAAAACCTTATATTCTTAACCCTAGTATATAGAAACTAAATTCTAAACATAAATGTAAACCATGATGTTAGCTACCCATATCCATACCCTAACACTAAACCTAACCAAGTTTTATGAACTCATACCCTAAAATGTTATTTCTAAAAACTTAGCCACATAACCCTAATCTTGTAATTTAAGGTGATGTATGTATGTTTTAAGTTAATGTAAGTTTAATATTTTATATACATGTATTAAATTTATAAATTGGTAAGTGTTGTACTCTCTCAATTATTCACATATGTTCACATGTATGAATTGATAACATTATATGAAAAAATCAAGTTAGCATTTATTTTAATTTTTAAATAATAAATAATAAATATTTATGTATTAAAATAAATTTTGAATGATATATCAAATAATAGATAAAAGTAATTTACTTTTGGGTGAATGAACAAAGTTGGGTCGTAATTCTGCGGAAGTCAAATACGTGAAATGAGACCTCTTAGAAATGGGTACCTGATTTTAAAAAATGGGCATCCATTTTAGGCTCGGGTCCCCGACCCTAAATTTAAAAAATGGGCACCCGTTATTTTTAAAAATCGATTACCCATTTTTAAAAAATTGGGTACCCATTTTTTAAAAACGGGTACCTATTTCTTTAAAAATCAATTTTTAAAGTTTTCAACAGATTTTACATGCTGCTTTTAGCTTTTCAAAACAGGTACCCATTTTTTGAAATTCAAATAACAGGTGCCCGTTTCTTACAACATGAGGCAGGATTTTGTTTTCCTACCTCAAATTTTGGTTTGGGATAGGCTTGGTGAGACCAAGCCTATGCCTTGGCCTCTCAAGATTTGGCTAAGGCATTGAACTGACAAATTCATGCCTTGCCATAATTTTTAGAGGGTATTCCCGATCAAATTTTTTTTCGAAACAAAAACCCATTAGAGCTCTCACTGTCTTGATTTCAGAAATATAAATTTTACAAACTTATGATTTTATTTACTATTTTTTTTTAATTTTTTAATCAAAGGCCTCATTTCATAGTTTTGACTAGGGACTTTAGATGCTGAGTAGCACAATTTTGTCATAGTTGTTTGTATTGGCAAAAACTAATATGTAAACCATTTTTGGGCCAAATTAAAGATTGATTTATGATTTTTTTTTATAAGGATGAATCTTAAGTGGGAATCCTTATGTATTACATGCATCCAATTAGGTAAAGGGAAGGTTTAAGAAGAAATATGGGCAAATCAAAGCTGTTGATTCGTACCTAACCCTAATTCACCTAGGTCTTCTTAAGGAGGACAAACCCTAAAGTTTTATGGAGGAACGAATGAATGATAAAAAAGAGAGGAGAGTTTGCATGTGAAAATAGGACATTCATGGTGACTAAGGAATTATGATCTAAATTGGATTGCATAATTAGTTAAAGAAGAATAGTGGAAGAAAATAGTGAACGATAGAGAGAAATTTGATCAAGAAGGATCAAGTACACATCAGTATAGAGGTGATTTGACATCAAGAAAAATAGTATTAATGGCAGGATCATTGCTAAGACATTCTAATAGGTGAATCAATTAAATCTCTTAACAAAGTAGTCCTAACATGCTATATTGAAATCCTCTAACAAGGTGCTTACTTAATTGTGAGTTGAAGTCCTTTAACTAGGCACACTTCTAATAGGGTATTGAAATCCTTTAATAGGGTAGAACTTTCATAGGGTAGATCATGTTTTATGATCAAACATTGTAACCTTCATTTAATACACTTTATTACTATCATAGTGAAGATTTGTGAATGTCATCCCCACCCTAGTTTTACCTTCTCATTATAGGGTTTCTGGGTAATCATATCTTGTTTCATATATGTGTGAATGCTTACTTGTTTACATACTTTAGATGTATATTCTTTACATGGTATTTCAGTTTATTTGTTAGATTGTGAGATGGATGTATGGTGAATATTTTTATGGGTTAAAGTTTAAAGCACTGATTCACCCCCCTCCTCTCAGAGTTTAATTTTCTTATTGTAATTTCAACAATTGGTATTAGAGATTTGTTCTCTAAAAGATAAGCCTAACAACTTTGAGGAAAGATTTTGGAAATCGAAGTCTACAAGTTGGGAAAAGTTATTGAGAACCAGGAAATTAAAATACAACTCCTATATTAGTTGAACTAAGTAAGAGAAGATCTAAATAAATCATTGAGAAGGAAGGAAATTTATATTGATTAGAATGACACACATTACCAAGAGATGGACACTACTAAGCCCTTTGCAAATAGGAACTTCAATGAACTTTATTCAATAATTGCAGATCTAATGGAAAAGAAAAGAACCCTAGATGAGTTGGAATGTTTTAATGGAAAGAGTGCTTCTAAGGGGGGGGGGGGGGGGGGGGGGTGAATAAGAAGTACTGACCTTTTATAATGTTTTAAATCCTTATAACATATAACTGAAATTATAATGAATGCATATAAATATTAAACAATCATGAGAAGAAAACATGCATCACCACATGACACTTGAGATTTTGATGACCCAGAAACCCTCCAGGAATAAGAAGGTAAAACTGGGGTGGGGATGATACCCACAAAATTACTGTAGCAATTGATTTCAACCACTTCTGATGGTTTTCCCTATTAAAGGCCTGCCTTGTTAAAGGTTACAACACACTGTTAAATGTGACCCTATTAAAGGATTTCTACACCCTGTTAGGAGTGTGCCTTGTTAGAGGACTTAAGAATATTCAACTTAGAATGCCACCCTATCAAAGGATTTACATAAGGCTCTTAAAACCACCTAACTTAATAGGATTTTTGAATTCCTAATACAATTGTAAGAGAGTATTAGAATAATAAACCTAATCTAATACAATCTCTAATGCTGATTTGAGGCTCTTGATCCGCTCTTCTATCACTGATCCTTGCTAGATCTAATCTGTTGATTGTGTTCCTTGTTCTATTCTAATCAACTAGATGTGTAAATGCCATCCTCTCCACTAAATCTTTGACACAAATGTTATATAACAACCTTAATAATAGGCTCTTCTTTTCCTTCTTCTCATGACTCCTCTCCTATTCAATGGCATCAAGACTCCCTTATAAAGATTAGTGGTTCATTATGCATCCTTGATTCAAGTGTTCCTGCTCAAACCCTTGAAATTCACCTATTGGTTGCATGCAATTTTTAAGTTTTTGATTAGCTGCATGTGCATATGTGGTTGGGAGGATTTGATCTTATCCTTTTATCCTATCATGAGTCATCCATAACTGTTTCACATCATGGTTTGTATTGGCATAAACTCTTATGCTAATCTTGCGTTGCTTAGCACATGAAGTAATACTGATGCTTATCACCATCTATTCTAGGTTGCTTGGCATCCACTATGTTTCCTACATTAATAAGCTCCTATAGAATTCATGTCTTACTTGGCACTTATAGAATTCTTTTGTTACTCAACACCTATTAACTTTTTGCATTTCTTGGCTTCTATTGATTCCTGAATCACTTGGCTCCTATTAACTTCACAATGCTTGGCACACATTGGACTTCTGCTTTGCTCAACACATACTATCTTTTGATCTACTTGACATTATTTGTAACTCAGCATGTGTTAGCATTATGGCTCAACTTCCATTTTATACTTGGCATGTATAGTGAAGATGGTTAAGTGTGTCGAAACTCATTTGTCAATCTTACTTGTTTGATCAACAATCTCCCCCTTTGACATGAGTGTCAAAAACACTTAATTGATCATTCATGATCTAATCCTTATGTTTACATTCTTCACTTACAAAATTTCAAAAAGATATTGTGAACAAAAATATACCTTATGACTCCCCTTGAGTTGATTATGCCTTATCATGTCATGAATTCTGATATCTTGTGCCATTATGCCTAATGTTCTTTGTTTCTATCCTGTTCTTGCCTTCTGATCCTATTATCTCCTTATCTTCTTGATATATGAATTTCTCCTCCTTTAGTATATCTCTCCCTTAGAATATTATATTATCTCCTACATTATCTCCCCCTTTTTAACACTGATGTCAAAGGGTTCTAAATAGTAATGCCATGCTTGGCCAAAAATGTCTTGTTAATCTTAAAGAGTATTTTGAGACCTGCATCCTAGTTATTTAATGCAATATCCAATGACTTGTGTTGGATTACAAGCTCTGCTGCTAGATCTACAAGTCCTTCATTTGTAGAAATATTTGGATCCTTCTTGAGGAATGTTTCAGCATAAATTTTCTCCTTGTGTAAGACTTCCAAATGAAGAGTAATTGAGGCTTGAATTTGCATCAGCTTTTCTTTAATAGTGGTAGATCTTCTATTGATAATGCAGCTAATTCCCTCTGAGTGTGAAGCATTTGATCAAATTGCTTCTCACTCTATGCAGGATTTGAGGGTAGTTGCATACTTGAGAGATTTAGTTTGCTCTCAAGGTTCAAAATTTTTGGATTTATTTCTTGTGTAAACTTGGAAAAATCACACAATTTTCTATAAAGGGAAAAGATGTTCCCTAGTACAATCTTTACCTTATCCAATTTCTTGGCTAGGTCAACCTGTCCCAAAATAATGTTATTAGCTATCTTTGTGTTGACTTTTCCTTGAAACTTATTCTCTAACCATTCCATGAGTTTTACATTTGTATCATGGTCTTCATTATTCACTTGGTCAACTATATTAGATAGTTGCTCAAGGATTGGCCTGCTTGAATTTGGAGGTTGTAGGTTGAAGGCATCCATGAATATATCTTTGATCTCATTCATTTCCTACTTGTATTTGAATTCTTTCCTCAATGCCTCTCGCCTCCTTCTCTTGTCCAATGCACTATGTATTTCATTCATCTTTTCCTCAGTTAAAGTGCTTGTATCATAATAGGGTATTTCAATTTCTTCATCAAGCTTAGGAATACGATAATGAATGGTCCTGGCTACCCTAGTAGAACTTAAGCTTCGTGTCCTAACTTGTAATGTCAACATGTCAGTACTCATCTTTTGAACAGGTTTAGTAGGAGTTCCTATTTTTGGCAATTCAACCAAAGTTTGTATTACAGACTCCTCCTTATCCTATGTTTCTTCCTTATCTTCTTCTTGTGCCATTTCTTCTGGGGGTGTAGTTGTTATCTATACTGATGTACCTATGACTTCCTTTGCTATTGCACTCAGCTCCTGATGATCTTGCATGGCTATTCTTGGTGGCGATGGAGATGGTAGAAATGAAAGTCTAGTAATTTTAATGATTTGAGGTGGTTCTTGTGGTGACACCTTGGCTTCTTTGAGTTTATGTACTAAATTTTGGAGCTCATCTATACTGATCAATATAGGATTTGCACACAATTGTTCTTGAAGAGTTGTTTGGTCAAGGATCTTAGTGAGATCCTTTGCACTTAGTGGACTAATGTTTTGACTTGAGGTGTCAACAACATCCTTAATCTTTATGATTAATGTAGGTGTGGTAGTAGAGTGAGGAGGACTAGGAGGTGGTAGTTGTGTGTCTTGCACACTTTGTTCTTGCTGCCCATCAGTACCCCTGTCTTCATCTTTTCCTTCCTCCTCTTTTCCTTCCTTATTTTCCTCTTCTTCAACCTTTTTCTCTCCTTCTGTCTTCTCTTCTCTCCTCTTTCTTCTCTCTTTTTGCTTAGTGGTAGCTTCTTCTTTGTATTCTTCTTCAAGGACATCTTTAGTTTTCTTATACAAATTCTTCCATGATCTTGTGGTTCTCTGTACAACTTCTTCTATTTTATTCTGAAGTATGGAAAATGCCCTATACTTAGGTGTAAACCTTTTATTATGCCTTTTGACTACTTTAGTTATCTGTTCCCTTGTCAAATAAGGTAGTATACTTGCTAGGGTTGATTCCCTCATCTCCTTCTCCATTTTCAAAAAAAAATGCCATCTGTCCTCTATAATTTTAGACAATTCCTTTGGCAATTGTCCATCTAGTTCAAGAGGTGTATACTTGAACTATGCCATCATTGCATAGACTATTTCTTCTATTCTATTGTGTTCCTCTTTAGTGAACTTATTGAAGTCAACCTTTTTTATGTCACTTAAGTCTCCATTCCTAATCTTTTCACACAATGTATCAGCTAAAGACTTAGGAGGATGGCTTACCTTTTTAGATTGATCTTCCTCATTAGTATCAGGTTGAGCCACATATCTTTTTCTTTTCCTTGGCTCTTCTTGTGCCTTCTTGGTTTCTTTCTTCTTCTTTGTAGCTTCCTATTTGACTTTTTGTGTGGAGGCCCTTTTTGTAGCTTTGGTTGTTTTCTTCTTGAGTGTTGTAATGGTAGCTTTCTTTGATGTAGGCTAAGAAGTAGGAGGTGTCTTTGCCTTCCTTTTAATGACTTTGCCTTTGACGGGTGCTCCCTTGGCTTCTTCTTCCTCGGCACTCTCATCTTTGTCTTCACCTTGGCCTTGTGTTAATTCAAGTGGCCCTTGTTCTGGCTCATCTTCATCTTTCTCATCATCACCTTCTTCTTCATCTTCACTAATTTCTTCTACTTCTCCTGCTACACTTGTTTCTTCAACACCAAATTTCTTCTTTATTTTCTTTACTAGTTTGTCCTTCTTCTTGACTTTTGTGGCTATCTTGAGTTCTGTAACAACTCTTGATCTAACAGTGTCATAAGTTCCAAATGCCTTGGCAGTTTTGTCCATTTCCTCTGCAAGTAATGATGTAATAGCTAAAGAAGCTTGATCAATATTAAGCTCATATACCAATGGTATAAGCCATCTTACTCTTAGAAGGACTGCTTGGATGTAAGTATAATCAATGTCAACAAGAAAGTGTATGTCATTCTCATGTTGATTCACCAATAAGACTAGTATCCTCATTCTTTTCTTCATTGCATTCTTGAAATCATCAAAATAGATAGTCATTTGATCACCAAAGCTACCTCCCATTTGGGCAATAAAATCATTTATTTGATCAAAAAAAAATTTATTTAGACTCCAGTTGACTTTTCCAAATGAAGGGAATTCCTTCATCACATAAAAGAACATGCATACCAATGCTGACCCAAATTTGCATTGTGCTCCCTTAGACTTTCTAACTGCTCCAAGATTTTCATTTATCTGTTGCAACATGAGCTCTGCAAGGTCATAGGTGTGGTATTTCTTTACAAGCTTGTATGCCACATCCACTGCTATGTAGGGTACACTATTCAACCTACTTGATTGATAAAACTTATGTGCTATGATCCTTACAACAAAGTCTAGAAGGGGATCAGTTATAGTGTCTATGGTCATGCCTCTATTGTTCCACTTTGCTCCTGTGTTTTTCTCTATTATTTCCTTCTTATCACTTCTAAGTGTCTTGGGCCAATCTAGGGTTTGAAAACTTATGACCCTATGAACCATCTTCTTGGTAATCTTGACTAGTCCTTGCTCTAGCCAGAATGATCCATCATGAATTCTGCTAAGCACTATGTGTATCCACTTAGTTTTGAATACGATTGGAAAAACTAGGGCTTTGGTTAAACCCTTCTTTTCTACAATTGAAAACTCATCTTTTAATATACCATTATCATAGATTTTATCATAGGCGTTGAATATTTATAGGTCTCCTATGGCTCCAATCTTATAGTTGTAACACCTACACACATCTTGAACCATAACAACTTTTTCTAGAATCATAGACAATGCACCTGCAAGATCATTTTTGTATGCTACCTCTGGTATGGGCCTAAACTTAGGTTGTTTAACCTCATTGCTAACAAGCTGAATCTCATGGCTTTCCTTCCTTTTCGTTGACTTTGAACCAGATGCCATTTTGGTCAAACTAGGGTTTAATGTTTAAAGAAAACTTAAAAAATTGTACAACTTGACACCTTAAGGAAATACTTGGTTAAATGCTTGAAATCACTTAAGTAGATGTTGAATCACTACAAATCATTGGTTGAATACTCAAAAATTGCTCAGTCATACTCTTGGTAATCACTCTTTGTTTGAATAGCTCATAATGAATCAATTTTCACCTTTAAGTGGCTCAAAAACCTTGCATTTAATGCATTCTTGTACCTTCACCTATCACTCAGCTTCTAAAGATTTTCAACTTGGCATCCACTCCATTTTTCTTGATAGCTATTCTCACTCAAAATCTATTGATTTTGTTAGTAACTCACCAACCACTTACAGGCTTTGCTTAGCTTCCACTTGAGGATTTCAACAACTGTTCAAAATACTTGGTAGCTTCACTTGACTTGTTGAGATTCTCTACTATTTCTTTTTCCCTATTCAATTCATTCTGTAGTTGTTCATTCTACATCCTCAAAGTAGAGATCTCAATATCTTTCATATTGAGTTCATGATGAAGATTCATTAGTTGGCCAAGTCTATCCATCTGCATGTTTGAGATCCTTGTTAATTCAATACATTTTTCTTCAAGTCTGTTTGCAATATTTCTTTTTTCATCTTCCACCATGATTCTATCCTCAACTGCTCTTTTCTTTTGCTTAGTGATTTCACATAGCATCATGGCCTGTGATTCATACTCCATGTTAAGAGTTCTTATCTCTTTTGCTTGAACTCTTTTTTTCTCCATCAGTTCTACTATTGTTGCATCAAATTCTTTGGAATCTCCTTTGGAAAATACTTGTGTGGTGTCAATCTCCTTGTAGAGAATATCATTTTTGGCTATAGCTATTTCCTTCCTTATTTTTAAGGATTTTCTTAGTTCCTCTCTAGCTTCCTCTACCTTGTGTAGAGCAAGATGTACATCTATCACTTGGTTCTCAATGATCTTCCCAAGTTTGAAGACTTCCATCTTTAGATCTTTTCCTCCAATCTGTTAGGCTTCTTCTTGAGAGAACTTAGCTTTGACACCAATTATTGGAATGTTTTAATGGAAAGAGTGGGGTGGTGGGGTGGTGAATCAAAAGTACTGACCTTTTATTATGTTTTAAATCCTTCATAACATATAATTAAAATCAACATGCATGCATATAAATATTAAAAAATCATGAGAAGAAAACATGCATCACCACATAATACTTGAGATTTTGATGACCCAGAAACCCTCTAGGAATAAGAAGGTAAAATTGGGGTGGGAATGATACCCACAAAATTACTGCAGCAATTGATTTCAACCACTTCTAATGGTTTTCCCTATTAAAGGCTTGCCTTCTTAAAGGCTAGAACACACTGTTAAATGTGATCCTATTAAAGGATTTCTACATCGTATTAGGAGTGTGCCTTGTTAGAGGACTTAAGAACATTCAACTTAGAATACCACCCTATTAAAAGATTTACATAAGGCTGTTAAACCCAACGAACTCAATAGGATTTCCAAATTCCTATTATAATTGTAAGAGAGTATTAGAATAATACACCTGACCTAATGCTGATATGAGCCTCTTGATCTGCTCTTCTATCATTGATCTCTACTAGATCTAATCTGCTAATTGTGTTCCTTGTTCTATTCTGATCAACTAGATGTGTAAATGTTGTCCTTTCCACTAAATCTTTGACACCAATGGTCTATAACGACCTTAATAATAGGCTCTTCTTTTCATTCTTCTCATTACTCCTCTCCTATTCAATGGCATCAAGACTCCCTTATAAATATTAGTGGTTCATTATGGATTCTTGATTCAAGTGTTCTTGCTCAAACCCTTGAAATTCACCTATTGGCTGCATCCAGTCTCCAATTTTTTGATTGGCTGCATGAGGATTGCATAGGTGGTTGGGAGGATTTGATCTTATCCTTTTATCCTATCATGAGTCATGTATAACCATTTCACATCATGGTTTTTATTGGTACAAACTATTATGGTAATCCTATGTTGCTTGGGACATGAAGTAATATTGATGCTCGACACTATCTATTCTAGGTTGCTCAACATCCACTATGTTTCCTATGTTACTCAGCTCCTATAGAATTCTTGTCTTACTCAGCACCTATAGAATTCTTGTATTACTCGGCACCTATTAACTTTCTTCATTGCTCAACTTCTACTGATTCCTGAATCACTCGGCTCCTATTAACTTCACAATGCTTGACACACATTGGACTTCTGCTTTGCTCGACACATACTTTCTTCTAATCTACTCGACACTATCTATAACTTGGCATGTGTTAGCATTATGGCTTGGCTTCCATTGTATTCTCATCATGTATAGTGAAGATGGTTAAGTGTGTTGACATTCATTTGTCAATCTTATTTGATCAACAAGATGAAGTGATTAGAAATCTTAAGATAGAGCAAGAATCACAAGCCATATTATTATGTGAGGTGACAGAACATAAAAATAAATCTATAGAAAGAAAAGTCATGATTAAAGATGACAAAAGAGTTTTGACCAAAAAATTTGAAGAGAAATCAACAGAAGTAAACAAGATTGCTCACATGGAATTGGAAACAATGAATCAAGTCAGGATTGCTAATCATGAAAAAAATAGTAAAGACATTGAGATAACAACATTGAAGTTGTAGAATGAATAGTTGAGCAATGATTTGAAAAGGGAAAAAGAGTTTGCTAAAAGTTTCAATAAGCCTAGTGAAGCCATCAACTACTTTGAACAATGGATGAGATCTTGTAGATCTAATAATGATACATCTAGACTGGGATACACACGTACTAAAGAAGGAGAATCATCCAAAAGTATTGAAGAAAGAAGTCACAAAGGTAAGAACTCCAAACCTACTAGTCATAATTGTGGTAAGAAAGGGCATACTGCTAATGTGTACAGGAGCAAGATTATAAATCATAATGTTGAGTAGAAGAGCATAGGTCACTACCATAAGTGAAAAAAACAAGGTCATTAGGCACATGAATGCAGAACCAACACTATGCACACTCAAATATTTGAATGATACTATTATAACTATCATAATTATGGACATAGAGCTTTTGAATGCAGATCCAAACTCAAGTGGTCATCAAACAAGAAAAAAAAAGGTAAAGAACAATGGAAACTCTTATAATTGGAATTATAATAAAAGGTATAGTTGTCACTATTGTCAAGAGTATGGACATGTTCCTAAGAACTATATTAGAATGCATTTTAGAAGTGATTACAAAAGGTGGTTGAGTCAAACCACATGTTTTAGCTATTTGAAAATTGGTCACATCATTATATATTGTCCAACAAGGTCAAAGGCATCAAGTTGTGAGTTCAAAAAAGGCAAAGGCAAGGTAGATATTGAAAATGTCAGAGATAAGATGAACAAGACATGGAAGAGAAAGGAAGATTGCATCACATCAAGTGTAGATGGGATCACTTACCCAATGGGTTAGGTGATCACACCTTAGGAAATTAGGAAATCAAGAGGTGTGTGGGATTGATATTTAAAAGATATACCATACATCAGTTCTATTGGCACTCAAAATAAAAGCCTTGCTTTTGAGTACCATTGAAAAAATTAAGTCGTATAAGAACTTTTTAATGCATGTGTACCCGATCATCCTTTTGAGGTCCAAGAGGTGTTTAATGCTTCTAACACTTGAACTCAATTTTTTTATGTGATCCATGATGATACATTTCCATTCTGAGTCATTTCGTGAAGTCTTGTATTGAGCAATTTCCAAATCTGCATTTTTGCCCAAGTGTCAAACATCGATAGGAGGTTGTGTTTGTAATTGAATATCTTGCAACTAATAATTTTTAATGTTTTTCTGCTTTAGGAATGTCTAGTGTCCATACTAGAGAGGTTATGTTTTAGATTTTGAGTCATTTTAAATCCATTTGACTAGGTTTTGAATCCCTCAAAGTTGGTTGTTTATCAATATCATGCTGATATGAATTCTTCTAAATTCTAGGAAGCCCTATTTGATTTATTATAACTTTGACCCAGTTGATCAAAATGCTAAAATTCCTTTTGTTTTTCATTTTAGAGGTTAGAGAATTACTATTTTTTAATTTTGAGCTTATGATGAATCTATTTGATTAGTTTTCAAAAGCGATTCCAAATGCAATTTCTAATTTTTTACTAGTGTCAAAAGATGCAGAGTTGTTAGTATCCCTGTTCATGATGTCATAACTTGAAATCCAAGATAGGTGAGATTGAATGGATTGTACCACTATGCTCTCCTCTAAAATTAATTTAAGTGTGCCAATTTTTAAGTCTTGATGAATCCATTTGCACACTTTCCCAGGTCAATTCCATTTGCAAAAACTACTTTTTTGTTAGTGTTTTTAATCTGCAAATTTTCAGTAGGCCACTTTGATTGCCTGCCATTTTTTCCTATTCATTCATCATGAGCCTTAATCATAGATTCACCTTTTCCTCATGATAGTGAACCAATGCCCTAATTTTTATTTCCCCAAGTATTAGTTTGCCCAGTTTTCAAAGCCAAATCTGAATGTGTTTAATGGTTTTCTAACTTGTTTGCTTGTACGCAGTTCTGAGAAGGCAACTTTGATAGTCAGTATCTTTTGACTGATAATTTTTCATGAGATGAGATTTGACAAGGTACAAGTATGCAAAACAAGAATTAGTATGTCAGTTCCTAGAGCCTAGTCAATTGTTTTGGTTGGTTTTTAAAGCCAACCAATAGGCCCTGTTAGTAGAAAATCACAGTTTGGAGATAAAGTGGTAAAATGAGTTTTAGTTGATTTTTTAGAGGTTAAAATTGGTTCTATTTAGGTCAACAGGTTCAATGTATCACTTTGGTAGTTTAGTTGTTTGAAAATAATTTTTTTTTAGCTAGACCCACTTTGGGGCCTAACTAATTGTACTTAGCTGATAAGATGTTGGAAAAGAAGATATTTTGGTATGTGACTATTATTGTAAATCAAATTGGTGAGCAGGGTTTTACTCATGATGGATTATGAAGAATTTGAATATGTCAGAGGGGCTATAATATCTATGATAAAACTGAGTAAACGCAATATGGAAACTCATTGAACCCTTTTTTCAACCTATTATGCTAGAATGGAGGATTGCCAACAACTCTCTTCAACCTATTGAATCAAAGCTTATAAATACTTGAAAGAAGATTAGAGGAATATTTTTTTAAAAAAAATTTATTAGTCTTTTGGTGGGATGCTCAAAGTTGTACTACTATAATATAAGTGGCTTAGAAAATATGAACTCTAGTGAGAGATTGTTTGCAAATATTTAGGTAATGGCTTCAACAATTGCTTATGAAAATGAGTCCTTTATAAAGGATAGGTTCAACAAACATTGGAAGATGCATTTTGTATAGTTCTTTAACTGCCAGAATGATGAATTAGGGATGAAATATATAGAGGCATTTATGATATGTGACAAATAGGGGCATAATCTAAATTGATAGTGATTGGTTTTAGTTTAAATAAGTATTCTAAACATATTTCCTGGCTCTATACCAAGTGTGTGCCTATTTTTCCATCTAGTTCAAGCCTTGTCATTGCCCATTGGGAGATGCCCATGAAATTTCATTTCATCACCAAGATCCCAACATACATTCAGAGTTTATGCTTGTTGCTTTGATAGAGAGTCAATACATGATCAAACAAGTCAAGGAGTCTAATAAACATGAAATTTGAATGGTCAAAGTGCTAAAGAATTGTATGTTGACACTTACAAGGGGAAAGACTAATATTAAAGTCAGCAAGGTAGTCCACATTATGAAAGGAAAGAAATGGTAGACTTTGAAGAGAGCAGGATATAAAAGAAGTTGTGAATTACATGCATTGAGCCACCTTTGAAAGCTACCAGTCAAAGGAAGGACACCCAAGCTAAATTAGGATTTGGAAGCACCCAACTCCAAAGAGCCAATGAAAAAGTGGAGAGTAGACAATATCTTTAGGGGAATTACTTTGGAGTTTATTCATGGTAGAGGCAAAGCTGCATCAAATGAGAACCCCATGTCTAAGGAAAATGGTTCGAGGGAGACAATAACAACTTTGAAGCTAGAGGCTTTGGTAGAGGAGAGGAGAAATGAATTTAGGGGCAATCAATGTTGAAGGTGGATGTCAACATTCTCAACGTAGGGAGGCAACAAGGAAACCCATGGCATTAGGACTATCACCATCAATGGAAGAAATGGGTCCATTGGGAGTTAATTGGAATATTTCTCTGCAAGATGGTATTAAAGATTTCCTTAGGGAGCACTCATGGCTTGAATGATAGCAGAGAAAACCGAAAAAGGAAGCGGCAGAAAATTTGAAGGCATCATGGATTGGAGGAATAAAAGGTGACTACACATCCTAGTGAGTTTGTGAACTCAAAATAGGGAGCCAACAATGAACATCCCATGAAATGGAAAGAAGAATGAAATACTTCAAGCCTAGTAGAGGTTGGAGGACACTCACAGTCTATAGTTAGTGAGTTCAACCTTAGAGATGGATTTTCTAATGCTTCATTATTCGAGATTAAGACAATACATTATCAAACAACAATGAATTTTTTAAGACCTCTATGCCTGGCATGGTCAGATTCCACCTCACTAGTCATCTCCTATCCATTTTCTCCTCAATTTTTACTTGCAAAAAATCAAAGGATGAAGTAAAATGTGTTTTACTTTTCCTAAGTTTGCAAAATAGAAGAAACCACCTTCCATTCTAGCTCCATCCATCAAAATATTTTCATAGAAGTAGTCGCATGTGGTAGAGGAAAATGAAATTAAAAGAAAAAACATAAATATTTAGTCCCACATTGAGTGGGCAGAAACTTTTATAGTGTCTATATACATTTCTACTCACATCATATAATGTTTATAAGATACCATCCTTTTGAAAGGTAGGGCTCACATATAGGGACCCAATGTTGATAGCCAGCTGGCCTAGAAATAAAATTTTGACCAATGTGGCAAAGGAGGAAATTGCTGGAAAATGTCGAGGATTCTGGTGGTAGCCATGTCACCACCAAAAACTGGGAGGTTCCACCAGCAAGCGACATGATGACCTACCAAAAAACATAAAAATTGGTGAGAAGTTGTGTGGGTTCCATCTCAATGATTTGGTGGTGACATGCTGGTGTCAACAAATCAGCAAAGGACAAGCGGCATCACATGAGAGAATAGACGAATTCACTCAGAAATGTTGCTAGAATCTGGTGGTTGCTATATCACCACCAAAAAATGGAAGGTTTTTTGGGAAGTGACATGGAAACCTAATAGAAAATCCAAAAATTTGGCAAGATGTTGTAAATGTTGTGGGGCCTACCAAAGATTTTTGGCTCATCATTGATTGACATGTGGCACTACCTGGGTGGTGATGGGAGTTATAAGGGAAATTTTTAAATTATTATTTTCCAGTTTGAGCATTTAGTGTTCAACTTGAAAGATTGAAATATTTTTTTACAAAATAACTTTCTATAGTTTTAAACTACATATATTTTAAATTTTTTCAAATTTGTTCCTTTTAATTGCTTTATTCTTAGATGGGAGCCTGAATTTTCAAATATGAGGTTAGATTTTATATAGCTATTCATCGGTTTGCTCTATAAGTAGATTTGTAATTTTTGGGGCATTCTTAGTAGAATGGGAAAAATTCATCATTAATCATCAAAATTGGTTAGAGGGAAGATATGAAAGCTTTTTGAAGTCGGAATGTGGGAAAAATAATTTTGAAAAGATTAAATTGCATTCTAGAGGCCATTTAACTAATTTTTGTTTTTACCTTGATTTGAAATCTGGCATCAAAAGTGGTTATTGTTCCATCAAGTATTTGAGATACTTTATAGTTTGTGAGGCAAAAAAGATCAAGGATTTGATTTAAAAGTTGCAGAGAGAGATTAGAGAGATTCTTTTCATTGTTAGGAGATGTTTTCCAAGTGGACACATGTCAGATGCACAACAAATCTAGGAATTCACTCTCCTCTATATCATTCTCTTTATCATTCTTCATGGAGGTTCCAATTTTTGGGAGGATTATAGTCCTTGGAGAAGTTTTCTCATTGTTGCAATACAAGATTATTGTTGGTTTTACGTCCTGACTAATTAAGCAGAGTTCTAGTAGTGAAGGCCACACATCTACTCTTGTGCAAATTTGCTAGTTTTATTTCATGTGTTGTTATTCTAAGACAATGGAGATTGATGATAGATCATGTGACTTAGGTTGAAATTCATTTAGTACTAACATTTGAATGTATTTGGTCTTCCCAAGGATAAATACAAAAGGGGATTTATAATGAACTATATGGGTTTTCTTATTTTGTCTCCTAATTCTTCATATGCTATTGATTTTGTAATTGAATGAATAAGGTTTATTCACTTTAAGATAGCTTGGATGAGTTGTATATTAGATCTGTTATTACTTTTAGCTCAAGTAGTTAAGTAAATGCTTCAATTATTTGATAGGATTTCTGGGTGTATGGTGGGGATATTTCATAAGAATGGAATTTTAAGATTTCAATTGACAAACTTAATTGTAAGGCAATCAAGTTAGATCATCCTACTGGTAAAGACTCTATGCTACAATGGATAAGGCATTGATCACTAAATTAGATGCAAGATGATATGAAGGTCATTTACACAAATCATTTTTATCAAATAAATTTGGTATTTCATGTTTTCTAGTGGGCTAAAAGGAATTAACTCTCACTTCGCTTATGGACTCATAAGTTTTGATTTGTAGTATCTCATTCCTATGTTATTGCATAAGTGTCACAAGACAAAAGGGTTTCATTTTTTGTTGTTAGGTTTAGATTATATGTTTAATTACATTGGTACCATATATTAGAACCTCAAGGTTAACTCTCCTAGGCTTTGTAGAGCTTGAAGTCAAGGAGTTATGCCTTATAGTTGGCCCAAGATTGCAATCGAATGCATTTGTTATAGGAATTTGCTAGACTTAGATGTATTGGTCTGGTTTCTTGGTTAATTTCAAAATTGTTAAACTAGGTGCCAACAAAATGGCAAATTTGTTGGGGAATTGTGTTGAGATTCGTGATAGATAAACCTTGAGAATCTAAAAGGGTTCAACACAATAAAAGGAAAGACATCAACACAATTATTATACAATAGTAAGTTGATGTGTTTAGTCCATTTCTATGCTACATTTTCATGTTCCCTATTAATCTTTACTCTCTTATAGTAGTAGTTCTTAAATTGGATCCAAATTGTGTTGAGAAATGAGTATGCCTTCAATCAGTTCAATTTGGTGTGAGTTGCTATTGTAATTTTAGTGTCAAGAAATTTATGTTTCAGCTTTATGTAGAGGTTTCAAATTCCAGATAAATCTGAAGAGGTGTCTTCTATCTATTGTTGTTTCAAATCAGTTTGTGGTATGATCAATACTAGTGTAATTCATGTCTCACTTAATGTGAGTGGCAACTCAAAGTTAATCTCTATACTAGTGTAGTTCTACACATGAATTGTGATTTTTTACTCTAGGAGAAGAGCAGATTCAAAGAGGTTGAAACATTCAAATGGTTGGTAAGATTTGTGATGTGCTGGTTCAAATAGTTCAATAAAGAATTGATGAGATTTTGGGTCTGCTATTGTAAATAGTGGATAGAGGACTTTTAGCCATCTGAATCTTGAGGTATTTTTATTTTTATGTATTATCTTTTCATGAAAATTGATTATTAAAAGGTAGTGTTCTCCATCGAGTGGCTTTCAACATTAAGAGGAGGAGAATAGTTTGACAAGTTTCATATGCTTCATTGGATTGAGTTTCAGCTTGTTGCATAAAGTTTGTGAAGTGTATTTGAAGAGATTTATTTGGTAGAAGGTTGTATACATTTGCTACAAGTTGTGAATCTAAGATTTATTATTGGTGAATGAGTTTCAAATCTTTGAATAATGTCAATTTTCTTTTCATCTACCTTGCAGCTTATTAGTGAAATTTTGAGATTTATTTCTACCAAGTAGTATATGCCATTATGTTTTGATGATATTCATTATTTCCCAAATGTTAGTCCTAATTATGTTAGAACTAAATTACCTAAGTTCAGTGGGAACCATCTTGTTTTAGCCAGTCATCATATTCAAGTTTTGAGTGGTTTGATGGGTGACTATGAGATTTCTCATGAAGACTTGTGCATATGAAGTTATTTGTTCAAACTTTGGAAGGTGATGCTAGAGACTAGTTTTATTTTCTACTAGCATGTTCTATTTCATCTTGGGGTGAGTTGCATTCTACCTTCATAGAGAAATTTGGAGAAAGAGTAAGCATATCTAATTCTTATGATAAGTTCTTGAAGATTCATGTTAAGTGTGATGAACTTGTGCCTCAATTCAATATCAAATTTGCAAAAGTTTTGAATGAGATTCCTGAAAGTTATAAGCCAAATGATCAAGTGTGTTTAGTCATTTATCTTGACACATTTCATAAAAATATGAGTTATCTATTAAGAGATAAAGAGCCCAAGACCTTGCATCAAGCATTCGTGACAACAATGGAGATTGAAAATAACATTAAATGTGGATTAACTAGGTGTCATTTCTCTAAAAATGTTTTTCGGCAAGATGAGGTTCAAAGAATAAATCAATGTCATTAAGAATGTTCAAATTTAGATCAGCAAGTAGGTAGTATTGCTACTATAAATAATCTTGTTGAAATTTTAGAACTAAAAACATGTGCAGATGAAGACTTTTTGTTGCAACAAGGAGCTAATTCTTTTATTGTTGAAAATAGTACATATGTTTATAGCACTCCAGTAGTAGAAGTTAAAGTTAGTTTACTTGATGAGTTATACATGCAAGATATAAATTTAGTGGTTTCTTCTCCTATTGATGATTTTCTTTATGTCGAAAACATAACTAATCATGAAGTTGAAAGGTGTTCATCAGAGTATGAGAATGAAGAAGCTAAAAGTGATCTTTCAAGTGATGAAGGTAAAGTTGTTGATTTGATGTATTGTGAAGAAGCATCATGTAAAGACAATAATGAGAGTTTTTACTTGATTCAAGAGGAAGGCATTAATGATACATGTTCTTCTTCATGTGAATTTGATGCAAATTGGGAAGAAGAAAGAAATGATGGAAGTGAATACTCTTATGAAAGTAAAGGTATGAGTTCCTTTTCTAAATCTGAAAATGAAGTTCCATTTTAGAGTTATGTAAATCAGCTTGAGGTTGAAAGTTGTGAAGAAGAATTGTCTACACAATATGAAAACAAAGAGATTATCTATAAGGATGGATTACCTAATTGTGTAGATGAATGTCATAAAGGAGCATGCAGTAGTAACTAGCAATATGCAAATGATTCTAAGGTTAATGCATCAACACTTATGGATAAAATGAAAGATGATTGGTTTGTAAGACATTTGAATCACCTTGATGAAGAAAATGTAAGTAATATTGAACCATATTCTATATGCCTTGTTGATGGAGTTAATGGTGTGTCTTTGAGTGATGATTCTGATTTTTCTTCTTCACATGATGAAAGTGTTCATGATAGTGATGTAAGAAATGGTTTTAAAGTGTATACTAATGCTTTATATAATGAAGATCCTAATGATGATCAGCTTATATTTTGTCAAGATGTTCAAAGAGGATCATTACATGGAATTATCAACCTATTATTTGAAGACGACATGGAATTTTCAAATTTAGTTCAGGATGATCTTAATGATGATACATTATCCTACTACTATAAGAGATCAAATTGTTCTTGTTTTGAGTATGATAGTGAAAATGATAATGATGTTGCATCTCATGAGATTAAGAATAAGGTGTTTGATAAAGTTGTTATTGAAGATCAGTGTACATCTTTTACTAAGTTTTATGATGAATGTTCTAATATGATGACTAATCTATTTGCTGATAACTTTGAGCAATTAGGTGGTAACTTTGAGTTAGTGATGACTATTTATTTTGAAGATTTTAAGCAAACCATGAAGAAAAGACTAAGGATATCAGTCTCAGTAGTGGAGAAACATTATGATGATGTTTTCTTCCTAGTTGATACTGATCACACATATGTTCAAGTAGAAATTCCTAGGGTAAGATGGCTAAGGCCATTAGGTTATGAAATCAATATTGATGAGGCCTCTACAACAATCACAACATTACTTGTAGAAGAAGTTTACAAGGAAGCCAAAGCATTTGGTAATTATGACTTGGCCAAATCAAAGATCACTATGGATTTGAAGATTGCTTCAATGATGAGAAAGAAGAAAAAATTGGCAAAGAAGTTTAAAAAAAATTGCATGAAGGAGTGAAGGAAGAAGAAGAGGAAGATGATGAAAAAGAAGAAGACACATAGGTTAAACCACCACTAGCACTGACACAAGGTCATGGACAAGATCAAAAAGAGTAGGAAGTAGATATTGCAGAAGGTGACAAGGAAGAAGAAGTTGGTGAAGCACTTATAACTACTAATAAGAAGAAGAGAAAGCAAAAGACTCAAGAAATGAGCAAAACACGAAAGGTCACAAAACCTAGTCAGCCCAAACCAACAACACCTACAACAAGGGCTAGTACATGAGTCACTACACAAAAGGCTAAAGACATAGTCGAGTCTAAAGAGAAGGAAGTTGGAGCATACAAGAGACCAAGGAGAAAGTATGTTTCTCAAGCTAAAACTGATGAGGAGATGACTAAATCAGATGAAAACAGCCAATTCCATGTGATGAGTCATAGTCCCTCCTTAGATCTAGATAAGTTATGTGAGAATGTCAGAAACAATGTTCGTTTATCAATTTTCTCTTAGATTGAGTTTGATAATCTTGGAAAAAATTAAGAAGAATCAAGTAGAGGATGTAGTATACGACATGATGGATACATTTAAGAAGGCTTCTCTAGAAATTTCCAACTCCATACATAAGATTTTATATGAAAGAGTTGAGAAAAAATGACATTATTATTTGAATACTGAAAGACAAATTAGGGAGACATCCCTTGCTCAAGTTATGCAAAAACTTAGTGAGGTTGAAATGTCTAAATCCATAAATAAATATGTTGGGATATTTGTACCTAAGTATAGGGAATTTAGTATATTACAAAAAAATATAGATGTTGCAAAGAAGTCTAAACAAATTTAGAAATTAACTTATGGACTGACAACATAAAAAGAAGATGATCAGACACCCATTGAGGTGGGAGAAGATGAAGGAGATAAAAATAAACAAGGAATAATTGAGGGAGGCATTGATATGGATGTTCATAATTAGGCACCAGCTAAGAAAGAGCAAGAAACAGAATAGAGTGTACAAGATACACAAATGCTAAGTGCCAGCCCTCCACAGGTGATAAGTGCAAACACTAAAACTATCAAAGTAAAGGATGGTTATGATACTACTAATCAAAACATCAATCCCCTAACATAGGAATATTTGAAAAGGATACTTATCCAATCTACTCTCTAGGCCAAATTATGTGTCAACTCTATACTAGTGAGTGTAGATGAAATTTATGAGTCAGAGACTATAGCTACAAGGGAGGAAGTAAAACCACAAGAAACACCTACAATCACTCCTCAAGTCATATGTGTACATCCCTCACAACCCATAGTTCTCTATCAAAGGAAGAAAATAGTAGGTTGCACTGTCATTACACTCTTGGAAGGGATTCTAGTCTTAGAAAATGTACAAGTACCTAATAAAGACAAGGTTGAGATAGTTGGAGAAGACAAGGTGGAAACACCAATAACTAATGGGACACAAAGCCAAATAGGTTAGATACATACACCTACACCTCTAGCACAGGATCAAGATGCAACTAAAATCATAGAGGTAGAAAAGGACAAGTCTAAGGAGACAAGTTTGACACCCAAGCTAAAGGAGCTAGTAGCAATCCAAACACTAGTTACATTACTAGAATCAAGTACTCCTTTCAATCAAATTCTTGAGAAGCTAAGCATAGATGATACACCTTTGCAATTTGTAATCATGATTCTTAGCTCATCTAAGGTAGAAGAGGTAATTACTTATGGAGATGTTAGCCTAGATGAAGAGATTATATTGCCCAAATTTTATTATGCAGCAATAATAATTGAGTAGATGGATATGCTACAAGAGGCTCTAGCAAGGAAGAAACATCAAGAACTACTAAGAATTATCTTAGATACATTCATTCTACCTACTCCAAATGAAACATAGCCAATCATTGAACAATTGACCAATATAGTAGAAAGAGTTGGTGACATAGACCTAGATACTAATGTCAAACTATTAGAATGGTTTGAAAAGAATTTTCCAAACAAAGTAAATGAGAAAATATCCAGTGATATTGCACTAACACAAGTTGCATTGGAAACTAAGATAGATAGTGTGAAGAAGGTTCTAGAGAACATTTTCTCTTTGTTCACCAAATCGTGTAATCCTGCACTCTTCATACAAGAGATAAGGAATTACATCCCGAGTTTAGAAAGCCAAATGTAGTCATCCAGTGCAACATTGACGAAGTCTCCAAGTCAAAGTGAGAAACACTTTAAGACCCTATTGAAATCCCAGAGTTAGTTAGCATCATTACAAGTAGATAAAGCCAATATAAAGGCTAAATTGATCAGCATTCAATCAATATTGACTCCTCATATGGAGATTTTACACAAGGAACTAGGCTATGTAGAAGTTCTTATGAAGAAAGACCCAAATATTTCTACTTTAGATGGCTTAGTCCATCTTGTTTATGAGTTGGCCATCCAAATTAAGTCTTTGGAGGTAGTTTGTGATAATTAGGATACAACTCTTAAAATTATACTTGAGGTCCATAAATATTTTTTAGACAAATACACTATTAGTGTATAACCCATTGACCTCAATGTCAAAAAGGGGGAGTAAGAGAAATGAGAATGTTGGTGTTTGTTAACTATTAAGCAATAAAATACTCAATACCAAGATGGAAAAGATCACAATAATCTAAGGATCAACTACTTCCTATTAAGAATTATATATGCTTCATATCTAGACCCAAGTTCAACAAAATCAAGATGGATTTTCTACTCTTTAGGCTCTACAAAACCAAGGTTCGAATACCTGAGGGATGGAATATATTCAACCTGATACTACACACATTATTTACTCATTTTATGAAAATTCACAACATTACACATCCCTTATAATAGATTTGGTCATAATTCTTCTGCATTTTACAAATATTTCAAGGTAATAGTAGCTAATTAAGACTCAGACATCATATGCCGATAAGTGTTGACCAACTTTAGTATTCTTCAAAAAGTAAAGTAAAGTTGATATAGAATCTATACTTGGTTCTTATTCATGATCTCTCTATCTATAGACTAAAATAGTTAGATCAATGCCTCATCCATTGGGATTTAGAGTCTACTTCAATTTACAGATCTAATTGGTTGCATTACAACCAATACTATCAACAATTCTTACTAAAATTCATTCTTATAGACATCCTTCCTACTACAATAGAAACCTTATCAAATTCACTAGAGCATTCACTTAATTCATTGAATCAATAGAAATAATGAATTGACATACAATCTAAATTGAATTGCATCCAATTGGACAAGCTTTGCTTATACAACATCAAGATGGCCAAGTAATAAAAATAGAGACAAAATTTAGTAAGAATAGATATGGGGATATTTTGTCTTTGTATTAATTTCCTTTGAAAATTTATACAATTTTAATAAAACTTAGAATGACTCCAAAAAAGCCATTGGAATCATGTAACATTAATGTATTCTCATAAATCTATAGAGAAAACACATCACAAGGTTTGCACCAATAACTGGACCAACCAATATTCAATATAGACTAAAAATACCATCAATCAAACCCTTTCTCTAGCCTTGTGATCTAACTTAAATAATGTGAGGTGCAACAAGCTTCAAGCTTAGAGAACTAATAGTTTTCAATTTAAAAAAAAAAGATATTTACATACATGTCTATCACAAAAAGACAAAATTTTTTGTGTAACAGAAAACTCATACATAAGAGTATTTCTTTTGGTGGGCCCTTCTTCTGTTACATCTCCAAATGCTAAGGATCCCATGATTTTCTCCTGTGCTATTTTGATTTCTTGAAATATGTATCTATCAAACTTGCTAATGCTATGTCCTGTTCTGATATTTTCAAGTTAACCTTAACTCAGGGATCTTCATTGGTTTCATCATGAACTAATAAAACCACTTTTATTCTTATTTCTTCCTTTGCCATGTCATCATTTTGGGGCTCTAAACTTGCAATTGCAATTGATCAGTTGTCTTTGTCCTCCTTTTTTGCTTGATCTCCTATAGGTTTATCAATGACCTATATTTCATCTTGATCCATCTCATCATTATCACGAAGCAACATCTACCATCCACTTGTCAAAAGGTGTGTCAACTGGCTAGTCAAAGTGTAGAATATCATTTTGTTTCTTGATAAAAAATTTAGCAACTTTGTGAATGTTAACAAAATCTCATTTCAAAGAATCAAAGAATAACTAGACCTTCACCATTTCTTCTATTGTGGTTTTGAAACATGCATGTCTTGTTTACTTAATGACTTTATTGATTCTTAGTCAAAATAGATCTTCTAATTCTTTGGTGCATTTATCTTTATTTTTCAATTTATTCTTCCTATCCAAAGCACATGGGAATAAATCAAATTTTTTACTTTTTTACTTATCCAAGTGGCTAAAAATTCTTATTTGTAGCTCAACTCTTTTATTATAAAACTTTGAGAGATCATTAGCAACATCATAATTTTTTTCAATATGGTCATGTGAAAACCTCATGACAGAGTAACATAAGAATGTGATTTCTTTTCTCGTCTAATTCCATTTATTCACAATAGGTTTCAAGGTCTCATCACTTGCTTTTATTTCATCCCATATGTTTATTACTTTTGCTAATTGATCATAAAATAATGGCCTTTCAATTTTATTAACCAGATACATGAGAGCCTTTCTCAATTTATCTTCATATTGACATTTAACTCTACATGCAGTGCCCATAATTTGTTCTTCTCTTCTTTAAAATCTTTAGCCATATAGTATTGTGGCCTTTGTCAAGTATTTGGTATTTTAATAAGAGGAGTGGATTTAAAAGGTTCCAGTGGTGGGTGAGGGTATGTGATCCTTGGTCTAGTAGACCATCTCAACACTTTATTTTCAAGTTAAATCTTTTTTTGAACTTCTTTATTGTAGGCTTCTAGAACCTTTTCATATTTATTCTACAATTCAAATATTGCCTTTTCTTCTTTCTCTATAGTAGCCAAAGCTAAATTAGATGTACCAACATTTAAATGTGCAGCCTCCACATTAGTTGTATCTACTACCCTTTTGATAATTATATTGCCCATCAATCCAGTATCATCTGACTATGAGGAAACAGTCTTGGATCCCTTTCTTATGGACCAAATAACTAAGGTAGCATGGTCTACACTGAATTTAGTACCTTTGATTTCTTTCTTGTTTTGATCTTGTAGGTCTAATTTATTAGAATTAGAATTGAAAACTAAAGCATCTTCTATATCCCAATTGGGTAGCATTAAAACACTTGATGCTTTCACCAATTGTCTCCCTTCCTTAGGGGTTAGGTTTTGGAATTCGTGCATCATTCTATCTTTTATTTGGCTTTGTATGGTTGCCTCTTCCATTTTTGGGTGCTCAGTCTTCAACTTATTGCACCTTTCCTCATATCTACCTATAGTTGATCTCCATGCAAATTGGCGGTCCTACTTTGAAAATATTTTAACGTAGATCTTGGGGTCATGGTTATCCAATACAGAAATCCACTTGTCATATAAGTATTACATTATTTTATGATACATCATTGGATTTCTGTAATTCAACTCACGGTTACATAACAATACGATGAAACATTAAATAGAAACAAAATATCCAAATAGATGATCCATTTATGCCGCAAATATACGACTACTTAAAGTACTAAAAAAATATGTATGGGAAACAAAATAAATCCACTTGGTTTTAGACTTGGTTTTACTCAAAACCATTATTCCCTTTGGTTTGAAGAAAGGGATTATTTCGAATATCTATGAGAAGAGAGAATATATAATTGCATTGAAAATTATGTAAAACATATCAAAAGTTCTATCAATTTTAGTTATGAGGAATTACACATACAGAGATTTTGAAACAAATCGAATTGATTTCGGTAAATATATATATTGCATTTGTCGATTTGTTTATTGAAAAAAAGCACTAAGAAAAAAAGAAAAAATGAAGGAATTAAGAAAGGAAGTACAAAAAATTCTTATACAATGTATGCTTAATTCTATAAATAGAGAACTTTTCATTTCTATAGAAAAGGTGGATACACCTTATAGAGAACCCAAAATTCTTGCAGAATATATTGCTCTACAACTAAAGGAGAGAGTAGAAATAAGAAAAATAATGAAAAAAGCTATTCAACTAGCTGAAAAGGCAATTTTCAAAGGTATTAAAATAAAAATTAAAGGGTTTCTTAACAGAATTGAGAGAGCCCAGAAAGAATCAGCTATGAAAGGTAGAGTGCCCCTACAGACCCTTTGAGCTAAAATTGATTATTGTTATTATGCGGTTTAAACCATCTATGGAGTATTAGGGATAAAAATTTAGATCTTTGTTTAAGATGAGCAATATCTTTCTATAATCTAACCAATAATAAATCTTAAATTCTATAAGATCAAATAAAAATTATTAAACATCTTGGAGTAGTGTTATGCTTAGTGTGTGACTCATTGAGATCAAGCTTTTGCTTCTTTTCTAAAATGAATGATAGGGAACTTGAAATAAAAACAAAATGGTCTCTAGTATATTTTATTTGACTAAGATCCAATAAGCTAGTTATTGAAATATAGATAGTTCTATCAAAGAATCGAAAGACAGACCTTTTTTTCCACGACACGAAGAGACAAACCTATATCTCTTGTAAAGAGAAAAAGTATCTCTCTTAAAGAGAAAAAGAGTCTTTGGTAATGCAAGAAAATAAAAAGGGAAGGAGAAAAAGAGAAAATAAAATCTTCTTCCTTACAGTATTGTATGGTTCATAAAGTCACAAGTCAATATATTATTGGATAAATATTTATGTGACAAAGTGCTAATTCATGATTTGCATAAATCGTCTAATTTCTTTGATAAATTGAATTCTATTATTCGTAGAAATATCAATTTCTTGATTGAAGATATTTCTAAAACTCCTTTACTAAGCCTAAAAATTGTCAATTTTGACAAAAAATCTTGCTATCCTTTTTTAAATAGTTTAGATTTAGAAGAAAAGACCCATAGATAGTATTCTCAAAATAGTTTTAGTTCAAACATAGATCTTATTCAAAGTCAATCTTATCAAGATGATCTATTGTCCAAAATATCTCTGCGAATGAATCAATTTGCAGAAAAAGAAAAATATAGTTCAATAGAAAGAGATATAATAGAAGACAAAACTATAGGTGACTTTATGGAAGATGAAGCCATAGGTGAGTTTATGGAATTCAAATCCATAGGTGACTTTTTTGATAAAGAAAAACTAAAGTTAGTATTTTCAAAACTAAAGTGTTTTGGAATAATTTCTTTTAATAAAAATCAAATAAATATTCATTTTGATCAAATAAAAAAAAATGTTATTTTTGAGAAATGGGGTTTGTTTCAAACACATAAGTCATGGTTGTGGTTTTTTACTTCCATAAGGTGGAAATATACTAAAAATATGCTTTTTACTCTTTTTTTAGAAATAGAAATACCAACAAATAATATTAATCAGTTGGTATCAATCTTGAGCAATATTAGGCAAAATTGGAATCACAATTTGAATATTTTGTGGGCACTTTATCATCAATTTTAGAAAGTTCTAAAGTGGGAATTTAGAGATAAAATTAATAAAATTATCACAATATTGAATGATCAAATTCTCATAATATTAAATGATCAAATTCTCCCTATATTAAATAATCAAATTCTCCCGATATTGAATGATCAAATTCTCCCTATATTCAATCTTATGTTATCCTGCTGGAATATTGACAAAATATTGCAAGAAACAAATGATGAAGTATTTAGATAAGTACATCAAGGAAAGGATCTATGAATATCATTTGATGTATGGAAATATATACGTAATATTCAGGAATATGATATTTTTCTTTATATCTTCATTGGGTTTTTCTTTTATATTTCCTCCATAATTCTTTTATTGTTGATTAAGTTCTATAGGAACTTCTATCTCATCAGAGTTTTGCAGTATTATTCCTATTGCTTTGAGAGAGTAGGAGAAATGATTAGATCTTGTAAAAGGCTTAGAAATTTTTCTAATTTAAATTGGTATGGTTCTTGTCTTACATTTGTGGACTATATTGAGCTAGACTTGGATCTTGATGATATAGGATTATCACTACTATTGAAAATTTGGTATGTCAAAAATATTAAATGGTTGCGGTAGCATTTTTGAGAATGCCAAAAATATCACTCACTTATAAAAATAATTTTGTATGAAATTGAAGTGGATGACTTTCTTTTGAGAGAAAATTGATTGTTTTTACTACAAGAAATAATCTCTCAATTTGAATCAAAATTAACCCCCCCTATTGGTTTATTTCATGAATTTGAAAAAAAAGAATAGCCAGGAATTCTTTACTTTCGATATTTAGCTGAATTTATTCAGAGAGGCCTAAATCATAGAATAGGCTTAATGAATTCTGAATTAAATTCATTGTTTTTAGCAGAAATACCAATCTTCACTACTTTTTATTAGAAGATGACTTCCATCCCAATTCACTCATTCTTATATGACCACATTAGATTTTAGCCACTCTACCCAGTACCATCCTTTTCGAATCAAATTTTATTGATAGGGCCTAAGGAAACTGGAGGATTCTACTTGGCTAAAAATTTAGCAGCAGATTCTTATTTACCTTTAATAAGAATATCTCCTAAAAGTTTTTTGAGGCAGCAAAAAATTTTGTCTCGCTATGAACCTGAGTATACATCTTCAGCTAAATAATCATACCTTGAGCATGAAAATATCCGCAAGTCTCTGGGCTAGTTAGATAGGCCAAAAGACGTAGCTGAGAAGGAGTACTATGATAAAAAACCTCATAAGTTTTTGTATGATCAATTTTTTAATCCTAACCCTCTAGAGTATTTTACAAGAAGAGTAATCCAATTCATATTTGCACTCAAATTGGCAAAATTGATGTCTCCTTGCATCATATGGATTCCAAGAATTCATGAACTGAATGGTTACTTTTATCTTATTGCATTATTGGTAGAACTCCTTGGGGATCCATATAATCTGATTGATGGTGAAAAAGAAATCACCATCAAAAAAAATATTGTTGTTATTGCCTCAACTGAAATTCCAAAAAAAATTGATCCACTTCTAATAAGTCCTTCTCATAGTAAATGGAGATTTGATACATTTATCAATACTAAAAGGTTGCCTACCCCATATCGAGAAAAAGAATTTCCTTTGCTTTTACATAATAAAGGGCTCTACTTGAAAAAAGAATTGAACTGCTATGATGAATTTGGATTAACTACCAAAGGCTTTACTACGCAAGATCTAGGAAAACTTCAGCTATAGACAATGATATAATTGGAGTAGCTTTGTATAGATCAAATTGGGGTCCTTGTAATTATAATCTGACGTTTAGTGAATTTTTTCAAGGACTTCCTTATAAGATAGGAAAAGCCATTATATAAAATAAAATAACATATTTAAAAAATTCTCTAAGGCTTAATCTAGATTTTGAGGGTCAAAGGGAAAACTATTTGCATCAATAGTATTTAGAACCTTCAATTGCCGGAACAGTTGTGAAAGATTTCACCATATTCTATCATATTTTGGGTTGCTTGGCCGGATCAGTAGCGCAAGATTGTTGGTTTTTATCAAAATCAAATAGAGATAATTGGAATAATCCTTTTGATCCTTTCATTGAAAATGATTTCATTCTAGCTTCGAGTCTCTTACAGGGTCTTCTAGAAGAAAATTGTCGTTTGACAAATATTCATCACTATCTGCCACTGTCAAATCAAGGCTTGGCATCGAAGGCTCTTGAGAGTTTCCCTCATCCAACTCTACTTGGGTAATAAATACTCCCCCTTGGGACCCCAACTATTCAACTTGCTCCCCAGTGAGCTGCTCCTCTCCAATCTACAAAGGTGATTGGGTAGGTAAATACTCCTCAATGTGAGGACCTTACTCTTTTATTATTTTCTACCTTTGAGGGGAGTTCTCATCAGGTATCTCTTCCAAGACAATGCTAGTGGATCCTATTGTTTGTTTTCCTTTATCCATCGTGGTCTTCTTATTTTGGATCACATTATAACCTAACCTTTTTTGGTCAATCAATTGTCTTGTTCCCATATTGGGAGTTATTGTCAATCTCTTCATAACATCTTTGGCCTTATTTGGATATGCATTAATAAAGAATTGTATTTTCTCATTCATGATTTCTAGTGTTTCAGGAAAGGTAATCATGATTTTATTGATTCTATCTGCTTATGTTACTACATTACCAAGAGGTGCATTATCTTTGTCAAAACAATGAATAAATTCCAAAACCCTTGAGAAAACTTTCCACTTTTCCTTCTTGTTCTCTTGCCCCTGCAAAGAGAGCTCATTTTGAATTATATCCTCAGGATAATATGGTTCATGTTTTATGGAACCAAATTTAGCACTTAATCTAAAAATCAAATCATAAAATCCCTTAGTATAAAAAAAAAAGGCATGAGACATAGCCATCTTACATTGGTCTAGAAATTTGTATAAATAGAAACCAACCACCTTTTTTAATTACAAAATGGTGGGCTGTAGTACAATTTGGGAAAATTGAGCCTCTACTACTTATATCCAAATAATCTCCTTCCAAACCTCCTAGCTGCCACAATATCTCAGTTGTCCCTACCTTTAGAGGCACCTGGTAGGGCAATACATGAGGAGTCCCTTTGAAACTGTAAAACCTAAACATAGTTGAAATAGATTATGGTATAATGTCTCCAAAGTTATGTCATACTTTCAAACTAGAGAGGTTATCCATGGGTCTTATAAAATTTACTAGTACTTTAGGAATCCTAGGATTGTCCTTGACTAAGATGCATCTTATCTTTGAGGAAAAATACATATCAAACCTAACAAAACTAGCCTGTTCTGGATCCCAAGTTATATCTAAACTCCATAACTGAACTGGCAGAGCCTCTACCTCATGTTCTCTATTTAAATCCATTTCTTTACCAAAATATGTTGCCCCTTTGAACAAAAATATGTACATCAGTAGAGAATAATGACCAAAAGTTTTTTCAATCTTGCCTTTGGCAATTCCAACTAGGCCTGTATGGATTTCTTCTACTAAGTAGGAGGCGAAATAAAAAATAACATCAACACCAAAAGAAGAAATCTAAGCTAACATATGCATGAAACTTATAGGCATAATATTATGTTCATCTTCACTAAAAACCCTACACAGAGTCATATATATTTCTACATCTCAAGAAGTGAAGTATTCCTTTTTAAAAGGTTCCCTAGAGGATGTTGTAATCACTGGAAAGTTCCAATTTGTGCCTATATGTGCCCTTAGCACACCTTGCCTAATCATATCCATTTTAGACAAATATTCTTTTTCTAAATCTTGTAGGTTGATGGGTGTACGATAATCTGATAGTAGCTCTAGACCAAATATTTCTTAAATTTCCTCAGGGCTTATTGTGATCAAACATTCACCATCCATTCCTCTTACTACTCTGATTGCTGGGTAATAGCTTTTTGCATTAGTCATTAATAAATTAGCATCCACGAAGACACTAGGGACCACTAGCTTTCTCAAGTCAAAGTTCCAAACATTTGCATGAGGGGAAAATAATTTCCTTTTTGAGAACCATTTTTTAAAGAGAAAAAGCCTTTTTTGAGAAGTTTTAGCATCCCTAACCCAATTTCGCTTATCAAACAATCCATCAACAATCTTGAGTCTAGGGTTTAGGGAGATTAACTTTTTCACCTTGACAGTCTTGTTTGTGGATTCAGGCAATAATTTGAGAAGATCATCATGAATATTTCTAGCCAAATAATCCTCTTGACCCAAAAAAATTTCTTTAGAGGCATGGTGAATGACTTTGTAAAAAACTAGAAAACTTTGATGTATATGGTGAGAACAAAAACTTACTTTGACTCTACTACCTCCTTTAATTCTAAAATATTTTTTAGACAAGTTGCAAATCATTCACATTGTGATCACCTAGTGCAAATTCTTAATAGCTCTAAATTCTTTGAAAGCCTAAAGATTTAGTCATGTATGAAAGAAATGACAAGATTTTTTGCAATATATGTTAGAATTCTTTATAATAACTGAGAGGGGGGTGCATCAGTTATTCAAGGTCCAATGATGTCCAATAAAACTTTTTCTACAAATCATTAATGGTACATAATTGAGATTATTATGCATGCAATTGAACATTAAACAATCATGAAAAGTAAACATGCGTCAAACCATAACACTAAGAATTTGATAACCCAAAAACCCTCTTGGAATAAGAAGGTAAAACTAGAGTGGGGATGATACCCACAAAATAACTGCACAATTGATTTCAACCACTTCTAATGGTCTGCCTTGTTAAAGGACTGCCCTGTTAAAGGCTACAACACATTGTTAAATGTGACCCTGTTAAAGGATTTAAGAACATTCAACTTAGAATGTCACCCTATGAAAAGATTTACATAGAGTTGTTAGGCTCACCCAAGTCCATGGGATTTTTAGTCACCTTCTCAAAAGAATCTTTTATCCCTCTCTAAGGATCTCCTATCCTCCTCCTAAGGATCTCTTTACCCTTCTCCTAAGGATCTCTTTATCGTTCTCTTGAGGATCTCTTTATCCTTCTCCTGGGGATCTCTTTATCCTTTTCCTAAGGTTTATTCACCTAGCTGTTAAGCTAACCTAGCAATGTAGGGTTTTAATGTCTAATACAATGGTAAGAAAGTATTAGAAGGGTTTTGACCGGATATAGATTGCAACTTCAACCTTGCAAATTTTAGATCACTTCTTCAATTCTCTTCTTTTCTTGGATTTCCTCCTTTGTAGTACTGACATCTTGTTCACCCTTCAAGATCTATCTCCTTGAGTTCTTCCACTCATTATGCCAATGCAATCTCTGGTCACTTGATCAATTCAAAGTCTTGATGCTCTGTTCTTACACCTCTTGACTTCTTTACATGATTACACTTATGACCAACTCCCTCTTGTGCATCCACATTTGATCTCTGACCTATAACTCCTTATAAAGAAGTTCTGTTCTTGATTTCCTGCTCAAATCTCCCTCTCCAACTTTAGGGTTTCAATGGATTAGGTAGGATATGATGCATTTGTTCCATATCCTATTTCTATCTAGAAACTTCATGATAAATCCATTAGCATTTTCCAAAAAAAAAATTTACATAGTGTTTTGTGCCACCAGCTCATCATTCTTATCTTTTATCTAGTTGACAAAATTCTAGATAACTACCATGTTGGCTTAGATCTAACAAATCTTTGACTTTTCAAAATAATGCAGTAACTCAGCATTATTGGTTTACTGATGCTCGACACCTTCTATGTTACTTGGAATCTTAATAATATTTACTGGTGCTCGACACCTGCATCTTGCTTGGCACCTAAAGACTGCTCGACACTTGATCTTCACTCGGCACCTGAAGACTTCTCGGCACCTGAAGATCACTTGACATACACTAAAGTTAAAGTTTCTTGGCTTCAACTAAGAATTTGTTCAACACTTACTAGGACTTAGTTAATCCTTACATCTTTGATGTCTTAGTGTGACCATCCTTTGTGTCTTAGAGTATGTCATCAATACATTCTTTCATCAATGGCTTAGCTGATCCTTGTACTTCATTACAACATTATAACTTCAGCCTTTCTCTAGGTAGTCTAGTTACATCTTATTGATTGCCACCTCCTTGTCAATCAACCAATTGATAATATTTGGATCACTAAAGCAATTTTCATTCCTGCAAATAGCAAGTTTGACATCAATGACAAAACTATCATTGAAACATTCTTTACTAGTTCCATTTCTTTTCATTCATGATCTCTTCAATCATTTCCAACAATCTCCCTCTTTGGCATTGATGGTAAACCAAACTGATCAAATGATTAAGCTGATCAACTTAGTTACCACCAAAATCTAAATCCTTTGTTTTGTTTCTCCCTCTGGATTGTTGCATCCTTATTCTGTATTTCTGACCCTTCATAGCTTCTTCCTGATTCTTTATCTCTTTTGAATTTCCCTCTTACTTTGTATTGATAAGTTTCTCATATATCTTCCTCTTTGACATAAATGCCAAAGATGTAGCATCTTTAACATGCTAAATATAATCTTTGTATCTCATGTTTTCTCCCTCTATCACCATGCTTTTGATTGATCTAGAGCTTATGCTCTTGTTGTCATCCTTAGCATCATTCTTCTGATATGTTAATGATCTACTCCTATTGATGCAGGGAAGCTTCTATGTTGCTTTAGACTACTTGAGTTAGGGGCATTACCCCCAACTTACCTCTAAGATATTCATAAGCATCCTTGGGCAATGGTTTGGTGAATATATCTACAATTTGTTCCTTTGTGTGAATGTATTCCATCTTCACTTGTTTGTCTTCCACCAATTCTCCGACATAGTGATACTTGATTGCAATATGCTTGGTTTTTGCATGCATTACTAGATTCTTGGATATGTTTATAGCACTTGTATTATCACAATACAGTATCACAGGTTTAATTACCTCTTCTTTCATTCCTTTCAATAGATGTTTAAGCCACACAATGTTTGTGCAATTGACTGCTACTATCACATATTTTGCTTCTGTAGTGGACTGAGATGTGCATGTTTGTTTCTTTCTAGTCTAAGTAACTAGCCTTTTACCTAAGAATAATGCTCCTCCACTTGTGCTTTTCCTATCATCAATGTTTCCTCCCCAATCTACATCTATGTATGCATTGAGCTCAAACTTCTCATTCTTTTTGTAATATAGGCCAAAATCATTAGTTCCTTTAAGATACGTCATTATCCTTTTTACTGCCATGAGATGATTTTATCTAGGATTAGCAGAGAATCTAGCCACTATTCCAACTGCTATTGCTATGTCTAGTTTTCTATGTACAACATATTATAGTTTTCCAATCATGGATCTATTAATTGTTTGATTGACTTCAATTGATTCATCATTTTTAGATAGCTTATGTCCTATTGCCATTGGTGTGCTGACAAGTTTGGAGTCTTCCAATCCAAACTTCTTGAGTATCTCCTTGATTTATTTTGATTGTTTTACAAATATACCATGTTTTAGTTGATGCACCTACAATCCTACAAAGAACTTGATTTCTCCAAACATAGAAATTTCAAACTCATGCTTCATTTTGTCAGCAAAAATTTTGCCCAGTATTTCCTTTCCTCCAAAAACTATATCATCCACAAATATTTCAGATGCAAGAATATCCTTACCTTCTTTTGATTTGATGTACATGTTGTTGTTATTATCAGTTCTTTCAAATCCTATTTGTACCAAATACTTGTGAAGTCTCTCATACCAAGCTCTAGGGGCTTGCTTCAATCCATATAGAGCCTTATGTAGCTTACATACCTTATTTTTGTTCTTTTCATCAAAAATACCTTCTGGTTGTTCTATGTAGACTTCCTCTTCAAGTATACCATTCAAAAATGCAAACTTTACATCCATCTAATAGACTTTAAATGCTTTCAAGGCTGCATATGCCAGTAAGGTCCTTACTCCTTCCATTCTAGCAACTAGAGCAAAAATTTCTCCATAATCTAGTCCTTCTTCTTGTGCATATCCTTTGCAGACTAATCTTGCCTTGTTCCTTGTGACTTCACCATTTTCATCTAACTTGTTTCTAAACACCCATTTGGTTCCAAACACATTCTTATCAACTGGTCTTGAGAATAAGGTCCATGTCTTGGTCTTCTTAATTTGTTCTATTTCCTCTTTCATAGCATTATACCAGTCATCATCTATTATGGCTTCACTTACTATTTTTGGTTCCATTTTGCTGAGTAGACATGTTTCATTTTTTAGTCTATTCCTTGTCATTGGTCCTGCCTCTTTATTTCCAATAATTTGATCTGTAGGATGATGTCTTTTCACATATTTTGCCAATACAGGTTCCTTCCTTGTTTGCATGTTGTCTCTTTCAGAACTTGTATCCTCATGCATATTTTTATCAGGTATTTGTTCATTTTCTTCTTGTTGGTTGTTCTTAGAATCTGAATGAACATTTTCTATATTCTATAGCTCATCTTCTGAATGTTTCTACTATTCAACATTCACTGTCTGTGACTCGACAAATACTAGATTCTATTGCTAATTGTCATTCTGAGTTGCAACTTCACCATTATTAAGTATACCTTCATAAAAGTATACAAAGGTCTTGTATTCTTCTGCTTTCTTGGTGTTCTCAAAACTTTGAACTTCTACAAGTTCATCAAATTTCACATTTGTGCTTTCTACTACTTTGTTAGTATTACCATTCAAGCACTTATAAGCTTTGCTTCTAGTGGAATAACTAAAAAATGTTCCTTCCTCACTCTTTGCATCAAACTTTCCATTCCTAGACTCTTTATATATATAGAATTTGCATCCAAATATTTTGAAATGTTTTACATTAGGAGAATGCCCATACCATAATTCAAAAGGTGTTACATTTGTACCTTTCTTGACTTGAACTTTGTTGAGTGTGTAGATTGTAGTACTTATAGCGTCTCTCTAGTACTTGAATGCAACATTTTTCTCCATCATTAAGGTCATAGCATAGTTAATAACTGATCTATTCCTTCTCTCTACTATACCATTCTGAGGTGGAGTTCTGGGTGCTGATGTCTGCCTTTTAATTCCTCTTTCATTGCAAAACTCTTCAAATTCTCTTGATATGAATTCACCTCCTCTATCAAATTTGAGACATTTAAGAATCTTTCTAGTTTCTTTTTCAACTCTAGCCAAGTACCATTTGAACATTTGGAATGCATCTAATTTTTGTTTCACGAACATGACTGTCATCATTCTTTAATAGTCATCTACAAATATCGTTATGTATCTAACACCTTTGTAGCTTTGTACTTCAATAGGACCACACAAGTCAGTATGAACTAGCTCTAATACTTCTTTTGAAGTATAATTCTTGCTTTTGAAAGTTGACTTGGTCATCTTTCCTAGTTGGCATTCTTTGCACATGGTGTTATTAGGCATCTTCAACTTTCTTCATTTTGTTGATGCTTATCAAATTGTCAAAATTTACATGACATAGGCTCTTGTGCCATAACCATACATCATCAGTTTGAACAATAAGATAAGAAGCATCTTCCATTTCTAGGTAAAATAAATTATTGTTAGTCTAATCACCTTTTCCTAATAGACGTCCTTGAGAATCATAAATCTTAGCAACTCCTTTTTCAAATTCAACCTTACACCCTATGTTGCCTAACTGTGAGACACTTAACAAGTTATAATTCAGTCCTTCAACATAGTATGCATTATCACATGATATCTTTTTAGTAAGCTTGATACTGCCTTTGCCTTTGATTTAACATGGTGCATTGTTACCAAATCTAACACTATTTCCTTCATATTGAATAAAGGTAATGAACTTACTTTTGTTTCTAGTCATGTGATGAGAGCATCCACTGTCTATGATCTATCTTCATTTTTTCATGCAGGTTACCAGAGCAGTTGCTTTATCTTCATCTAATTTATCCTTCATAGCCACATAGATTACTTCATCATCATTCTCATTAGATTCTTCTTCAATAATATACCATCTTTTGCCTTTACCTTTGTAGTCCTTATTTTCCTCTTTTTTGTTTCTAAAGTTGCCTCCATCCTTGTAATTTTTCTTTTGTGTGCATCTGGGGGCAATGTGACCAACTTCATTACAATTGAAACAAATGATTGGTAGCTTACCTTTGAATTTTCCTCTTCCTCTATGAAATCTCCTTGCTAGTAATGCCTCCAATTGGTCCACATCATCTTCATTAGTGTTTCTATCACTGGATACATACTTTCCTTTTCCATTCTTTTTCTTTGTTTGAACCTCCTCATTGTCTTTCATTGTCATCTTAGATTTGAATGCAGATTCAAAATTTTATGGTTTGTAGTTGTCAAACTTGGATAGCTCAAAGGCAATGAGTCTTCCAATTATTCCTTCAAATATTGTTGTGTTTCCTAGTACACACATTAGCTCTTGGATGGTTAATAATCTTATAGAATAGATGGGAAGAAAAGTTCTTAAGTATTCGCTACATATTTCTTCTTCTACTAACTATCCTCCTAGGCTTCTTATGGCACTAACTACTTCCTTCATTCTTGCACCATATTGAGTAGCATTCTCTCCTTCTTCCATCTTCATGTCATCAAATTTTCCTCTTATGCTTTCTCTCTTGGCTCTCTTGACATTATCATCACCTCCATAGATTTTTGATAATGTTTCCCACATCTGATGTGAAGTATCACATCCTTTGATGTCATTATACTCAACATAGCTTAGTGCTGAAGCAATATCTAACATAGCTTGATTGTGCTCCTTCTTATTGCTCATGTCATCTATAGTGAGGGGTTTTGCAGGGTCTACATGATCAACTGTGATTGATTTTTGTGCATAGTCACCTATTTATTTGAGGTGTAACTTCATCAGACTTTGCCATGCAACAAAGTTGTCTTTGTTTAGCTTGGGAACATCTCTCTTGGACATCTTGATCTTCCTACTACTAGTACCTTGAAACAAATCAGCAGTATGTTCTGATACCAATTTTTAGAATTCTTTAGAATAATTGAGAGGGGGGGTGAATTAGTTATTCAAGGTCCAATGATGTCCAATAAAACTTTTTCTACAAATCCTTAATGGTACATAACTGAGATTATCATGCATGCAATTGAACATTAAACAATCATGAAAAGTAAACATGCATCACACCATAACACTAAGAATTTGATAACCCAGAAACCCTCCAAGAATAAGAAGGTAAAACTGGAGTGGGGATAATACCCACAAAACTGGAGTGGGGATAATACCCACAAAATAATTGTGCAATTGATTTCAACCACTTATGATGGTTTGCCCTGTTAAAGGCTACAAGACATTGTTAAATGTGACCTTGTTAAAGAATTTAAGAAAATTCAACTTAGAATGTCACCCTATTAAAGGATTTACATAGAGCTATTAGGCTCACCCAGGTCCATGGGATTTTTAGTCACCTTCTCAAAAGAATCTTTTATCCCTCTCTAAGGATCTCCTATCCTCCTCCTAAAGATCTCTTTACCCTTCTCCTGAGGATCTCTTTATCCTTCTCTTGAGTATCTCTTTGTCCTTCTCCTAGGGATCTCTTTATCCTTTTCCTAAGGCTTATTCACCTAGCTATTAAGCTAACCTAAAAATGTAGGGTTTCAATGTCTAATACAATGGTAAGAAAGTATTAGGAGGGTTTTGACCTGATATAGATTGCAACTTCAACCTTGCAAATTTTAGATCACTTCTTCAGTTCTCTTCTTTTCTTAGCTTTCCTCCTTTGCAATGCTGACAGCTTGTTCATCCTTCAAGATCTATCTCCTTGAGTTCTTCCACTCGTTATGCCAATGCAATCTCTGGCCACTCGATCAATACACAGTCTTGATGCTCTATTCTTACACCTCTTGACTTCTTCACATGATTACACTTATGACCAACTCCCTCTCATGCATGCACATTTGATCT
The DNA here is from genome assembly GCA_028749045.1 of Cupressus sempervirens. NCBI lineage: Eukaryota > Viridiplantae > Streptophyta > Pinopsida > Cupressales > Cupressaceae > Cupressus > Cupressus sempervirens. Next base: position 195,088,271 of record CM053789.1, on the reverse strand, counting down.
CTAACTTGTAACTCCTTATAAAGAAGTTTTGTTCTTGATTTCCTACTTAAATCTCACTCTCCAACTTTAGGGTTTCAATGGATTAGGTAGGATATGATGCATCTATTCCATATCCTATTTCTATCTAGAAACTTTGTGATAAATCCATTAGCATTATTCAAAAAATTGTTTTACATAGTGTTTTGTGCCACCAGCTCATCATTCTTATCTTTTATCTAGTTGATGAAATTCTAGATAACTACCATGTTGGCTTAGATCTAACAAATCTTTGACTTTTCAAAATAATGCAATAACTCAGCATTATTGGTTTACTGATGCTTGGCACCTTCTGTGTTACTCGACATCTTAATAATATTTGCTAGTGCTCAGCACCTGTATCTTTCTCGGCACCTGAAGACTGCTCGACACTTGATCTTCACTAGGCACCTGAAGGCTACTCGGCACCTGAAGATCACTCAGCATACACTAAAGTTGAACTTTCTTAGCTTCAACTGAGAATTTGTTTAGAACTTACTAGGACTTAGTTAATCCTTACATCTCTGATATGTCTTAGTGTGACCATCCTCTTTGTTTTAGAGTATGTCATCAATACACTCTTTCATCAATGGCTTAGTTGATCCTTGTACTTCATTACAACATTATAACTTCAACCTTTCTCTAGGTAGTCTAGTTACATCTTATTGATTGCCACCTCCTTGTCAATCAACTAATTGATAGAATTTGGATCACTAAAGCAATTGTCATTCCTACAAATAGCAAGTTTGACATCAATGACAAAACTATGATTGAAACATTCTTTACCAGTTCCATTTCTCTTCATTCATGATCTTTTCAATCATTTCCAACAATATACTCTGTTCCTAGTTCACACGAGGAGTTTTAAACCTTCATAAATGAACTGTAAGGAGAATAGAGTGGCACCACCTTCTAATTTTGAAAATATGTTGCAATCTAAGAAAAAATTGATGATTTAGGAAAAGAACAAGATTGACTCATTTTCCACTCACCAAGCCAGAAGTCAACCCAATTAGCTTGATCCATATAAGCTTTTCTTTCACTATTGTCAATTTGTACTGGTCCCACTTGCACTTCATGGACTCGTGTCACCTTCTCATTATGTCACCGTGCTTAAAGCACAAGTAGATTCTCTATGTGACATAATGACCATTGTCAATTCCACTTCAATATGATGATGTGTATTTGATAAGTGATCTAATGTGACTATGGTGGGTCCCTCCTTTACTTTCTTAGGTCACTATGTCACTACCCTTGAAAAATGAGCAAGTCCTCATAACAACTTAGTAACAATCATTGATTAACTCTGATCTAATTGTCTTAAATCTTCATCCACCCTTTTCTTTAGTGTGCTACCATGTCATATGTGACTTGGTAATATTTTGGCAAGATGGAAAACCATATAATATTTTAATCCTTTCTATAACACCATAAAATTGAGCCCCATCATGTTTCATCTTTTTTGATAAGGCATTATGTTGCTACCGACACTCAACATGAATTTTCTAGTCGCAATATAGCAACCTTTGGCATACATGCTTTAACTAATGCCAACATGTCACACTAGATACCTAACTCATCATTGACTAGGAGACTCTTGGGGCCCTCCCTTTAAATGTTACCACATTTCCTTTTTCCATCAAGGTGTTATGTCACTATTAGTGGGATTCCTTCATTTCTCAGTTGTGACATGGAAAAGTCCTTTAGAGTTTTGAAATTTTGGTACTAAGAAAGTTCACCACATTTCTGCCATTATTACTACATTCAATGCTTCTGACAACACATCATAAGCATATATCCTCATTAAAAATAGAATGACTTTATGAGGCTCATCTATTTACAAACCTCGTGTCTTTTTATTTTCCCATCAAGGCATTATGTCACTACCACTAGGGCTCTTGTATTTCTTGATCGTTACATAGTGACTTCCTAGAATTTTCCCAAACTAGTGATGGAAAAGAAAAGACCTTCCAACTAGTTCATTTCTCTGATGCTAACACTTATGACATCAACCTAACCACCGAGAACTTTTAAAACAATGAAAAACTAGCACCCCATTTTCTATTTCCATCGTTGTCTTTTTATTCATGATGGTTGCCATGTCATGTAGGGTAATACCCTTGCAACTTTGCTATGTGACATGGTGACCAACATATATTTAGGAAATATCTAATGGTAGGAATAATTTTGGTAAGAAAAGACTGAAAAGTTTGAATTTTAAAAGGTCTTCTTGAAAGAATATTCTATTTCTCAAATTTGACTCACTCACTAAACCCCTTCCTTTTTTTAGAGAGACATATGACTTAAAAACTTTGCTTAGGGCATAAATTTTTTTAATAGGGTTCACCTAGATTTCATTTTTATAAAACTTGCACAAACCAAACCCTAACCTATATGATACATATTCTTCTAATTTTTATAGTTGTGAAAAATCAGACCATTAGGGAGTATGAGTCATGGGGGAGTAAGCAAGGCAATGAAGTAGAACAAAGAGATATCTACCCAAGAGGGAGTAAGAATAGAGAATGTGTAAAAATTGATGCAAATCTACTCAGTAGGAAAAATATTTTGATGTAGAGTATAGTATAGTACAGTACAATACTGGTCAAACAACTCAAGGGGAGTTATGAAATTTTGAGGTATAAGTCATGTGTTGCAAAATTTTGACATTTTGAAATTTTGTATAGAATTTGAATAGACATCTATGTTATACTTGTAAGAATAGGATTATTAATGTATGACCAAGTTTTTTTGACACTCACATCAAAAGGTGATATTGTTAATCTCATATTGGTTTTTGACAAGTGAGTGTCTATACACTTGAGTCATTTACTTAGTTTATGTCGAACAAAGTAACTTATATTGACCAAAACATGTAAGTTAGAGCATGCTGAGTAAATAGTGAGTGTTGAGTCACTCATATGCCAAATCACTCAAGTGTCAAGAATACAGTATGTGCCAAGTGATTCAGGAGTTGAGCAAGCAGTGCATGCTGAGTCATTAAGGTTCAAAGTGACAACATTGAAGTCATAGTTAGTGCTGAGCACCGAGGATTTAAGATGTTGAGTAACACAATTTTGTCATAGTTGCTTGTATTGGCACAAACTACTATGTAAACCATTTTTTGGCTGACTTAAGGATTGATTTATGATCTTTTTTTGATAAGGAAAAATCTTAAGTAGGAATCCCTTTGTATTACATGCATCCAATCAAGTAAAGAGAAGGTTTAAGAAACAATATGGGTGAATCATAGCCATTGATTCATACCTAACCCTAAGTCACCTAGGTCTTCTTAAGGAGGAAAAACCCTTAACTTTTATGCAGGAATGAATGAATCATCAAGAAGAGAGGAGAGTTTGCATGTGCAAATAGGACATTCATGGTGACCAAGGAATTATGATCTGAATTTTATTGTAGAATCAGTTAAAGAAGAACAAAGGAAGGAAATAGTGAATAGTAGAGAGAGATCTAATCAAGAAGGATCAAGTACACATCAGTATAGAGGTGATCTGACATCAAGCAATAGAGTGCTAATCATAGGATCATTGTTGAAACATTCTAATAGGTGAACAAGTTAAATATCTTAATAGAGTAGTCCTAGTAGGGTATATTGAAATCCTCTAACAATGTTCTTACTTAATTGTGAGTTGAATTTCTTTAACTAGACACACTTCTAATAGGGTGAGACCTTATAGTCTTTGTAAACCTTTAATAGGGAAGACCTTTCACAAGGTAGATCATGTTTCATGATCAAACATTGAAACCTTCATTAGATACACTTTATTACTATAGTAGTGAATATTTGTGGGTATCATCCCCACCCCAGTTTTACCTTCTCATTGGAAGGTTTCTAGGGTAATCATATCTTGTGTCATATATGTGTTAATGCTTACTTGTTTACATACTTTAGATGTATATGCTTTATATGGCCTTTTAGTTTACTTGTTAAAGTGTGAGATGGATGTATGGTGAATGTTTTCATGTGTTAAAGTTTAAAGCATTGATTCACCTCCCCACCTCTCAGAGTTTACCTTTCCTATTGTAATTCCAACATTTCTATTATCACAAGTTGATTTTATTGTCTATATTTTACATGTAACATAAAAATGAAAACTTTATTTTTAGCTTAAATATATACTAAATATCTAACATGAAATGTTTACTCAAAGGTATAATTAATTTAATTGGGCATAAGACTAGCAATTGTACCTTAGGGTGCAATAGAGATGCCAAACAAATATTGAAAATCAATTTGAAAAAAACATTGGTGAAGGTCAATTAGAAAAATAACAGTGTATTCTTTTGCATACACTTGTACAACTACTAGATTAAAAAAGAAATCTAAAATTATGAAGATCTAATCAAACTCTATTACCATAAACCTTAATCTTATCAAACCCTATCATAAATATTAAATCATAATGATAAACAAGGTACAAAATCTTAATACTAATCATGACATAGATCTAAACCATTATCCTAAGTGTAACCCTATTAAAAATCATAACTTCAACCATAAAACTAACTATATTCCTAAGTCTGACCTCAACCTAACTATAACTATAATAAAAATCTAAACCCTAAACATAAAACTAAGTATAATGTGCTCCCTTACCTTAAAACCATAATTTTAACTCTAAACCCTAGATTCATGTAACTCTAATCCCAAGCCCAACTCTAATCATAACATTAACTAAAACCTTAATCCTAAATAATCATAACCAACTCCTTAACACAAACTTAGCCCTAATTATGATAGAAACCTAGACCCTCTTAAATTCTATTTGTGATTTTCAATAAGTCATGTTTCCCTTCCAATTTAAATGTATTACAATCCAAAAATATAATTAAACAACAAATAAATTTTTAAAAATATTTTGCTACTATCTAAAATTAAATATAATTTTAAATATAATTAATTTAAATTTAAATTTAAATCTATTTTTAATATAAATATCTACTAAATAAAATTAAAATTTAAAACTTCTATCATAAATACAAATTAATTAAAATTTAAAGCTCAATATATTTGATATAAATATTAATTAGTAAAAAATAAATTCAATACAATCAAATTGTAAAATATTGATTGTAATTATAAATATGTTGTTCTCAAATATCTAACTATTCATTTCAAATAATAAAATAACTTCAACATAAACATTATCCATACACAATTATAGTTATTAAAAATAAATCATATTACTATAAATATTTGTATATTCAAAATGTTGACACTTTTTCATAATTCCAAAAGTGAAATTATTTTCACTCTTCCTTAGAATAAATATTTAGATTTATATAGTTCTCATATATTTTAAATAGAAATTTCTACAAATTTGATATAACTATTTTTAGAAATACAATAGGGAAAGTAAAATCTAAGAAGGGAGGGTGGGGGAGGGGGGTGTAAATCTGTCCTAAAAAGCTTTAACCATAAAATCAAAATCATTCAACAAACATTCATCTCACAATTTGCATGTAAACTAAAAGAACTAGCTAAACATATTCATCCATAGCATGAAAGCAAATAAAATTCAACACATATATGATACAAGATATTTGGTTACCTAGAAACTGATGTAGGAGCATCTTGCATGAAAAAAATTTGGAAAAAAAAAAAAAAAATTTGGAGGAGAGAGAATGTGACGAAAATTAGAGGAGAAATAATAAATAAATAAAAGGGAAAAAGGACAAAAAGGAAAAAGGAGGAATTTCTATTTTTGAGGTGCATAGGTGGCATAAAATAAAAAAATGAGAAATTAGTTGTCATTCCATTAATCAAGGTGTGTAGTTGGCATCTTAGAAGCTTGTGGAAAGTTTCTTAAATCTTGCATTTAATATTTATTGTGATCCATAAAGGAAATGTAATTTTCTAATTGGGCCACATGGTGGTGCTTAGTTGTAATTTTAGAAAGTTATGGAAGTTGTAGAAAGTTGTGGAGGAATTCTAGAAGGTTGTGGATAAGTCATGTATTGGGTGGTAAGTGCCTATTTAAGCAAGGCATATGAGCATTTCTAATCAAGCTCGAGGAGTAGAAGCTCAAGGAGAAGCTTGAGGAGTAGAAGCTCGAGAAGGAGAAGCTCAAGGAGAAGCTTGAGGAGTGGAAGCTCAAGGAGAAGCTTGAGAAGTGGAAGCTCTAGAAGGAAAAGCTTGAATGTGTGAAAGTTGGAAGGTGAGAAATTCGGAAGGTGTGAAAGAAAGAGGAGAAAGTGAAGAGTGAGTGTTCCTGAGTCTGTGAATAGAGCGCCAAATGTGAGGCAATTTACAACAGGATTGTGATGGAGTTGTGAGTGTAGACAGAGCGCTGAATGTGAGGCAGTTTATACTTGGATCTTGAATAAAGTTGGAGAAGAGCTAGTGACTACAGTTTAGAAACAAGGAGGTTGCTTGGTGGCTTGCGAGCACAAGTTGAGATCTCAGAGGTTTCTACTAGAGGATGGATCTGGACTAGCTTAGGCTTGGATTGGATCTTGTAGAAATGTTATTGTAATTGCTATTGAATTTTTAGGTATAATAAAATTGTCTTCATATTGTTGCATTATTGGTTGTGAGTTGGTAAGGGTGGTGTGGCCCTTCGTCAGTGGTATCAGAGCTGTACCTTCATTAGAAACCCTCCAATGAGAAGGTAAAACTAGTTCTGGGGATGAAACCCACAAATCCTCACTACTGTAGTAATAAAGTGTATGCAATGAAGGCTACAATGTTTGATCATAAATTATGATCTATGTTGTGAAAGGTTTGCCATGTTAAAGGCTTACAAGATTGTTAGATCTTACCCTATTAGAGGATTTCAACACCTTGTTAGAAGTGTGCATGATTAAAGGAATTGAACTTACAATGAAGTAAGAACCTTGTTAAAGGATTTAAAACAGCCTATTAGGACTACTCTATCAAGATATTTAATTGATTCACCTATTAGAATGTCTTAGCAATGATCTTGTAGTTAGCACTCTACTACTAGATAATAGATCACCTCTTTCCTAATGTGTACTTGATTCTCTCTGATCAAATGCACCAATTATGTCCTCTAACTCCTTTCTTTTGTTCTCCTCTAATTGATTCTACAATGTATCTTAATTCACAACTCCTTAGCCACCATGAATACTTTGTTTTCACATGCAAACTTCTATGTCTAATCCTTCCACTTTTCTTTCTTTTAGGGTTTGTTGTCCCTAAGAAGACTTAGGTGACTTAGGGTTAGGTATGAATCAATGATGGTGATTCACCCACTTTTTTGCTTAAAATTTCCCTTCAATTGATTGGTTGCATGTACTGCATAAGGATTCTCAATATAGATTCGTCCTTATCATCTAGAATTGTAAAAAAATCCTCAAGTCAACTCAAAAATGGTTTACATAGAAGGCTATGCCATTACAAATAACTATGTCAAAAACTATTTACTTGGCACTTGAAGTGTTTGATTCTTGGCATCCGTTGTATCTTCAATGTTGTACTCAGCCTCTAAATAAATTGACATACATTGATCACTCGACAACTAACTCACTCAACATCAACTGTCTGCTCAACACTTGAATGATTTTTCTCTTACAAGTTACTAGGCACATATTGTATATCTGACAACTTTTTCTTATCATACATTACTTGTTCAGCATGAACTAAGAAAATGACTTAAGTTTATTATCACTCATATGTCAAAACCAATCTAAGATTAACAATCTCGCCCTTTGACATGAGTGGCAAAAACACTTGGTCATGCATGAATAACTATGGCTCTTGACCATAACTCAAATAATCTCTATTTAGTGCTTGGTTTACATAGAAAATTTAAAAACTTTAATTTTTTTAAAAAAAACTTATGACTTATCAGTCATACCTCAAAAATTATATAACTCCCCCTAAGTTGATTTTTTAATTCTGAATTTTTGAATTTGAATACTCTTGCTGAGTAGATTTATTTTGCTAACTCTGTACTATATTCTCCCCCTTTGTTTGGTCTCCTCCAAAACTTATTCTCTCCTTTCATTCATTCTTCCCCTTTTAACACTTATCTCATTGGTGGTACATGAATTGTGTGTTTGTCCAAGAATGATTTATGGACCTCCATCATAATTTCTAGTGATGCATCCTAGTTATTACATGTTACCTCTAGAGATTTGATCTGAATGTCCAACTTGATAGAAATGGTGATTAGGCTTTCATGAGTTGAAAGATGGGGATCTTTCTTCATCAATGTCTCTGTAGATCCTAGTTCCTTGTGTAACACCTCCATGTGATGGGTGAACTTGCATTGGATGATGATCAATGTAGCCTTAATATTTGCATCCTAAGCTTGTAAATTGCTAATTGACTTTGTGTTGATAGAAAATTTCTAAAATGAGACTGACTTTGACCAAGAGATTGTTGTAGAATGTTACTTATTTTCTTCAAATATCCCTCCAAATGGTCAATGTATCTCTGCACTTCTTGTGTGAATAGGGAAACATCACACATCTTGGTGTAAAGAGAGAAAATGTTCTCCAAGATCTTCTTCACACCATTAATTTTGGTTGCTAACTTAACCTATTGTAGTGCAATGACACTAGATATCTGTTCATTCACCTTTGTTTGAATTTTCTTCTCAAACCATTCTAGTAATTTGACATTAGTATCTAGGTATTTATCATTGATCTTCTCCACAATATTGACCAACTCCTCAATGATTGGCTTCGCTTCATCAAGTGTAGTTAGGCTTAATGCATCAATAAATATGTCCTTGATGTCATGAAGTGCTTGTTTCTACCTATGCTCCCTTTTGACCAATTATTGGTGTTTCTTCCTTGCTAGAGCATCCTGCAATATGCTCATTTTCTCTATTGTGATTGATATAAGATCAAACATTGGAAATTCAATCACCTTGTCTAAGTTGATATCACCATAGTATGTGACCTCATCAACTTTAGATGTGCTAAGACTAGGCCTTGATGCTTTCAATGGTGTGGCTTTTGTACTTGGCCTATGAAGTGATTGATTAGGAATAGGAGTAGCAGTGTCTAGTAAGGTAACCAGTGTCTGTATTGCTATCACTTCCTCTAGTGTTTTAGTAAAAAATGAATCTTCTATCCTATCCTTCTCCTTTTCTATAGTTTTTTTCCTCCACCTTATGCTTATGGTGTAGTTATAGGATTGTCTTCCTAACCTATTTGGACTAGTGTCCCTTCTTGTTCAATTATTGTAACTGCTGGTACTAAGACATTTTGTACCATACTGCTTATATATAATGATATTGTGTCCTTCCTTTGGTATACTACCATAGACATTTAATGTTGCACTTCTTTAGATTAATGAGGGACAATGGATAATGCTTGTGTGTTCTCCCCTGTAGATGCCAATATTGCCTTCTCAATCTCATCCACACTCACCAAAATAGGATAGCTACATAGTTGTGCCTTGGTGGTGGAATCAGACAATATCTTCTACATATCCTCGTCTTTTAGGGGATTGATTTTATGAATGGAGTTTTCAAAGAAATCCTTAATCTTTATTGTATCTACTTATGGACTAGCACTCAACATATGTACTTTTGGTACATTATGGTCTTCTTGTTGCTCTTCCTTAGCTATTGCCTTTGTAGTGTCCTCCTCATGTACTTCCCTTAAAGATTCATCATTTGTTACTTCAACTACCTCTTGTTCTACTTTGTCTTCACCTACTTCCATAGGTTTATGCTCAATAGCCTTTTCTGTTGTCAGCCCATAGATCACTTTCCATATTTGTGTACTCTATTGAAAAACAACTTCTATTTTGTTCTATAAAATATTAAAGGCTCCATATTTTGGAGCAAATATCTGCTTATACTTGTTAATAGCCTTTATTATTTTAGACTTATCCAAGCCTAGCATCACTCTTGCAAGTGTAGTCTCTCTAGTATTTCTCTTAGTCATGAGACTATATTTCCACCTTTTCTCAACTATATCATATAGGCTCTTGGGTAAAGAGTTGGAAATCTCAATTGGAGTCGTCTTCAATTTTTCCATAATGACATATATAGATTCTTCTACTTTATCCATTTCTATCTTCCCAATTTTATCAAACTCAACATGTGTAAATCCACTTAAATCAACATTATTCTTGATATTTTCACACAAGTTGTCCAAATCAAGAGAGGGACAATGACTTACCACTTTGAATTGGTTGTCATCTAAATCAGTCCTCTCCTCATTTGATTCAGTTGGGGAAATATATTTCCTTCTTTTTTTTTGACTAGGTTCATCTTCTTTTGTAGTTGTGCTAGCTCTTTTTCCTTTAGGCTTCTAACTTCCTGAGTCTTCTTAGTAGTAGCTCTTATGCTAGCCTTGGTAATGGGAACTGTAGGATTTTTTGTGTAGGTTTCACAACCTTTTTTTGGTTCTCTTTCTGGTGGCTTCTTTTCTTATGTCACAATAGGTGTTTCATTGGCTTCTTCTCCTTCAACACCTTCATCAAAATTTTCTTCTTCTTCTCCTTGGTCCTCACCTTGACCCTATGTCAGAGCCAGTGGTGCTTGGGTAGGTGTATATTCATCATCTTCATTTTCCTCTTCTTCTTTATCACCTGTTGCCCCTTCACCAAATTATTCTTTGAGCTTCATAATTTTATTCTTCTTTCTCAACACAAAATTTTTCTTCAAATCCATTATGATCTTTGACTTTGCTACATTATAATTTCCAAATGCAATAGCATTCTCATCTACTTCCTCTACTAGTAAAGTAGTGATGGTTGTAGATGCCTCATCCAAATTAATCTCATAAAGCAATGGTCTAAGCCATCTCACCCTTGGAACAACAACTTTTACATAAGTGAAATCAATATCAACTAGAAAACAAACATCATTGAAATGCTTCTCTACTAGTGAAACTAGAATCCTTTGTCTTTGTTTCATTGACTTTTTAAAATCTTCAAAATATCTAGTTAACACAGTCTCAAAATTATCTCCAAGTTGCTCTATGAATTCACCAATCTGCACTACAACTGACTTGTTAGTCTTCCAAGCTACTTTCCCAAATGTGGGGAGAGTGTTCTGCACATGAAAAATATTTCAACAAGTATTAAACCAAATTTACATTGTGCACTTTTTGTCTTTCTTATGGCTCTCAAGTTTTCTGATAACTATTGAAGTTGTAACTTGACAAGGTCATAAGAATGGTCTTTCTTTACTATCTTGTAACCCAAATCCATAGCCATACATGGTACACTATTCAACTTTTTGGATTGAAAGAATTTATGTTTGATAACTCTCACTACAAATATAATTAGGGGATCACTAATTGTGTCTATGGTTATCCCTTTCTTGTTCCATAGTGCCCCTATATTCTCCTCAATTGTCTCTTTTGCATTACTCCTCATAGTATTTGGCATGTCTAGGGTTGGATACCCTACCACTCTATGAATAATCTTCTTTGTGATTTTGATAGGGCCATCCTCCAACCATATAGAGTTGTCATGTGTTATTCTAAGCACAATCTTAATCCACTTTGTCTTGAATATGTTAGGAAAATCTAGGGCACAGGTTAACCCTTTTCTCTCTGCAATCTTGTATTCCTCTTTCAATTCTCCATTTTGGCACAATTTTCCATCTAAGTCTCTTATTTACATGTCTCCAATGCTATCTACCTTACAAGTGTAGCAACACCTTACATCTTGTATCATTAAAACTTGTGTTGGTATCATAGATAACACATTAGATGTGTCTCCTTTATATGAAATGTTAGGAATTGCCTATAAATGTGGTTGTTTTATCTCATTACTAATCAATTGAACATTTAAAACTCCATTTCCTACCTTAACCACAATAATATAAGAGCTAGACATCATAACAACTAACTAGGGTTTGTGTAAATTCAAACAGTATAGCTTAGCACACGATGAATACTTTGAAAATTTTAATGTCTAGTGTTGAGTAGCAGTTGAATTTAGTATGAAAATGCTTGAATCATTCAACTCAGTCCACCTTCATCTCTTTGTGCTCTCTTCAATCTTGACTAATTGCAAATGAATCAAGAATTGACCATATAGCCTTTGAAACTTCGCAATAAATGCTCAGTGCTTACACAACTATAAGCTTAGCTCTAATAGCAATTTTGACTCACCAGGCTTCCATGTTATTCCTACTACACTTAGCAACCATAGAGAGCTCAACCAACATGATCACCTTTAATATCTTGAAAACCACTCAACTTTTCATGCTTAGCAGCAACATGAAAACTTATAGATTTCTTCTAAGTTCTAGCCAATACTTTTCATCTTACTTCATGCTTTTATTATCTTTTTAGAATTGAATCCTTGAAACTAATGTATAATTGAACTTTGAAGTATCAGTCCCACACATAACCCTTGATTTCCTAATTGGAGGTGGTGTGATCACCTGATCCATCAGATGAAGTGATCCCATCTAAACTTGATGTGATGCAATCTTCCTTTTTCTTCCATGTCTTTTTCATCTACACTCTAAATTCTTCATCACTAACCTTTTCTTTTCCTTTATTTACTACTAGATTCTTTAGACCTTGTTGGACAATTTTTACTAATGTGACCAGTCTTCAAATAGCTAACAGATGTAGTTTGACTTAACCATCTACTATAGTCACTTCTGAAATGTGTTCTAATGCAATTCTCAGCAACATGTCCATACTCTTGACAATAGTGATAACTATACCTTGTATTGTAATCCCAATTATAGGATTTGTCAGTATGGTTTACCTTGGCTTGTTTTTTTGATGACTAGTTAGGCTTTGATCTACACTCATATGCTCTATGTCCATACTTCTTGTAGTTGTAGTAGTAACCTTCAAATCTTTGTGTACTTGATGTCTTGGTCTTTCATTCATGTGCATGATGTCCTTTATTGTTACAGTTGTGATAGTTACCCATGGATTTCTTCTTAGGGTTCTAATTTTCATTATTGCTCCTGCAAAAAAAATTGTATGACCTATCTTTTCACAATTATGACAAGTGGTTTTGTAATTCTTACCTTTCTTACTTCTTTTCTCAGCACTTTTAGATGATTCTTCTTCTTTAGTGTTGGAGTAACCCAATCCAGTAGTATCACTATTAGATCTAGGAGATCTCATCAATTGCTCAATGTTCTTGATGACTTTACTAGTTCCTTTGAAACTTTCAACAAATTCTTTTTTCTCTTTTCATATTATTTCTCAGTTGTTCATTTTGCAACTTCAATTTTCTTATCTCAATATCCTTTCCATTCAATTCATGATTGACAATCATCATTTGATTGAATGTTTCCAACTGCATGTGAACAATCCTATTTACCTCTGATGTCTCCTCTTCTAGTCTATTGGTTAGTATCCTTTTATCATCTTCAATCATGACTTTTTCTTCTTCAACTTTCATTTTTCTGCTCAATCGCCTCACATAGAAATACTAATTGGACTCCTTGTTCAATCTTAAGATTTTTGATATCTTTAGTAAGGGCACCATTCTTTTCCATCAAATCTACAATTGTTGCATCAAATTAACTTGAGTTTCCACCTGCAAGAAATTTAGTAGTGTCAATCTCTTGGTCATGTGTGTCATTCTCTTCAATATCTATCTCTTTCCTTCTCTTCAATGAGTGCTTCAACTCATCTCTTGCCTCATTCAACTGATGTAGGGAAAGATGGATTTCAATCTTCTAGTTATCAATAACATTTCCCAGCTTATATACTTCCATCTTCAAGATCTTTCCTCAAAGTTGTAAAGCTTTCCTTTCCAAGGAACCAATTCTCTAATACCAATTGTTGGAAATACAATAGGGAAAGTAAACTCTGAGGGGGTGATTCAGTCCTCCAAAACTTTAAGAATAAAATAAATCACCACACATCCATCTCACAATTTTCATGTAGACTTAAATAACTAGCCAAAAATATTCATCCATAGTATGAAAGAAAATAAAATTCAACACATATATTATACAAGATACTTGGTTACCCAGAAACCCTCCAATGAGAAGGTAAAAATAGGGTGGGGATAACACCCACAAATCTTCACTACTATAGTAATAAAGTGTATCCAATGAAGACTACAATATTTGATCATAAACTATGATCTACTCTGTGAAAGGTCTACCCTATTAAAGGCTTACAAGATTGTTAGATCTTACCCTATTAAAGGATATCAACACCTTTTTAGAAATGTGACTGATTAAAGGACTTGAACTTACAATGAAGTAAGTACCTTGTTAAGGCATTTATAACTACCTATTAGGACTACTATATCAAGAGATTTAAATGATTCACCTATTAGAATGTCTCAACAATGATCCTATGTTTAGCACTCTACTGCTAGATAATAGATCACCTCTTTTCTGATGTGTACTTGATCCTCTCTAATTAGGTGTATCACTTATGTCCTTTAACTCCTTTCCTCTATTCTCCTCTAAATTTTTTTGTAATGTATCTCAATTCACAACAACTTAGCCACCATGAATGCTCTGTTTGGACATGCGAACTTCTCTCTTCACTCCTTCCACACTTCTTTATTTTAGGTTTTTTCCTCTCTAAGAAGACTTAGGTGACTTAGGGCTAGGTATGAATCAATGATGGAGATTCACCCATTTTACAACTTAAAACATCACTTCAACTAATTGGTTGAATGTACTACATAGGTATCCTTAATATATATTCATCCTTATCATCTAGAATCACAAACAAATCCTTAAGTTTGGTCAAAAATCATTTACATAGAAGTTTGCATCATTACAAACAACTATGTCCAAAACTGTTTACTCAACACTTGAAGTGTCTGATGCTTAGCATCCACTATATCTTCAATGTTGTAACTCAGCCTCTTAATGACTTGGAATCCATTGACCACTTAGCATCCAAATCACTTGACATTAATATTATATTTGACACTTTAGTGACTCTGCACTTACTAGTTACTCAACACATACTATATATGTGAAAACTTATGCTCAACATACCTTACTTGTTCATCATGAACTAAGAAAATGACTTAAGTGTATTTTCAGTCATATGTCAAAACCAATATGAGATTAAGAACTATTGTAGCTATTTCAGAAGCTTATTGCTTGAATCAAATTTCATACTAAAAAACTACATGCATTATTTTTAATTCAAAATACTTGTGAGCTTGCAATCAAGTCCTTCAAGCTCTACCCTATTTATCTCATGTTACATATCCTTGGCCCAATAAATGACAAATGGTAAAATTGTATTTATGCACTAAATTTTAACCTTAATTCTAAATGGAAAATCTTTAATAAAAAAATGTTAAATCATAAATCTTAACCAACATATTTTAATTCTCAATCTAGTAAAACCTAATTTTGTAAATGTGAACACTTTAGAATACTTTTGTAAAGGCTACACACAATCATAATACTAACCATTTTTAAAAACACTTCTAATCCTTAGCCTAATCTTAACAATAATCTAAATATAATTTGAATCTTAATTCATACCCTTACCCTAATCTATACTTTATAGTTATGTATGTTATGACGTCCACAATGTTTCTTTAATCCAAATATACTCTCTCCTCTTTTTGTTATATTCAAGTAATTAAAGATGTATTAGATGTAAATTTATATGGTTTTATAGATATATTTATATTGATATTATAGATTTATTTTATTAAATAGCAATTTTGTAAATTTTTACGTTGTATACATGTATTAAAATTATATTTGATGGATCCACCCCCACCCCCACCACCCCTACCCCCTCCATCTTGACCTCCACCTCCATGCCCAACCCCACCTCCATGACCACCTAGTCCTTCTCCACCACCTAACCTAGAGGATCTGTGTGAGAGCATGAGGTGCAACCTTTGGGACCTCATGTGAGATATTTAGAGTATTAGATGCAAGGACCATCTGCCCCCCCCCGCTCTCACCTACTTCACCTTGCAGATAGCATGCAAGGCATTGTACAGTGTATTGAGCCTTTAGACAGTAAAATAGATAGCTTTAGGTGCTAGAGGCAAAACATGGGTGCCTTCTATTTTGACAGCCTATCTTATACAAAGTTTCATCAATTCATATTACAAAAGGATATTTTGAAAGATATTTTATAAACCCAAAGACATGTCTTTATAAACCTAAAGATAAGTCTCGAGATAATCAAGAAGAATCCTCACATATCTATTAGATGATGCTAATCATGAGGTGCCTATGTACTTCCTTAATAAAATATGGGCTGAGTTTGAATTGGGTTTGAAACCCAATTATTTTGATATTAGATAATTTTAGAGTGTTGGTAGAGGGTTTCCTCAGGACAGGCCTGAGGCAAAGCTCAATGATAATAATAGGAATCACAAATGTCCTCAGCCTCTTGTTCCTCTATCTACACTAGTTGTTCCAATACCTCTCCATCATCAAGTAATGTCATCTACTCTTACTTCATTGAGTGCCCTTTCAAGAAATTTAATAGACCACTAGATGCAAGAAACAAATATTCATCCACTTGGACATATTTGTACCAATTATGGAGGTATATGCAGAGGCCCCTAGAGATATTTTGATTTAGCACAAATGGCCATGATGATGAGGGTACTAATTTTGATGATGAGGCATATGCTACTCATGGTGGTGGTAGTGATAATATTGACATGTCATCATTTGTTGACCTTTTTTGTGGAGAGGGAGAGAGTCAGGAGAAAAAAGTAAAAAATACATTAAAATTTATAAAGTACCTTATTATTTACTTTCTAAATATATGCATAATTGTATTAAACATATTAATGATGATGATTTCAATTAACAAAGGATGGATTATATTGTTCCTCCTAGGAGACATAATACTCTTTTTTTGAGACTTTCAGACCTTGGCATCCCTAATGTAGTATGCTCTTTGAATTACACTATAAATAATGTACATTAGAACTTGAATGTAATAACATGTGCTCATATACTCTTTTTATCCAATTTGTAGGGATCGTCATATGTTACATAGTCTAATGCTTGTATAGTTCTTGATCCATCAACCACTATGGAACAACCTCAAGTAGCTATGGTATGAACTTTTGAAGACAAATAATTTGTACTATTTTTATGTACACATTGTTATTAACTTATCTTGAACTTTGATTCATGGATAATATTTTATTTTAGTTTTAAAAATAGGAGATGGATTGTACTTTTCCATATAGGCCTCAGTATAGTATATTTTCAACTCCTTCATCTTTTGACCATTTTAGAAATGTCAATGATCATCATGGTAGCATATCTCTAGACACATTTATGACAATGGCTACTACTCAAGTATGATGTATATGTTTTTAGTTAAAAAAAGTGGTGTAAATTATGTACTTTTTAATTTACATACTTTGTAATTCATGTATATATAATTTTGACTCAAGGTTTATGTATCCATGATTTTAAGACTATCTCACCATAAGTGTTGTTGGGACTACAAGACTAAGCTAGACAGAGGTACAGACATCATCCTTTCAGGTTAGTATTGTGATTTATACATAGTTCATTATAATCTTTTTAAAAAAATTAAAATTTATGTATTCTATTATAGGACCTCACCACTACCACATTTGGTAGCTTTGACAGTGCACCTCCTCCTATTACAGAGGGACACCTATCTCATGTGGTATTGTTTTAAATAAGTATTAAATATTTTAATTTATTTACAAGAAAATATTGAAATTCATTTCAATTAAGCATTTACATATTGTCTTCTCAAGATGTGACAAATGATGCCCTATAGGATGTCTTAAATGATTACATGGGATGATCCATCTGAGCCATCTTTGTGTGGAGAAAACAAGACTACAGATCAGAAAGATTAGGTCTTTTAGCACCTTTAGATTTTATTTTTATGACACATACCTTTTATTCTAATACACTTTATATTAGTACAATTAACTATATTATAAATACTTTTTGACTTCATAGATCATGTTATGACATGTTAGATGGATGCTATACATTTTTATGACTTCTCCTCATATTGGTGTATCATGTATATATTATTATGTTATCATGTTGTAAGTGTGAATTGTTTTCTTTATTTTGACATATTTTATTCATGTTATGACACATTTTATTAGTATATATGACACATGAACAATAATTTTAATTAAATATAGGAAGATTAATCTAAACATGTTTGAATGCAAAAGTAATGGAAAAATATAGGAGGTCATTACTTGAATTGACAAAGAATTTAATATCAAGTGCACACCTTTAATTTTCAAATAGAAGTGAACTCCTATATTTTACACAACTGGACTCATATATTATTTTAAAAAGTGAAGTCATATAAATTTAAAACAAGTGAAGTCATATATATGTAACACAATATGAAGGACATAAATAGAAGTGAACCTTTTTTAAATGTTCACAACATCTTTCAATTTCAAAATTAAAAAATTGGTTCAACACATTTCTTTAAATGAGGTCCTACAAAAAAAAAATTAAAAAAGAAAAACACAATTTGAAATGTTAATAAAAGCATAAATTATTAAGACCCGTCTGTGTTAAATGTAAATATGTGTAATGCATGTACTCACTATGTGTAATTGCACAAGATGATGTTGGATATGTTGGTGTTTTCAACTATTGAATAACAAAAGCTCAATACTAAGATAGTAATTCTTACAAATATAAGGATTAGCTATGACCTATTAACAATTATGCTTGCATATTATTTGGAACCAACTTCAACAAAGCCTAGAATAGCTTTCTACTCTTTAGGCTCTACATGACCAAGGTGGGTATACCTAAGGGATAATCCACAATGGATGCTGATATATGAGAATCCTATTAGTTTCATTCTAATTCTCATCTTATACATCTAACATATACATGATTTATTCATTTGTTGTCATTTTTAGTTGATGTATATCCCTTATAAGCATATTTGGTCACAATTCTTTGCAAATTTGCAAGTATTTCTAACCATAGTAGCTAACTAAAGCTAGAATGCTACATGCAAACAAGTGTTGACCATATTTGAAGCTCTTAAAAAAGTAAAATAAAGATGATTTTGATTTTAGAGCTGATACTTATTAATGACCTACCTATCTGTAGATTGGACTAGTTAGATCAATTCCTATTCCATTAGGATTCAGAGTCTAATGCAATTTATAGATCTGATTTGTTGCATTACAAAAAATATCATCAAAAATTCTTCTTGGAATTCATTCTTATAGACATCCTTCCTATTACCATAGCAATACCATCAAATTCACTAAATCCTTTACTTAATTCATTCAATTAATAGAAGTAATAAATTGACATACAACCTAAATGAATTGCATTCAATTGGATAAGCTTTACTCACACAATGTTAGAATAAGAATGTAATAATAAAGGAGACAAACTTCAACAAAAATAGATATGGGGATAGTTCAATTTTGTATTAATTTTCCTTGAAAATTGTATACAATTGCAATACAACTTAGAATGACTCTAAAAAGACATCAATATCATATTTCATCAATGTATTCTCATAACATTTATAGAGAAGACACATCATGAAGTTTTTCTATCATAACTGGACTGAAAACATCCTAAGTATAAAACTAAAAGCATTAGAAAATGGACCCTTCTCTAGCCCTAGAATCTCACTTATATAATGTGAGATGTAATAAGCTTCAAGTGTAGAGAGCTGACCTGTGTCCTTTTACAAAAGATATTTACATTTTGTTGTCACAAAAGGACAAAATTGCATGTAACAAAAATAATTATACATCATTACATTCTTTTGGTCGGCCCTTTTTCTATTACATCTCTTGGAACAATAAAAAATCTATCATTTGATTGTCTTATTATTCTAAATCTTTGAAGTAAGTGACTATTAGGTTTGAAAGTGATGTGTCCTCTTCAGTTAATTGCAAGCTTACTTTAACTTGGGGGTTCTCCTTGTCTTCATCATCAACTATTAAGGTAACAATTACATCTACATCTTCTTCTACCCCATCACCTTCTACCATCTATTATGTAGACATGAATTGTTCCTTCCACTCATTGTAAATAGTGTCATCAAACAAGTCAAAATTTAGGATCTCCCTTTGTACAGTTATTAAACAATTTCCAATTGCTTCTATTTCAACAAAGTCTTTTCTGATGGTACTATAGAATAAGTGCACTTTAACCAACTCCTCATTGGTCATTTCCCATAATAAATGCTCATTTTCATTTATTACATTATTCATTCTTTGACAAAATATTTCATCCAGTACCTTTTTCCACTCTCCCTTTTCCTTTATTTTATTAGCAATTTTTAAACCACTAGGAAATAAATCAAACTTTTCAGCTATGTATTTGGAGAAACAAATTGTCACTCTTTTCTAAAATGAATCCTATTTGTCATCAAAATTCTCCAAATTATGTAACAAATAAAAAATCTTCTCTATCTGATGACATGGCAACTGGATGAAAGATATCTACATGATAGTAATATCATTATTTCTTTCAGTTGACTTCTGTACAAGGGGTTTTAATCTATCTTCATTTCCTTTTAATTCATCTCTAATTATTGCAATCCTTTCCAACTAATCAAAAAAATTTGGCCATTCAATTATATCTATCAAATACATTATACCCTACCTTATTTTTTCTTCATATTGATTGTTCAAATCTACATGCATTGCATATAATTTATTATTTTCTTCTTCAAATTATTTTTTAGTGTAGAATTCAAGTCTCTTTGGGGTGTCTGGTATCTCAATAATAGGAGTTGATTTAAATGGTTCAATGGGTGGCTAAGGGTGTACAATTCTGGGCTTGCTAGATTCTCCCACCTTTCTTTTCCCAAATTGCATTTCCATTTGAGATACTTGGTTTTCTAGTAATTGTATCTGCTTACCGCTTTTCTCATATGCCTTCAAAACTTCTTCAAATCTAGAATTAAGTTCCAAAACCTTATCCTCTTCTTATCTAGACACTACACTGCTGAATTTTAATATGTCTGAAGGCATTCCAAAAATTTTCATGCTACTAACCTTACGAGCCCTATATACTATAAGTGCACCAATATGCTCTACACGAGAGATTTCCTGCACTCTAGTTTTGTCTCTCTTCTCAATTGACCAAATTACTTAGGCTTAGTGGTCATCATTGAATTTAACTTCCCTATGGGCCCATAGTATTTCTTCCTCTATTTTGTATGGTACATCTTTCTCTTTTCTAATTGAATCAAAAATCATAGCATTAGCTATGTCCCATTCTAGAAAAATTAGGACCCTTGACTCTTTAACTAATTGCCTCTTCACCTGAGGTGTGAACTGGGCAAAGTCACTCAAAAATTTGGCTTTTACCTCTTCCTGAATAATAGAGTCTGGTTTGCTAGGTTGCTCTGCTTTTATTTTCTCACATGTTTTCTCAAAATTTCCTAGATTTTTCCTCCAAAAAAATTGTGCAAAAGCCCTAGAGTAGGATTGGCTGGTCTCTGTTTCTAGCTTAAAGGTTTAACATTACCCTTTAATGGTATGCCATGTTGGAAAAGATCTTGTCTATAGCCCTTTAAGTCATCATATGACCATGCAAAAACATGTCTATATTTCCTCAGTAAATTAATTAAAGCCTTTCTAAGTTTAGCTGACAAATTCTAACCAATATAAACTTTCTTAAGGGCCTCATCAACACCTAGATTTATCTCTTCTAGCTCTTGAGATTTACAATATTTAGCCCCACGTTTCATCCTATCGTGGTTATCAAACATGTTTTCCAAAACAACCAAACCTTTAGGTACTTTATTAATCTTTAGTTGGATAACCTCTTGACCAAAAATTGTTTCCTTCCCATCTATGGTTTTAACTAAATCACAACAATCCAACTCTTGACCATGGTATTTATCTTCATTCAACAAGAAATTAACAATATCTTTGTCATCTTCAAAAACTTGCCAATGTTCAATATTATTAGGTATCGAGGGTCTATTCTAGACCTCAATATATGAAATTCCTACAAATGATACCTCCTATGGTTTAATTGCTACATTTGCTAATAAGTTAGCCATTTTGTTCTGAGTTCTATCTCTCCATGAAATACCAATGCATCAAAAAATTCTATTTGATCCCAGACAAAATTTCTATACTATTTCAATAGTTTATTTTTAGATGAATACACCCCCTTTATCTATGAGATAATCAATTTATAATCTCCTATAACATGTAAATTTTTAATCCCATGGTGGGTAGCAACTTTCAATCCCAACAACAAGGCTTCATATTCAGCTATATTGTTGGTGCATGAAAATTTTAGGGTGGAGTATCTAAAAGTATTCTTTCCAAGAAAAAAAAAATCACCCCTACCCCTACACCTTCTTTAGAACTATCCCCATCGGAAAACATAGTCCATAATATTGGTGAATCAGTACAACACTCAACTTCATGTTTGATCTCAGCAAACAACTTCTCAACTTCTTGGATAATTAGCTTAGCTCTAAATGCATTCACACCTGTGTCTAAAAAACAAGTAGCATTTTTGTCAATTTCTTCCCCCAAAATATGACTGACCCTTGGCTCTCTATTTACTTTAACAATGTTATCTCCTATTTGGAAAGTTGCATAAGTCAAGTCACATTGTAAACTACCTCCCATAGCAACACTCTATTTCTTAGAGAGCAACATTCCATAATGAGGAGGAATATCAACTACAAGGACTGACATGGTCAGTTCTACCTCAAGGTATACAACTAGCCTAAATGGTAAAGCATTTATAGTACCTATAACTAGGACTTCTCTAACATCCATACCTCTACATCCACCTTGCTTAGTATCTAATTTCAACCCTAAAACTTCCATTACTTTGAAAGGCATGATGGTGTTAGAAGCTCCTAAAACTATCATGCAATTTTTTAAGGTTTTTCCCTTTATAATGAGACTGAGAAAGAAAGGTTCAATAACTTCTATATATGCTACCGATGAATCATCCAGAAAAAATTGGGGAATTTGAGACATAATGCCACTATCTTCCATTACCTATGGGGTTTGTTGAATAGCATTTTGTTCTACATTGTTGCTACTACTTCCTATCCATTCCAACCATGACAAGGCTTTTCTCTTATGCTCTTTAATTCTAAATAGTTCAGATAAGGGTACTTTAACAATAATTTGTGACAACATGGATATCATGTCAATAGGATTAGATATAGTGGGTTTCATAGTCATACTTGGAGTAGAAACCTTTTGATCATCATGAACTATGATTTTCTTGATAGCATCAAATCCTAATCCCTTTTCTTGCACAATTGCTTTTGCTATCTCATTTGTTTGAAATTGAACTCTCTTCCTGGGTTCCCACTCCTTGGTTTTGATATCTTTAGATTTAACTATCTCCACATTAGCCTTCCTATCTTCATCCTTCATATTCTATATAATATAATTAATGAGTATACAAGAAGGATTCCCAATATCAATGTTAACTATTTAGTTTCTAAAATTATAATTGATATGTACTTGGGAAATCATCTTTGCAATGATCCTATCAAACTCCTCTTTAGAAGGCATTCTTAAATTTACATGACCAACTTTAGAAGATGTAGCACATACCTGATCTTCATCATACCCTTCATTATCTAAGAACACTTGTTGATGGTGTAGCCGATAGGAAATTCTCTTATTTTCAAGATCACTTTCATTCTCTTCCAAATCAAAATCTACACAATCACTACACATGCTAACCATGTTACAACTTACCTCATCATGGCTCTTTTCTTCTTCCTCCTCATCATTTTGTGCACTACAACCTACAATAAATGACTAAGCAGCTACACAACACTCTAAAGAGTGAGGTGACTAACAAATGATACACCATGGCACATCCTCATTCATATTAATAGATATTGCTTGCAAAGGATCTTGAGTACCCTTGTCTTTTACATTTTGGCTTTGACTAGGAATTAGCTTACCATCCTTTCATTGAGTGGTATAAGGGTAATTCTGCATCCTAGGTTGTTTGTTGAAGTTATTATTGTTCGCTGGGGCTTTCTCACTAATATTTTGCTTATATGTATTGAAAGTAGTAGAGTTCATCTTTTTGAACATTTCCACTACCTTGTGTATTATGACCTCTTTAGTTTTCTTACCTACAAGAGTTTTATCCACTTCTTTCTTATTATTATTTTTTGGATTGAGCAACTTTAGATTATCTCTCCTACCTAGCTTGTTAGATGATTTCCAATTATTTTCAGTATTCACTACAATCTTATAAGCATCTCTCAAAATTTTAGGATCTTTATCCCTCAATTGGTAGGCCATTTTGCTATCAAAAACATTAAAATAAATTGTAAGGAAAACATCTTTATTCAACCTCATGACCTGGAACAATTTGTACATACCTTTTTGGAATCTTACATTGAAATCAAATGTAGACTCATTAGGGTTCTTCTTGATGTTATTGAATTCATTCAACATGAACCCAACATTAGTATTATCTCCATATTTTTCTTTGAACAATTTCTCTAAATCACGCCATGAACTAATGTTGTCATCAAGTAACTTTCTAAACCAATATCTATGAAATTTTTTTAGCATATCTATGAAAATTTTGAAATTCTCTTCACTAGTAACAACATTATTTCTAGAGAACTTGACCACCTTATCTCATAAATCAAAAGATATGGGATGTGGAGCACTAGGGATACCTAGAAATGACATCTATTTATATTTTTCAATGTAGATAGGTTTCTTCTAAAAACTAGCAACATTTGAGTTGCTTGCTACATTGGCTTAGTTAAGAACAAGATTTTTGGATTGTTGAGGTTGGACAAGAGGGGCTTGAGTACTAGGGGTGGATGATGAAGCAGGGGCAGATTGAGATATTCCCTAAGTTGGAATTACTGAACCACTAGTAGGTATAGAGATTGTAGCTGGGATAGATGAATTTTGCCATGAAGCAATGCCGAGTTAGTCTTAATAAATTGGATTTTCCTCCTAGATTTTGTAGTTTGAGTTTCATTCTCAACCTTCTCAAGTTCTTTTGCAAGATCTTCTTTCTCTTTCCTAGTCTTTTCTACATCTAGATCTAATTTAGACATTGGGGGGTTTACAAATTTGTTGGTTTCTGGTTGAGGCTCATTTATTTGGATTCCTATAGCCTTGCCTTTTTCTTTATCTATTTGCTTGGCACTAGGTTCTACCTGGTTAGATTGGACATTCTTCTAGGGTTGAACTTGGGAAATAATAGGTTCTTGTTTCTGGCTTAGGATTTTTTTATTACTCTTGAACTTTAGTTCTCAAGCTATCAACATTCCCAAAAACATTAGCATGGAGGATTGAAGTGATTTCTTCTAACTTCTTGATTTTTTCTTTCAAGGTAGTCATTCTTCTAAGTAGATTGTCTCTTTTAACAAGGGCCTCTAAGGTGGCTTGCTTCCTCTCCTTTTCTAGATGAGCATGTTTGGCCTCTTCCTCATAAACCCATTTCCTCAAAACTCCTATCTGTAATTTTACTTCTTTGGGATCTACAAAAGTAGCTTCTAAATTATTAGGGTCATCTAGGTCTATGAGATTAGGTTCCATGTATGGGATAACTCTAGGATTAAAAGGATCCCTAGATGAACTTCTAAGTCCTAGCCTATGGGTCATCTTAGATATTAGATCTAGCCTAGAGGATGCATTCCCTACTGGTGACATTTCTTTGTCTTGATATGTTCTTTCATCTAGTATTGGGGTACTAAATAGTCCTCCTAAAAGCCTTGTAGTTTCTGATTTAGAGCTAGGTGAAGAAGACTCTCTCCCTACCACTAGTTGGTATTGAGAATCAATTGACACACTACCTCTTGGTTTCTAGTAGGGGTTTGGTTCTACCTTTTTCTTATTCAGGGTCTTCCTACTACCTTGAGGTAATTCATTATACATTGGTACATCAAGATTGGGTCTTGTATAAGCTCTTATGTTTTTTCTCCTATCAACCATATTTTTTATTTATCAAATAAGCACTAGCTTCAAAACCTTGACTGAGTTTCCCCCCTATTCTAGGGAAAATATAATAATGAAAAGTACTTCTAACTTTGAGAAAAAGAAACAAGAAAATATAAAAATATCTGATACAGATGAACCAATCGATGAGATCATAAGACTACAACTCTTTCTTAAAAAATAAGACACTTGGAAGGGTTGTATACATTGGTATGCATCTGTGGGATTTGATTTTCTTTTTCCTTTTTTAAATTCTCAAGGTTTGTCACCAAAACACATCCACTATGACCATGAGCCATACCAAAGGATCTAACAGACATGTACACAACAAGACCAAAGACATTGCAGTACTTTTTACATTTATGTTGGACAACTCCCTAGTAGAGTCACCATTTTGTTTGTGTTTCTCAACTATTGAATGAAAAAATCTCAATACCAAGATACTAATGCTCACAAATCTAAGGATTAGCTATGTCCTATTAACAATTATGCTTACATATTATTTGGAACCAACTTCAACAAACCTTGGATTGGCTTTCTACTCTTTAGGCTTTGCATGACCAAGGTGGGTATACCTAAGGGATAATCTAGAATGGATGTTGATATATGAGAATCCTATTAGTTTCATTTTGATTCTCATCTTATACCTCTAACATATACATTATTTATTCATTTGTTGTCACTTTTAGAGATATATATCCCTTATAAGTAGATTTGGTCACAATTCTTCTAAGATTTGCAAGTATTTCTAACCATAGCAGCTAACTAAAGCTAGAATGCTACATGCAAACAAGTGTTGACCATCTTTGAAGCTCTTCAAAAAGTAAAATAAAGATGATTTTGATTTTAGAGCTGATATTTATTCATGACCTACCTATCTGCAAATTGGACTAGTTAGATCAATGTCTATTCCATTTAGATTCAAAGTCTAATGCAATTTATAGATCTAATTTGTTGCATTACATATCTACAAATTGGACTAGTTAGATCAATGTCTATTCCATTTAGATTCAAAGTCTAATGCAATTTATAGATCTAATTTGTTGCATTACAAAAAATATCATTAGCAATTCTTTTTGGAATTCATTCTTACATACATCCTTCCTATTACCATAGCAATCCCATCAAATTCACTAAATCCTTTATTTAATTCATTCAATTAATAGTAGGAATTAATTGATACACAACCTAAATAAATTGCATTCAATTGGATAAGCTTTACTCACACAATATCAGAATAACTAGGTAATAATAAAGAAGACAAACTTCAACAAAAATATATATGAGGACAATTCAATTTTGTATTAATTTTTCTTGAAAATTGTATACAATTGCAATAAAACTTAGAATGACTCTAAAAAGACATCAAGATCATATGTCATCAATGTATTCTCGAAAAATTTACAGACAAGAGACATCATGAAGTTTTTCTATCATAACTGGACTAAAAACATCCTAAGTATAAAACTAAAATGCATTAGAAATTGGACCCTTCTCTAGCCCTGGAATCTCACTTATATAATGTGTGATGCAACAAGCTTCAAGCATAGAGAACTGATAAGTGTCCTTTTACAAAAGATATTTATATTTTGCTATCACAAAAGGAAAAACTTGCATGTAACAAAAATAATTATAAATCATTACATTCTTTTGGTAGGCCCTTTTTCTATTACATCTCTTGGAACAATAAAAACTCTATGATTTGATTCTCTTATCATTCTAAATCTTTAGAGTAAGTGGTTATTAGGCTTGAAAGTGATGTGTCCTCTTCAGCTACCTGTAAGTTTACTTTAACTTGTGGGTTCTGCTTGTCTTCATCATCAACTGTTAAGACAACAATTACATCTACATCTTCTTTTGCCTCATCACCTTCTGCCATCTATTATGTAGACATGAATTGTTCCTTCCACTCATTGTAAATCGTGTCATTAGGCCAGTCAAAATTTAGGATCTCTCTTTGTACAGTTATTAAAGAATTTCCAATTGCTTCTATTTCAACAAAGTCTTTTCTAATGGCACTATAAAATAACTATACTTTAACCAACTCCTCATTGGTCATTGCCCATAATAAATGCCCATTTTTATTTGTTACATTATTCATTCTTTGAAAAAATATTTCATCCAATTCCTTTTCCTTTATTTTATAAATAGCTTTTAGAGCACTAGGAAATAGATCAAACTTTTTAGCTATGTATTTGGAGAAACAAATTGTCACTCTTTTCTAAAATGAATCTTTTTTTTCATCAAAATTCTCCAACTTATCTAACAAATAAAAAATATTCTCTATCTGATGACATGGTAGTTGGATGGTAGATATGTACATGATAGTAATATCGGTATTTCTTTAAGTTTACTTCTATGCAAGGGGTTTTAATCTATCTTCATTTCCTTTTAAATCATCTGTGATTGTTGCAATCCTTTCCAACTAATCAAAAAATGTTGGCCATTCAATTCTATCTATCAAATACATTATACCCTAGCTTATTTTTTCTTCATATTGATTGTTCAACTCTACATGCATTGCATATAATGTATTCTTTTCTTCTTCAAATTCCTCTATAGTGTAGAATTTAGGCCTCTCTGGGGTGTCTGGTATCTCAATAACAGGAGTTGATTTAAATGGTTCAATGGGTGGCCAAGGGTATACAATTCTGGGCCTACTAGATTCTCCCACCTTTCTTTTCCATAATTGCTTTTCCATTTGAGATACTTGGTTTTCCAGTAATTGTATCTACTTATCCCTTTCCTCATATGCCTTCAAAACTTCTTCAATTCTAGCATTAAGTTCCAAAAACTTATCCTCTTCTTGTCTAGACACTACATTGCCAAATTTTACTATTTCTAAAGCCATTCCAAAAAAAATCTTGCTACTAACCTCACCAGCGCTATATATTGCAAGTGCACTAGTATGCTCTTCACTAGAGATTTCCTACATTCTAGTTTTTTCTCTCTTCTTAATTGACTAGATTACTAGGGCTTGGTGGTCATCATTGAATTTGACTCCCCTGTGGCTCTGCAATATTTCTTCCTCTATTTTTTATTGTACATCTTTCTCTTTTCTAATTGAATAAAAAATCATAGCATTAGCTATGTACCATTCTGGAAAAATTAGGACCCCTAACTCTTTAACTAATTTCCTTCCAACCTCAAGTGTGAACTAGGCAAAGTCACTGAAATTTTTTTCTTTTACCTATTCCTGAATAACAGAGTTTGGTTTGCTAGGTTGCTCTACTTTTATTTTCTCACATGTTTTCTCAAAATTTCCTATATTTTTCTTGAACAAAATTTGTGCAAAACCCCTAGATTTAACAAAAATTTCATCATTGATAAACTTCTTAAAAGCTTGAGAAATAATTGGATCTATCTCCTTACCTTGATAATCAACAATTATAAGGTCCAAGGAGGGTACTAGTGGCTCTTAAGGTACTCCACTTTCCAATTCTGTAGTGGTAACAATGACATCCCCTTCTCCTCCAATCTGTCTCAATTGCTCCCTTAAGGATGCTTCATCATCTATTTGGATTGGGGTTTGGCTTAGGGAGTACTCTTCTACATGAGAAGAGGATCCTTGTTCCAACTTTTTCCTCTTTGAGGCACTAGCTGTAGATGGCCTCTTTGGTCTTGGTCTTCCATGATAGGGAACCTATTGTATATGCTACACCATCAAATATCCTGCCCTCTTTTGCAATGTGTACTGACCGAGAGCAACTACATTCATATTGTTTATTCTTCTTTATACTTTTGCAGCTTTGTCTGGAGAGATTTTGGCATATTTATCCTTCTTCTCATTCATTGTTTGCATTATTGCAAAAAAATTGTTCATCAACACATGCATTTTGGCTCCCCGATATTTTTTATCCTTCATAGGATCATAGGCAAAGTCAAAAGCATTGATGAATTCCAACACTTTGCTAAATACTATCCATTTTTCTTTCCTAACTTCCTACTCTTGTAAAGAGAAAATATTCTTGATAAAATATTCAAGAAAATACACCTATTATGCCATGTGGGTAGCTTTTTTCCTTTCTCTTAAAAGATCATAAAATCCCTCTGGATCAATATATCTTGCATGGGACTCTGCAATGTTGTAGCTATCTAGAAATAAACTAAGATGTTTCCATCCCTTCTTTACAAAAACAAAATCATGTACCATATTAACAATTGGGAAGAAGGTACCTTTCTTAGGAAAATCTCTTTCATCAATAGTCCCAATTTGTCATGACAATTTTTCTATCCCTATCTTCAAAGGCACATGGAAAGATAACACAGGCGCTTCCCTAGAAAGCCATATACTTTGATCACCATAGAAACATTGTATGGGATTATATCCCCCCAGTTATGACTAACCAAAAGCCCCTTTGCATGGTCCTTGGGTTTGACCAATTCTAACAGTGATTGTGGAATTGTAGGGCTATCTCTTCTCCAAAGTAGTCTAAGCATGGATGCAAAATATCTGTCAAATCTCACAAAACTGGCATCTCTAGCCTCTAAAGTCGTATCAACACTCCACAACTGGACTGGACTCTTTTCTCCATCCCTTGTTACTTCCAACTCCATACCCTTAGAGAAAAAGGTGAGTCCCTTAAATAGACATATATGCATGAGCAATGAATACCAACACAAGGGTTTTTTTACCTTTCCTTGTGATATCCCCACCAAACCATTATGAATTTCTTGTGCAAGAAAAGTGGAAAAATCAAGAATACTACTCATTCCAAATTGTGATGTTCGAGCCATGATGAGAACAATAGAGGCTTTAATATGTTCCTCCTCGTCCATCCCAAAAATTATGCATAGGGTGAAGTATAACACCTAAGCCCTAGGATTAAAATGTTTCCTCATTAATGGTTCTAGTGTATGGGCTATAACCAAAGGCAATGTACCCATCCTAGAAAAATATTATTGTAGAGGCACTATCCTTAGGTATGTTCTTTGTGCATCATACCTTTCCTGAAGGTCATCCATGTCAATGGTCTCATGCATAGCATGGTTAGGGTTAAGATTGAACACTTCGCTAATTAGTTCAGGTGAAACCTTAAAAAGATTTTCTCCACCATAATTCTTCACAAATCCAGTAATATGATCATACTTTTTAACCAAATCAGCAAGTAGATCACTGCCAAAGAAAACCATAGGTACTACTAACTTCCCAATATCAAATTCCCAACCATTACTCAAAGAGGTGTCAAGGTTTCTCTTAGCAAACCATTTTTAAAACAATTCCAAACCTCACATAGAAACCTTCACGTCTCTTACCCAATCTGCTTTATCAAAGAAACCCTTAGCTACAACTAACCTAGGGTTCTTTGGAATAAGCTCTACCCCCTTAGTTATTTCATTTATAGATAGTGGGAGTTGCTCAAGAAAATCATTATGCATAGCCCTCTTAAGGTAATCAATTTGTTTAGAGAATTCCTTTCATGGAGGCATTTTTGAAGATTTTAAACATTCACAACACAAAATTCTTAATTTTCAGAAGTTGCAAAGTACTTACCCACTAAATTACACTTCTTTGTTGTAGAATTTTTGCTGCAATTCACTGATCACTAGAAAAATTTTGTGTGCCCTAGATTTGGATGTTATCCATACTCTGATAACCTTTTATGCTTTGGTGGTTCAATAATGGTGGCTTTGTGAATTTTATTCATGCATTGAGATCACATGAATGAACTTTGAGCACATTAACTTCCATTAGCCATTATTTCCATGTTGTTGTCAAATTTGAATCTCATTCATTGATTTTAGTAGATCAAGTGGCCCTAATTCAAAAAGGTATACCTACATTATTTCTTTAAAGGTCTTGATACATGTCAAACAAGTTCTTCCCTGCATTTTTTAAATCTCTAGTATTTTGAAATTGTAGGCAAGCACTAGCCATTGATCTTTCTTTAGATCAATGATCAAGGGAAATAAAGCATTTTCACAGCAACAAGTGAGAAGTGTAATACAAATGGCCTAGTAAATTTTCCATCCTAGCACACATTTAGCCCACTTTGGTCACAATTAGTCCCACTCTACCACATGTCACATTAGCACTTGCCCACATTGTCTAAATTCCTTGCACCTTAAAAATGCAGGCATGCGCCAACCCCTGATCATGGTTGAATCAATGATCATAGTTTATTATATTTTGATGACACTCAGTTAGCTGCATTGACCAATAGAAAATTTCCACATCAATCAATGCCTTTTGACAAAGTTCCATGCAAGTGGGTCTCTTATTATCTTATGAGAAAATGGGTTCCTGATGTTACATTTGCCATGCGTTAGGATGGAACTTCCTCGCTTTACCTAACTAGTGAGAACTTTCAAAATGTAGGTAAGTGCTAGCTATTGATCTGTGAAAGATCAATGGTGACATGATTCATAACCTATTGATAGTCTAAGATGAAGGTGATGACATCATAAAGGACACCTATCACTAGAGCTCTTACCCACATTTTTATCTATCATGCAACTTCACCAAGTGGGAAAGCACTATCTGTTGATTGAGACAAGATCGATGATCACACCAACTTGTACCCATTTATCACCTAGTTAGCTACCATGTCCAATAGGATGTCACCCTTTATATCAACATGCTCTAACAAGTCTGGCAATGGCAAAGACTACAACATTAATTCTGAGAATCTCCATGCCTAAGACATCATTTCCAACTTGGCATACATGTCACATTCTACCAATGAACATGCTTGAAATAACACCATTTTACAACATGGCATGACTCAGCAGTCTTCCCAAAACTTGGTCCCATTGTGCCACATAGTGCAAAGGCACTTGCCTAGATTATTTAAAAGTTGAGCAGTTTCTTAATGTGGATAAGCGCTAGCCACTCATCTTAAAAAATCTACAGGCATGATGATTCAATTCATCTTTTATAGAAAACCTTTTTGAATAGCCCAACTAGAATGACACATTAGCATCATTTTATAGCTTGGCATAACTCAGCACATACCCTGCGCAGTTGGTCCCACCTAGCCATGTTTCAGATTAGTGCTTTCCCACATTATTTAGAATTCATGCAGCTTCATATAGCAAGTAAGAATTGATGATGGATCTTACATAGATCAATGATCACAAAGTCATGCACCATTACAACATTGAGTCAGCTAGAATGACCAATGAGATATTTCATTTTAATCCAACTCATCTAATAGTTGCCACAAAAGATATGTCATTATTATCCTCTAAAAAGGTAGGCCCATGATGTCACATTGTGCCACACATCGCATTGGCACTTTCCCAGTTTCTTTAATTCTCATGTTTCTTCTTAATGTGGGAAAGCACTGGCCTTTGATCTTAACAAGATCAACGTTGCATCAAAACTGAACATAAATTAATACCTTCATTACAAGAACAACCAATGACATTGTAGGAATTTGAGAATGTGCATTAAAGGTATAAACAATTCTGCAAAAAGGTTCTAACCAACTCTAACAAACCATAAACTTTGCGGTGCACTAAAATTCCATCATCAACAAGGGCTACATGGTGCAAAGACACTTGCCTACTTCAGTTAAAAACCTTGCATTTCACTATTGTGGGGATGTGCCATCCGTCGATCTAACCAAGATCTATGGTTAATCAAAAAGGTGTTGCACTTAATATTTTTCAATAAAATATTTAGAATACTTGTGATCAAAGACAAGGTTATAAAAGGTTTAATGAAAATTAATGAAGTCATCCTTGCACAAGTAAAACCTTAGGGTAAATGTGTCCCACCTAAAATAGTTTGAAATAATATTTTCAAAAGTTTTCAAAAGCTAGGGTAAAACAAGATAGGGCATTATTTGTTTTTTATTTTGAAATTTACCCAGGATCTTGACCTTATTTCAAAATCGCAACACATATACTCAGGTATTTTCACTGTTGAATGCACAAAACACGAATGGTGAAAAACTAGGCTAACAGGATACACCAAGTAAACATTTAAATTTGCATAAGTTGTATTTGAGACCTAAATAAGAGGTATATATAAGTTCTCTAATTTGATATTGACAATGCATACATACATTTAAATTATATAAGTACATATATAAAAAGAGCATAATAAAGGAAAAACTTATATGTGTGTATTTTGTAGTCATCCCATTGTACCATCTACATCCTCTCCCTTTTGCAATGTATCTATGATTGTCTCAGGCTCATCCATTGAAATTATCTATAATACCTTGTTGTCAGGTCTCCCTTTGTGTCTTTCTAATTTGATATTCATTGCCACAACCAAATAAGAATAGTCTAAAATCTTCTTTTCTAATTAGTAGGCTTCAAATGCTAGTAAACCATTTCTTCTTGTTGGGTATGTACATAGCCAGATGCCAACTATAGTGATAGACCCAATTGGATACTCAAAACCATCATCATCTACTTTATGACATCAATTTTTTCTCAGATTCCACACATCTAGCTAGCCAATACCTAGTTTGTTCATCATTATCATTAGGTACAATAACAACATAAACATGTCCTAAAAGATAAGATAAAGTACATAAACAATTTAATCGCATGTGTACATAAATAAATAATATAAATTGAAGCATAATCACAACCAAATTTAATTAAATTGTGCACACTAGGTTGTATGAGGTTTGAAATATGACCATAGTCTTTTGATAAAAATATAACATTTGGGCATTCATTTACTATATCATCTTGAAAATGTGTGTAAATAAGAACTAATGATTTATGTTGCCAATCTTCAACCCAGTCTGTATTTTTGCATTCTTGTCATTCACCTGCAAGATAAAACTAACAAAAACAAGCAAGCTCGCTAGTCCATATAGTCCAAGTGTAAGAATCTGAACTCCTAAATGAATGCAATTTAGTTGCCCTGATAATTGTGTCATAGTCATATCTTGAAAGGATATTCTTCTCTTCAACTAGGTAGAAGAAATGTCTGATTGTAGAGTTTTGTATTGATGTTGTATATAAATATTTGTTACACCATTCCACAATCTCATGTGCATTTTTGAAGTTGGATTTTTCCTCAAATTTTAATTACTCCCTACAAAGGGCTGTCTTTATGTATGCACCAACACCATCATGTTCTCCTTTAGCATGTCTAGCCTCAAAAAAACTACACACGTGTTGGATATTAGTTTTTATATGTATCCTACTCAACCAATAGAACATTCTAGCATTCTTGAATTGTCTTGTACAAACTCAGATGAATGAAGTTTATTATCAATCATATAGAAAAGGTACTCTTTGAATATTTTTTGATCCTCCTCTGCATTATCAAGTGCATGCCTATAAACTATATGAACAAAACTTGCTACTTGCACTAAATTGTAATATTGTGCTTGTACCTCATCATGTGCTACACTTGTGTAGTTATCTACAAAGTTAACAACTGAAAGTATAGTACCAATTGGAAATGTATTCTTACAGATGTGAAATTTTCCATCAACCCATCTAGCATATTGAGAGTGTTTAACATATTTTGGTATGATCACACTCTTAAACTCATCCATAAATGCATGACAACCAAATTTATCTGTAACTAGATCATGCCTTCTTCCAATCTTCCCATCCTTGAATGGATATTGAATAGTTTTGGAACTTTTTACATCAACTAATTGTTATCCAAAAGTAGTAAAAAAAAATTCAAGCAAGCATTCATCTAACAAAGAAATATTGCCAAACATATCACATGTATTAGAAAGAC
This sequence comes from Cupressus sempervirens, assembly GCA_028749045.1. Taxonomy (NCBI): domain Eukaryota; kingdom Viridiplantae; phylum Streptophyta; class Pinopsida; order Cupressales; family Cupressaceae; genus Cupressus; species Cupressus sempervirens. The sequence continues at coordinate 195,052,770 of CM053789.1, read as the reverse complement.
ATGCATTGAAAATAAAATATTTATCATTAGGTGGCTTATAAAACAAACTTGATATGAAGTCCTTTATAGTTTGAGGTGGTATCATTATACCACATTCCTGCAACATTTCTTTACTATGCATGGTACCACGTATAGATTGAAATACATCATAATGGTAAAAAAATTGAACACGATTTTTACAAAAACATGTTATTCATTCCCTGTTAATCCTTACATACCATGGTTTACACTTTTCAAAAGATCTTTGACTAATGGTAATAGTTAACACCTTATCATCTAAAATTTTTCTAAATAATTTAGTTTGAGTCATGTCCAAAAGGTGTTTAAGATGTGGATCATGTATTTTTTAGTGAACTCTTAGTTTAAGAACATCTCTTGAACTAGATGATATTCTTGTATTATCATGTCAAAAAATTTCAACCAAACTCTTGACTTCACTAGTAAGTTTCATATCAGATCTCGAGAGTCTACCACTAGAAGTCCACAAACTATTTGTTGGATCACATTCAAAGTTAACCCTTCTCTTTACAACTCTTTCTAAAGTATTACAATTCACATTAAGATATCCACTTATGTTACTAATCAATATTTTGTTAGTAGTTGATTTGTTGACTAAAGCAATTGTTATTACTCATCATTTTGCATTCTTTTATTTAGAGTGACTTCTCTTTTCAATAACATCAAAGGCACTAGAAATAGTGGATACGACTTGTTTTAAAGACTCATATTTATTCTTGGGTTTTGCATACATTCCTAACCTTTTCATTACTTTTTGCATTTTAGACATTTTAATTAGTTGCAACATCAACTGACATTGAAACCCAAATTTCTTATTATAAAAAGAATGTTGATATAGTCTATTATCATGTATCCTAATCAATCTCCATGAAACATCCATGAAGATAATCTAGCACATCATTAGAAAAATGAAAATTGTGTTCACACACTTTAGTATCATTCAAACATGTTTGTTCAGTACTTGGTGTCTCCATGTCTACAGTGATGCCATTGTTATTTTTAATTGACATTTAATTTTCAATGTTATTTGGAATTTGAATCTCATTTTCATTTTTTATTGGTATGTCTTTTGGGACTTCCATATCCAATGGAGTTTGTTGTGCATGATCATTTGACAATCTATTCTCATGATGAAAACCTAAATCATTTAAATCATAACTTGCTTCTACAAAATCACCAATTTCATCATGAGAAAAAACTTAAGGGTTTGGAGACACACTTGTATTAAATGTTTGATTAGAATGTGCACCTAAATCTCCTTGTATTGGGTTCTCTTCTTTAGCCTCTTCATCCATCGTGGTATCCTTGATGTCTTTCTCTTCTAAAACATTGATCAACTCTCTAATTCTTTTTCTTCTCTCTCATTGACATTGTGCTTCATTCTCTTTGTTTGTTGCAATCTCCTCATTTTTCAAAACTTTTATTTTCTTCTCTCTTCATTTTTTTGATCCCATATTTGCACCAGTTTTGAATTTAAATCAATAGCTTGCAAATTATAGAAGATGACAAGAAAACATAATAATTGTGATAGAAATTTGATGTTGTGGCTCAAAACTATCAATCAATCAATGCAATGATTGATAAGTGCTTTGTGGATCATATTTTTGGGCCCAATGGGTACTTAAAAATTGGGAACCTAATTTTTAAACAATCAAGTACCCAATTCTAAACTAGGCACCCGACATTTAAATAATTGCATACCCGATTCTAAACCGAGTGCCCAATCTGGAAAATGACTATATTAGAATTAGGTGCCCAATTTTTAAATAGAAAATAGGGTGCCCGATTCTAATGCCATGGGCAGTAATTTCCTTTTAGCATCAATTTTTTCCTTGAGGAAAAGCATGGTATAGGCTTGGTGGGACCAAGCTTGTTCCTTTATGTATCAGTTTTTGACTAAGCCAATTAATTGACAATTTTAGGGGTTGTTGTAATTTTTATATGCTCTTCCCCATTGAATTTAAAAAAAAAACAAAAGCCCATTATAGGTCTTATTGTTCTAATTTTAAAAATGTAAATTTTATAGTGTTATGAGTTAATTATCTATTTTTACATTATTTATTAATCAAAAGTGCCTCTTAATCATAAAATAGTGAGATTGACTAGAACTTTGATAACTTTTTAAAATTTTCATACTTCTTAAATTAATTAACATCTCATCAATCTTCACACAATTCTTTTGAAGTTTTAAAAGAAAAAAATCAAAAAAAGTTAAACTTTGATTATATTATGGTGTCCATATACGAGAGGTTTTAAAAATTAGCTTAATCATCAATTAAAAATTAATTTAAAAAATATTCATTAAATAATTAAAGAAAATTATTCTCATCAATCTTTGTTGTGTCAGGTAACCTCATTTAAAAGGATTCACAAAAATTCATTTAGTTGTGTCAAATTATGGTGTTCATACATGAGTGTGGTATGGTACTAAAACAAACATTTTGAAAAAAGTGATTTTTAAAGATCCATACCAAAAAATAATAATCTATCATATGGGTATATAGATAAATTACATATTCAAAAAAAAATTCTAGGTACTACAATTTTTATTTCTGAATTTTTTCTATATTTAATCTCTAAATGTCTCAACTTTTTGCATCAATTGGCAATATATTTCAAAAATAGGAAAAACAACTCCACTTTCTGGCAAAAAATGAAACCCAACTTCTTGCACTGACCCTGAGAAATACATTCAATCCTTCTTTGGATAGATTAATTTCCTCAGGATATTTTTCACCAACTTTGTAGAAATAAGTACACCTATTTCAAAAATGTTGAAGAAAGGCTCTGATATTATATGGGATGATTAACCAAGTATGGCTTTCTAAAAGTTAAAACAAGAAATAAAGTATGCTCCTGTCTTAAGGGCTTATTACTATTCCTAGCCAATGCACATATTTTATTTTTCCTCATTCCATACTATTGCAGTAGTCTTATTATAGAAGAATGAGGATGGATATGAACATCTAATAACAATTTTTCAATAAATCATTGTAGGTTGCAAAATTAAAGTATGACATTAATGAGAAACAAGGCTATGCATTGGTTAAAGTTATGAACGTATTTAGGTGCTACCTAATGGGAACTGTTGTGATTTTTGTTAGAGTAATTAGATATTTCCTAAATTAACTCTAGTCTTCTTAAGCTAAACTTTAGGCACCTAATAATTAATTCTTTTTTAAATTATTATGATGCAACCTAGGTTAGACCTTTTTAGGTTTTTGATCTCCTTTATAAGGACAATCTGTCTTTGTAATTATTAACCAATTCATTGTTGATCATAGAAATTTCTCTTTTTTCTCATCAAGAATGTCTCATCTATGGATCTAACAATTCTAGTCTCCATGGCTTTTTCTTTTCTCTTTTTGTGAAAGGTGTTTGCATGTAGGTGATTATTGGGAGTTCTGGGTCTGATATTTCATTAACTTCAACATGGTATCTAAGCTCCATATCTTCATGCCCTCATTCTATTCTTGAGAGGTTTGGCTTGGTTCTTAGATGTGTTATTTCTCTTTCTGAGGGTTTCAATTTTTAGAAGTGTTTTAATTGGATCTAGGAGGAGTCACTGATTTTTGAGTCACTTTGAGCTCAAACAAACATCATTGTTGACCTCAAAGCATTTGAAAACCCCCATTTCCATATACAATACATCTAGTTTGGACATTGTTGAAATCTAAGGCAATTTTTTTTTACAACTATGCCATTTTTCCTTGGGCACACAAATCAAGGCAGTGATATTTTTTATTTAAAAATATATATGTCAAAAAAAAAATTATGAAAAAAGTGGTGGATATTTTTTTATAACCAAGGTGGAGGCTTTGATTTTTTGTGAAGGCAGATTTTGTAAAAAGAGGTACATTGCCTAGCTTTGCCTTGGCTCATGAATGCAAGCTCCCCCTTGAGATTTTCTCCCACTTTAATTGGATTTTTATTGGGCCTTGTGAGTTTTTTTTTGGAGAAGGAACCTAATTTACACGCCCATGTCATTGTCCTATGTGCATGTATTATTGAAGCTGCATTTTCCTCTGTCACTATGTAAACACATTTTTTTGGATGCTTTTTGAATTTTCCAGTGGTTTTGGTGAGAATTATGGGTTAGTGGTTTTGTTGGTACTTTTTCCATCGGAAGGCACCCACCCATGCCTCTCACTTTATTCCACAAACTCACCTTGATCGGCTATCTTTACTTGTGATTAAGGATCCTCCAAGCTTTGTTCTGTGCACCTATTCTTGTAGGACCATTTCCTCCTTTTATTTTACAGTAGTTTGGGTAATTTTGTAGATTTTAAGGCAAAGATATGGGCATTACTATTTGGGTTTTTCAATCAACAGCTCCCATACTTCTTAGCTCCACGCATTTTTATCTCCTCAAGCTCATGTAGATTGGGTCCATTGACTTGAAAGGTGTGTTTTTGGATTGGGTGAATTCCTTGGTTTGATTGGTCGAGGGTTTGTGACTATTGCAAGTCCTGTGTTTCAAGTTTATTGATTTGTTTTTGCACAGAATTCCATGCACCATGTCAATCTCATTGAGGAATTTGGAAGTGCATTTGTGGGTTTGTGCATAGATTGACACATTATTTTTGGGAGTAGGTTGGTGTTTGACTAGTGGTATTATGTGACTTCTTTGGCTTTTTTGACATGGTGGTGTCCTTTCCCCTAGCAGTTGTGTGGTTTATAAAAATTTTCCTTTGCAGACCCCCACATCATGCACCTTTTGGTGTTGAAGGCATGATTTTGGAGGAACTTTACCTTGGGTTGTGGAAAATGCCCACATCAGCTATCCAGCTTAATGTTAACAAATTTTGGGCATTGGGTTGCACATGATTTAAGGAATAAACATATTTTTTAGTATTGTTTCCCATCCAAATCTCACCTTGCATGCTTTGTAAATTTACATATGTGATTTTTTAAAATGTATTTGATAGTCAACTACGAGTTTTGGAGTGGGATTTTGTTTTTCCATTCTAGGCTTTTATTTTTGGGTGGTTCTTCCTAAGCACTTTCATAGGTGACTATATTTTCTTAGGTCCTACACATAATCACACACCCTCGATCAATGCATCACAAGTTTGAGTGTCTTTGTAATTTCTACTAGTTCAAGAAATTATTGGCATTCTTCCAAGACTTTTGACATTTGGAACATGTTTATTTTGGCCACTAGATTTATTTCCTACCACTGACCCTTTGATCTGCTAATAGTGTCTTTTTCAACATCCTGTTTTGTTTTAGGCAATAGGATTTTTTTCTAATAAGGGTCATTTTTTGAGCATTTTTTACCTCGACGGTCTTTTGATCGTTAAAATTGGTCTTGTCACTTGCTGACATCAACACCATGCCAGCTCTACATTAGCATTTATGTCACCTCGTTATGCTCTATTTGGGTCTACCTTCACATTTTTCTTATATCTCATGCATATGGACTTCATTTTTTGCAAACAAGATATCACTGAAAAGTTGGTTTTGAGACCATCATAGTGGTATAGTTAATTTTCATTTTTTATGTTTTTTTTATGGATTTTTATGCTATCAAAGTTAGGGGTACAAGTTTGCATGCTGGGAGACATATCTTGACCATCTGATCTCTCATTTGGGAATTCTTTATATCAATGGAAAGGTCTATCCGAGATCTTTCCAATGATGTCGGTTTTTTTTAGATTCAGTTCTAGGAAAATTTTATTTAGTCATTTGCACTTTTTTCCATTCTAGTGGGTATCTTGGTTATTTCAAGCTTGAGGATCAATTTTGTTGCTTTAGATGATTCATCATGACTTATACTATCTATTGTATTAGTCTTATGTCTCTTCTAGTCTATTTAGACATCATTTGTATACATTTTTGGAAATGCACTGAGATAAAGTTCCATATTGCATCTATATTTTCATTTCAATTATTTTTCCTTGTTTAGCCTTCTAATTTGAGTAATTTCATCTGAGAAAACTCATGTAGATTATTGTATTCTTAGGATTCATTATGTCTTGTTCCTTATCATATATTCACTACTCATGATTAAACTATCATGGGGGGTTGATGTGTTGCCCTTTTTTCCATCTTCCTTTGTCCAGTGAGTATCCCTTTTGTGACAATAGCCTCATCTTCCCCTGCAGTAGGCTCCGCTATTGATTATTTAGTGTCAGTGGTTGCTAAGGTAGTCCAAACTTTTGGTCTCGACCCTATTCTGTCTCCTGACCTTGCCCTTGTCTTGGCTACTCTTCTTGGTCCTGTTGGGGGACAGTCATCCATGGGCTCTCCTAGGGAGGATGTTGTTTCTTTTGCTTCCCCTAGTTTCCACTCTTCAATTTCTTCTAGGGATTGGATTGGTGAGGTAGCCAAGGTGGAGGATGGTTGGATTGTGGTAAAAAGTAAGAAAAATAAGCCATATACTCCTCCTTTAGATATGAATCTCCAATCATGCAAGGGAGGCTCTAAATCAAAGAGAAAATCGTGATCTCCCTTATTACGCCTAGTTTTTTGGAGGTTGATCCTTCTATTTAGATTTTTGCCTCCTAGTTAGATGTTTTGTTTTGAGTGGTGATAGACTTTTCTATCACCGTGGTTACTCCTATTTTGGGGGGTGATTGGTTCCTCTTTTTTCTATTGTACTTAGGCATCTATGCTTATTGAAAATCTTAAAACTTTGTATAGGCTTTCAAGCACCCTTCAAAACCTATTTTTCTTAATCAAAAACATGTGAGTGTCACTAAAAATTGAAAAGACGGCAAAAGTAACTCTAAACATGCTATGAAGCCATAAATCATAAATTTCCTATAAATATTTAAGTAAAATTTCAAATAAAAAATCAAATTACAAAAATGTGAGTCTTAGGGCTCCACGAGGGTGCTAATTTACCTATTAAGAAATTTACCTTCATAAAACATTACAATAAACAATCAAATTGACATAAAAGGATTAACAATACCACACAAATATCATATTGAAAACTCAAATTGATCCATGTACTCCTAACTAAAAAGATTAATTGTGCTCTTAGACATACACACTTTGTAACAACTTCTAGAATGAGATTAAAATTCTAAAATTATTCTAGATGAGAATCGAAGCTAAAATACACAATTAACTACACAAATTCATAATTATGCTAAAAGAATTTAATGAATTTAAATTGACTATAATAAAGATGCTAATTATAATCGATCATTTTTGTTTAAATACTCAATATTTGTACAAATTTCAAAGGCTTTGTGATAGGGTTAAGGTTAAGTCAATTAATCATGGTTAAATAAATTTTATTTAAATGGTTTCAAATGAGGGGGAAACCATTTAAATTGAGTGGTGGATATAACAAAGATTTTGGTGATCCATGTGAGCAAAGTCCTTAATCACTATTGGTTGATCAATCCTTGAGCCATGTGATAGGTGAGGTAAATTAGAATTGATTAATCCATTTAATTGATTTTCTTTAGCCAAGTTTATTAATGGAATTGGTTGGAACTAATATTTAAATGACTTCAATGAACTATGCAATTAATTAGAATAAATTACACAATTACTTAATATGTATGATTTAATTAAATCCATTTTTATTTAGTAAAAAATAAATTTAAATTTTTCTAATGATGATTTTGTATTTAATTATTTTGGTCACTTTAATTTAATTTTTCTTGATTAATGTTCTTGAAATATTCTAAATTGATTTTATTTTTAATGATTTGATAATGTCCCGATTAAATATGCTTGCTAGTTTTAGAGTGTTTGTACATGGAAACCCTTGTTGGAGTGAAAAACAACAACAAGGATGGAATTCAAAATATTTCACCAAACTCTATGAAATATGCCTTGTTATGATTGATTACAATTAGGACATACCTGATTAAGAGTATTGTTGATCCTAAGAGATCATATTATTGAGAGGGGGGTGAATAATTAATTAACCATTAATTTTTTTTTAAAAAAAAAATTCAACCCTTATCACAATATCAACTTAATAACAACAAACAAAACTATTCAACATATAAACACATCCACAAGATAGTGCAATAGTGAAACATAGATTTTGGTTTCACAAAAAAATGATTTGAGTTTAAATTACAGTGGAACATAGTACCCAGAAAATATGAACTCTTCTAGAGAACACTGTATAAAGAGCTTGGCCCTTTTTATATTTTATGAAGGCACTATTAGGTGCAACTTACTTAAGTGATTTACCTCTAGCCTTGTTAGGAGATTTACCCTATAAAGAGTAGCCTTGTAAGAGGATTTAGAACACTAGTTAAAGTTCCACACTGTTAAGGGATTTACAATGAAGGACCTATTAGGATCCATCTTGTTAAGTAATTTTACTACTACAACTATTAAGAAAAAATAGGTACATTGATCTTCTAGACAACACCTCCTTCACTTGATCAAATCCACTACAACATAAGCAAATATTCACTTCATACTAAACTTTACATTGTTTTGAATGCACCTTTACTCTCATGACCTAATTAGAATTCAAATGTTTCCTTACCTTAATCTTTCCCTAAAACACTTCACTTTGAATTTCAAATACATTGATTGCATACCACCCACCCAAACATGCATCTCGATGTAGACAATGAATTTCCTATACCACATCATTGGGAAAAATTAATATTAAATATGAATTTATGAAGAATAGTCAAAAACATTTTGAAAAAACAAACTATTCTTCTAGAATCTACATGATATGCTTGCATTGATCCATGGAATGCCATGTATATTAGTAGCTTCAAACATTAAGACACATCACTACTATTGAAAAAAATTATTCAATTATATATTGTCTTTGTTGTTACACAAAATGTCAAGTCTTTATCAAGTATTCAATGCCTACTAAGCTCAGTCGGGCATTGAAGACAATTTCTAGTGTATGCTAAGTGTTTTGGTGTCAACCAAGTTCAAAGCTAGTATTTGCTGAGCCTACTCAGGCATCAAAGGAAATATAGTTTTAACTGAGCTCACTCAAATAAAAAAGGAAAGTTTACATGGAACCAGTGTTAACTGAGCTCACTCGGTTACCAAAGGGAAGTTGGAAATATTTAGTGTTAACCGAGTTCACTCAGTTACCAAAGACAAGTTGGAAAAATCCAGTGTAAAATTGAGCTCACTTGGTTACCAAAGAAAAGTTGGCCTGGAACTAGTGTTAACTGAGATCATTCAGTTACCAAAGAAAATTATTTTTTGAGTTAGTGCTGACCAAGTTGGGTTGATTAACAAAGGATTTTTCTATTACAACATATTGAGTTGTTGGATTAATTTGTTTATTCTAACTGTTTCAAGGGTTGATTATTGCTTTATTTTAAGTATGTTCAAGATGATTTGACAAGGTAATTTATATGAGTATAACATCAAGTTGAGGATTGAATGTGAGAAGCATGGATTAAAAGAAGATGAATAAAGGAAACAAATTGGAAGGATAGAAGAGTGTCAAAATTAACCAAGCTGCAAAAAACATTCTAATCAAGGAGGATCAAATAATAAAGCCAGGACAAAGATCTGAAATCAACAAAAATAGTTGCATCACCAATAAGGTCAATTCATTGCTACTCTCTAATAGTTGTAGCAATGAATCAAATCTCCTAATAGAGTTATCTTAACAACTATTTTCCACATCCTCTAGCAAGATGGAATTTCTAGATTGAAGTGTCTAATGACCTCTAACAAGGCCACTCCTAATCGGGTGATCTAGATCCTTTAACAAGGTCACACCTAACAGTGCATTTTGTAACTTTTGACAAGGTTGGTTCCTAACATGGCTCATTTCAAAAGAATGAAAAATAGTAACTAGTTGCAATTGGTGGTTATCCCAAATTAAGTTTCAACATTAAATCTTGGTGTCTCATGTGTTCATATTATTTCCTTTATGTTTATGGAACTAAGTTAATTAATGTTAACCACTCTAAATATCATAAGTTCTACATGTTTAGTGTTAATTAAGTAATAGTGCATATATTAAATATTAATCGAGTGTTTACCAAGTGATAGTTATTCTTAGTTAAAACTGAGCTACTGTGTTAACCAAGTGTTCCTATGCTAATCAAGTTACAAAATTTTTAGTAGAGTTTGGTTTTGTATTATTGACATCTTAAGTGAATTGGATTTGTTTTTGTGGTAATTGATTCTCCCCTCCCCTCTTAGTTACTCCACTTATATTTCCAACAATTGGTATCAAAGTGTTTGGTGCTTGCAGATAAGGTCTCAAGGACCTAAGCTAAAGATCAAGATTTCTTAAAGAAGGGAAATTGCTAAATTGAACATAGATAACTTCAAAGCATGGCAAGAACTCATTAAGCTGCATTTGGAAACAAGTGAAGATTTGGGCCTAAAATATTTGAACACCAAGTATGTGGCACCTACTGGAATTTTGACTATGGAAGAAATTATAGAAAATAAGAATCATAACATAATGATGATTGACATTGCCTCTACTCTCAACTATGCTGAATTTGATGAAGTCAAAGATTGTCCTACTACTCATGAGATCTAGATGAAGATGAAAGATATCTATGAAGAAGATGAAAATACAAGGAGAGCCAAAGAAAAAAAGTCTAAGAGGTCAATTTGATCAAATGAAGATGAGAGAAGATGAAAAAATTGCAAAATAAAATGGAAGAATTAAAGCAAGTGCAACTAGAGCCTCGGGAGGAAAGATAGATGATGTGACAGTAGTAAGCGCGGTACTTAGAGCTCATCTTCTTGTTTATGCAATTAAAATTTTACCAATTCAAGAGATGAGATGTGATCCCAAAAAGGATTTAACTTTGGATGCACTAGTAGGAATATTGACAACTTTTGAGTTAGATAAATTTGATAACTATGTTCCTAACTTTGGTAACATTGAGTCTGCATTTCAAGCCAAACTATCACTCAAAAAGAAAGGTAGAAAATCTATAAGCAAACAGTTTGACAATAATTTTGAAGAAGATTTTGATGATAATCTTGAAACCATTGAAGCACTACTTGCAAGAAGATTCTCTAAAGGAAAAGGAAAGTACAAAGGTAAAAATAACTCCAATTTTTTTTTCTTGTGAATAGGTTGGTCACATTGTTGCAAGGTGTCCAAAGAAAGAAGGCAAAGAAGAAAAGAAGTACAAAAAGTACAAAGTCAAGAAAAATTTCAATAGCTACAAAGAGAACAAGGATAAAGGTAGGAAATCTTGTTACATGGATAAAGATTTTGATAATAATGTTGATGATGAAATGGTTTACATTGCTATTAAAGATTAATTAGATGATGAAAATGATAAGATGGCCCTCATTTCTCATATTAGCAAGAATGAAACATGGATCATAGATAGTGGTTGTTCTCAGCACATCACTGGTGATAAATAAAAGTTTGAGAACTTGGTACACTATGATGGTGGAAGTTTTAGATTTGGCAATGATGAACCTTGTTATTTAAAAGGAAAAGGATGCATTGCATTGACCAATGAACTCAAGTTTGATAATGCTTATTGGGTTAAAGGACTGAAACATAATCTACTTAGTGTGGCTCAATAAAAAAACATTGGATTCAAGGTAGAATTTATGAATGGTAAGGCCAAGCTGCTAGATGGGAAAGGAAATCTAGTTGGGATTGACAATCAAACAAAAGGTAATCTATTCTATCTTGATCTAACTAAAAGTGCATGTTTCCTAGTTCAAGTAGAGGAAAGCTGGTTATGGCATAAAATATCATGTCATGTGAATTTTGATAACCTATTCAACATAAGCAAGAACAAAAGAGTGAGAGGCATTCCAAGCCTCAAGAAACCTAACATGGCCATGTACAAGAATTGTCAAATTGGTAAGATGGAAAAGACAAGCTTCAAATGCAAGAATTATCATTTTGAAGAAATTCTTGAGCTTTTTCATATAGACCTTTGTGGACCTATTGGCATAGAAAGCTACTGTGGAGATAAGTACTTTATTTTATTTGTTGATGATTATTCTAGGATGATGAGAGTGATGTACTTGAAATATAAATATGAAGTATTTCAAAAATTCAAGTGGTATCCAGCTAGAGTAGAGAAAGAAATAGGAAAGAAATTGAAATGTTTAAGATCAAACAAAAGAGGAGAATTCATCTGTAATGAATTTAATGAGTTCTACAATGAAAGAGGAATCAAAAGACAAGCATCAACACCTGACACACCTCAGAAGAATGACATAGTAGAAAGAAGAAATAGATCCATTATGGATTTTGAAAGGACACTAATGATAGAGAAAAATGTTTCAATCAAATACTAAAAGGAAGCAATTAGCACAAAAATTCATATCTTTAACCAAGTTCAATTGAAAAAAGATTAAGAGCAAACACCATATGGATTATGGTATGGCTATAAACCTAATGTCTATTATTTCAATTATTTCAAAGTATTTGAAAGAAATTGTCATATCTTAAAAGAGACAAGGAAAAGATAATTTGATGTGAAAAGTGATGAAGGCACATTTCTAGGATACTTCAACAAATAAAAGCATATAAATGTCTGAATCTTACTACTCACAAGGTTATAAAAAGTGCACATGTAAATATTGATGAGTTTATTATAGAACTTAATGCCTATTTCTTTTGTAAATAGGTGGCTTTTAGGAACCCATTAAAACTTGTCTTAATTAATCAAAAACAATTAGGTCAAGTCATTGTTACTCTCTAATAATTGTAGCAGTGAATCAAATCTCCTAATAGAGTTATCTTAACAACTATTTTCAAAATCCTCTAACAAGGTGGCATTTCTAGATTGAAGTGTCTAAAGGCCTCTAACAAGGCCACTCCTAATAGGGTGATCTAAATCCTTTAATAGGATCACACCTAACAGTGTGGTTTGTAACCTTTGACATGGTTGGCTCCTAAAATTGCTCAGTATAGAAGAGTGAAAAACTATATAACTAGTTACAATTTGTGGTTTTCCAAAATTGGGTTTCCACATTAAATCTTGGTATCTTATGTGTTCATGTTATTTTCTTTATGTTTCTACAACTAAGTTTATTATGGTTAATCACTATAAATATCTTAAGATCTGTATGTTCAGTGTTAACCAAGTAACAGTGCATATATTCAATATTAACTGAGTGTTTACCCATTGATAGTTATTCTTAGTGTAAATTGACACTATTACATTAGAGGTTAGATTTTGACCTAAATTTTCAACCAACTCCTCAAAAGAGTTGTTCAATACATTTTATTTTTTGGTTTTTATGCTTGAGTTGGTCAAAATGTTGACAAACTTGGGTTCATAATATCAAAAAATGAATATCGTGATATTTATTATCTAGTTAGGTATTTGGTGTGGCTTATCTGATAAATTTCTCATTAGAGTTTGAGCATGGCTTATTTCTCCAATTTCTTCCTTCGAGCCTTAGTTCTCCATGCTTTGGTATTCAACTCTATCTATCTTGATTTGATACAATAATATCTTATATTAATCAATTCGGTCTTCTACCTAGGGCTTGTCAGGTGTATACTGGTGTGCACTACCATAGGACTATTGGTTCAACTATAAAAAAGGGTTTTTTGATAGACTCCTCATTATGGTTCAAGAGTGACTTAATTCTCCTACTCAATTTCCTTGTAGGCTATTGAAAGTAGACACCATTGAACTTTGATCCTCAAATTCTTGCCTCGATGAGCTCTACATGTTAAAATGGTCCATTGTCGAACACTCTAGAATGCTTCTTAGGTATAATAAATCTATAACTGACTTTATTTTTGTAGACATGGTTCTTGATTTGAGACTCCTCTATGGTGAACTATTTAGATCTTTTGTATATGATGATGATTCTAAGCACCATTGATTCACCTTTGCTTTAGCTTTAGGTTATAGATTTTTCTTTTCTTTTGTTCTAAATTGTTTAATTGTAGATTACATTTTTTATAAATATTTTAATTCTAAAGGGTGAAAGAGAAATTAATCTAGTGTATTGAGCAGGAAATTTTTCAAGGGCTAAGAAAATTTTACTAGCGTTAACATGTATTTCTCACTTGTTCTTTTTATTCTCTAGAAACTTTCTCCTATTTGAAATAGGTGGGGTGTTTCCATTAGAACACACTTTTTCTTTTGTTGTCTTGTAAATCTTTCTTTTATAAAATAAGTTTGGGTATCAATTAGGTTTAATAGAATTTTTTTGATGTGGTACATAAGAGTTGATGAGCTAGAGAAGAGGCAATGGAAAAGTACCGTCGTATCTTGAACTTCTCAAAAAATGTATGTATGGGAGTAATTTGTAAAGTACATTAGAGCCTTGTAGGGCTAAGCTAATTCTATTTGTGTATAAGGTATTTTTCACTTATTCTTCTTGTTCTTCAGGAAAAGTCTCTTTTGTGAAATGGGTGGGATGTTTCCATTAGGGTACTCTTTTTCTTTTCTAGTCTTGTATGACATTTATTTGGATAGATGACAATAAAATGATTAAAAGATTATTAATAGTTCTTGTGTAATACTGATTCTTTTTTTAATCACTATAATTAATCCTTGCAAGATTGAAGGGTGCAATATTTATGCCTAATATATACTAAGTGATGTCATTGTTTTTTATACACTAATTTTTTTTGGCTTATCATATTATGATTCTTTGCACTTTAAAAGAATATGTAAATGAATTTCAATGGCTACATCACACAAGCAATTTAATTTGACCTAGATATGTCTCCACCACTTCTTTGTAAATGAATATACCAATGGCTACATTAGAAAACCATCTAAATTTTGGTTCTTCTTAGTAAGAATATTTTGATTCTAAGAAATGAATTAGTTTATTTCTATCATGAAGTGTGTGAGAGGTGAGAGGAATATCTAGAGAAGGTATTAGTGATGGCATTGTGCATGTGTCATTGTTGTGTATATGCTGACCAAATCATTGTTATAATATGTTGTTAATTCTATTTTGGTGAAAAAAGATGTTTTTAGACATGTAGACTTCAAATGATATAAAATTCCACTCATGATCATTGTGTTATATTTTCAATGCTACACTTAACAATTTTTTTCTTGTTTTCTATTTTCTCTACAATCTTTTGTAGTGTCTCCAAAATGGATTTCAAGAATGACTTTATTTATCCACTTTCTTTTGGTTTGATTGAGGCTTATCCACTTTTGCATAACTAGGAGCCAAGGTAGAGAATAACAAAGATTCCTATGTTATATGATCTTTGTATACCCTGACACAAATAAAGTCTCCCATTAACTTGTGAATGCTTTGTTGTATTTGTTTATCTTATTTTGATCACTACCTACAGGTAATCTTAAATATGATCAAGCCATGCCACTCATATATTTTGTTGGTGTTTTGAAACAAAGATAGTTTCAAATTACCTTGATGAGAATAATATACATCTAGGGGTAGCTAACTCTCATATTCAACATGCCCTTTTAGACACCGGGCCAACTATAAGGCTAGACCATTCTACTACTTCAGGCTCTATAAAACCTAGGCAAGTGGACCTCAAATTCAATTAATATGGTACCAATGCAATAACATATTCTTGAATTTAACAAAGGAGATAAAATCCCTTAATATCCTATACTTATGCAATAACAAGGATGTGCAGTAGAAAATTACAACTCTATGGAATTCACAAGTTGAATGAGGGAATCCTTTTCAGTTCTTCAACATAAAATATAAAGATGATTTGAGTTTGATTTGATTTTATGTGGGAGAGGAAAGTGAATGAAAACCAAGTATAGACAACAAGCTAACAATCTTGTAGCTGATCAATGCCTCATTCATTGGGAAAATTCATAAGTCTTTCCCATGCATTTTCAACATCTAAAACACATATGTTATGCCAAGACTCTAGATCTATCCATTTACCTTGTAAATTAGATATCAATGCTCAATCTAAATCTCATTCTCATTTAATATCCTCATCAATAAACTTGCAAACTTGTTGGTTTCCTTAAAGAATTTACATAACTCATTGAATTATAAGAAATAATGAAACAACATACAACCTTAAGGGACTGCAACTATGACCTAGACTCTTTGCTCAAAGATCATAGAATGTTGCAAATCACTGATAAAGGAGACAAGATCTAAAATGAAACTCAACATCTACTATTCTTTGTATTGATTTCCTTGAAATAATACATGAAATTAACTCACAATTTGCCTAATAAACTAGACTATACAATAAACATATGTTGTCATACAAGAGAGAAAATGGTTGAAATGAGAAACTGATGGGATTGGAAGGGGGTATCACAGCCAAAACAAAGTTTCATGGTCTGGAAACAACACATCCTAGACCTTTCCAGTAAAAGTTCATTAATTCTAGAACCAATACTTTAATTTTCAATTCCTAAGCCTTTTCCAATATTTCCACCATGGTCTCCCAGTGAAAAAATGGAACTAACAATGAGGTCTCACACTGAAAATTCCAACCCCTAATGGAGAAAGAAAGAGAATGATATAGGAGGAATGAATTCCTAGATCTGTTCTACATCTGACATGTGTCCACTTGGAAAACCTTGTCAAGAAGTTCTAAAAGCATCTCTTTAATCTCCCCCCTCAACTAGTGAATCAAATCCTTAATCATTTTTCCTCCCAGAATCATAAGACATCTCAGATATTTGGGGGAACAACATAACTAATTTGGTAGGAAATAATAATTTATGGGAAGTTCCATCAAAAAGAATGTAAATTGAAATACTTGAGGCAAAAGACATCATTATGTATCAAATTTTGAACAAATTGAGCCAACAAAGCATATCAAGTGCATCTTAACCGAATTTTGCAACTGAAAACATGAAACACCTATCAAAAGCCATGGACTTCAAAAGAATTACAAATCCCCCTATAAAATGTACTAGTGATGACCTGTGTAAAAACCAACTCCAAAAAGGGATAGCTCATCTTTTTCTGATTCCAAAGGTATATTGGAGTCTATATTTTGAGTAAAAATTGGGCCTCTGGTACGCATTTAAAAATCAAGCTCCTAGTTCTAGTTTTTCATATTAAAATGCAAAAAATTGAAAATTTTAAAAAACTATATAGTATAAACTATAGAGTTTTACATTTATAACTTTAATTTTTCAAAGGAATTCCATTTCACTGATTTCAAAAAATATTAATACAAAAATATTTTATTATTTTTTGACTCTTCCCTAAGTCTACTTGGGCACCTGACATGTGTCATGTGGCACCATATTATTGGCCTAATTTATGCCATGTCACTTTCTGACAAGGTATGCCACCTCACCACTAGCCTGGGCCCACTACCACGTGGTGCCTAGGGCCATTGCCACATTACTCAACTGTTGAGCATCTTCCCAAAGTGGGGAAGCACCCATCGTAGGATTCTTGTGCACTTCGAGATTCAATGCCACTTCACAACCTGATTCAAAATTTGAGCCATATGTTGACTAGTGGTTGGTCTAGCCATCACCAACATCATCATCTTGGTTTGCATGTTTAGGCATTCAAAATTACTTGGTCCTCTAAGCTGGCCAGCTAGGACCCGTGACCACTAGCTTTGCCTTTTAAAAGACATTTCTTTTTTAGACACTTACGTATTGTGTGCTATTGTATTTAAGTGCATGGGAAAACTCCTCCCTCCCCGATGTGGGATTAATGTTTTCTCTTTATTTTTCTTTGCTTAGTGCTACATCCTTTTTATCTTTCCTAACACTGCCTTGGACTTTTAAACTTAGAATGCTCAGCCTCTTCTCTCTCTCTCTCTCTCTCTCTCTCTCTCTCTCTCTCTCTCTCTCTCTCTCTCTCTCTCTCTCTCTCTCTCTCTCTCTCCACCTCTTCACATGGGTTTTTTGCCTTTATGTCTTGCAAATCATCTCCATGGATAGCTTTAACCACATGTTTTACTCCTCATTCAAAATATGGTAATGAATTCTTTCATCTCATCGTAGACCATAACCTTAGCAACATCAAACTTAAAATGGGCATGAGAGGTAAGAGGGAGCTCCTATTTTGCCTTACACTATAAGACTCATAGATTATTAGTCATCCTGCCACTTCTACTACACTAGGGCATCTCTAATCTCTAGCATTTTCATCTTCCATGGCACATTACAATTGCAAAACCCATGCTCCATAATATTACACTTTCTTTCAAAGGCAGCAAGAAACCATTTAAAAACTCTCAAAATCCCTTGTGAGGAGGAGGTCCACCTTCATTTACCACTTTGACCTTCTGCCCTTTGGTAGGTGCCCCTCTTTAATAAGAAATTTTGTTCTTTATTTAGGTAGGTGAATTCCTACATAAATCTTCCTTGCCTTGGCATTGATATGCCTAGCTTGTTCAACATGTTACCTTCCCCTATGACTTATTTCCTTTGAATTGCTTCTTATCTAGCAATCTATTTTTCTTTGTATAGCTCCTTAGCCATTTTAGCTCTTGCAAATTTTGCCTTGTTACAAGCCTAAGCACTGAGTTTGTAAGACCCAACCAGGTCAATATAGTTTGATACAATTGAAATCAAGTGTGTCATTTCAGCCATTTTGCTAGTTGGTGGTAGTGCGAACTTAAATGTAAGCATCTTTCTATGTGAACCCAATGGGTATTGATCTATAATATATAATGAAACAAAACCTTTTCCATACTTTTCAAATGCTTTTTCAACAGAGGCAACCTCTTTGGACTCTAAGATAGCAACTAGCTCATTAGTTACCCATTTGCAACTCGAAGGTGGTGTAAGAAAATTTGCATACTACTGAAGATCCTTACATTCTTTGTGCATGCCCTTGAACTTATGAAACCTTATTTATAGGACAAAAATTTAAAATGTGTTTAAAAATTATGGCTATTTGATAATGGAACCTTTAAAATGAGTATGGATATTAATGCTTGATTCTCTCTTTTATTTCTCTCTATGTATAATGACACATCATTTGACATTGAATAATAGTGTTCCCATATCAATCATTTAAAAGTATAGTTATTATAATAACTTTTAAAACAACTCCAATCTAGAATACCTTATTAGCTTGTTGAAGTCAGTCAGACCCCAAAGTGGGTCCAGCTAAAAAAATTCCATTTTTAGAAATCTTATATGCCAAACTGATCCAATAATCATCGGACACTAATTTGATCAAAATTCAATCACTATTGTGTCACTTAAAACTAATTTTCAACCTTTTCTACAAACTATCAACTTCATGCCAAGAGGTCCTTTGATTGGCCTTAAAAACTAATCCAAAGACCTGACTGGGCTCTGAAAGTAAGCACATTGATTCTTTATTCTACATTATTACATCTTGCAAAATCTCATCTCGTAACAAATTCTCAATCAAAAGATATTGACTGTCAAAGTTACCCTCTCAGAACTTCCTGAACAAAAACATGCCAGAAAACCATAAAACACGTTCAGAATTGGCTTCGAAAACTAGGCAAACTAACACTTGGGGAAAACAAAATTGGGCATTGGTTCATTATCATGAGGAAAACATAAATTTTCAATTAGGACTCATGAAAAATAATTGGGTGCTTTTGGCGAATTGTCAAAGTAGGCTACTAAAATTTGCAAACTGGAAGCACTATCAAAAAATCATTTTTTGCAAATGGAATGGACCTGGGAAAGTGTGCAGATGGATTCATCAAGACTTAAAAATTGGCACACTTAGAGTATCTTTAGAGGAGAACATAGTGGTATAATCCATTCTATATCACCTATCATGAATTTTGAGATATAACATCACAAACATGGGTACCAACAATTTTGCACCTTTTGACACCAGTAAAAAGTTAGAAATTGCATTTGGAATCGTGTTTGAAAATTGATCAAACAGATTCATCATAAGATCAAAATTGAAAAATAACAAGTCTCTTACTTTACAATGCAATGCAAAAGGAATGCTCTCATTTTGGTCAACTAGATCAAAGTTACAACAAGTCAAACAAGGCTTCCCAGAATTTTGAATAATTTGTATTAGCATAACAACAATAAATGACCAACTTTGAGGGATTCAAAACCTAGTCAAATGGATTCAAAATGACTTGAAATATTAAAAATTTATTCTTTGGTATGGACAGTAAACACTCCCAAAGTGGTGAATCATGAAATATTACTGGGTGAGAGATATTCAATTGCAAACATAGCCTTCTATCGCTATTTGACACAGCAAAAATGCAGAATTGGACATTGCTCAAAATAGGACTTCACAAAATGGCTCAAAATGGAAATTCATCTTCATGGGATGAGTAGGTATACTAAATTCAACACCTCTTAGGCCTCACAAGTATAGTCAAGTATATATGCATCAAAAAGCGCTTAAGGGCTTATTTTTTTAATGGTACTAAAAATTAAGAAGGTGATTTTGAGTCCCAACAGTGGCTCTATCTAGGGATGTATGACCCTTGTAGGAAAGACAAAGATTTAGATCTTTGGAGGAATTAGACTACACACCTAATAGCAAAACTCCTCTCAAACAACTTTATTGAAAGCAAGAAATCTACTCCTACTATGTACAAATGATGGCCCTGGGCCACCGAACTTCAAATTTTTTTTTACCTCTATTAACTACTTGATTCTCATTGAAATTTTTTTGAGGTAAACTAAAATTCTAATTCTCCTTTGTTTCACCCAACACATCAGCACTTTCAAACACTTTTTTAGTCAAAACAAAACTATTATCACCACTTTCATAGTGCATATAAAAATTAGACATATTTTCTTCATCTTGCTCACTATGAAAATGTATATCAACATGATTTTTAATATACAAAATAAATTGGAAATTTTCATGAACATATGACTGATGAATGCTATCAACTAGAAACATAAATGTTTGGTATGCTACTTTATTCAACAAGTTGCATATGTCAAAACATTGCAACTCACCTTGTGTAACTGGGTACGAAGAGTATGTGAAATCTAATTGTTTCCTACTTGTAGTCATATCATTCACTAAAACCTCTTCACATTCTTCCAACAACTGATTAGTTACCAAGCATGAAAAATTATTCTGAAAGTGTTGATCTAAACTATGTTGATCACAATCATTTTCTTCATCTAACTGAATGTTGAAATAAGCCTTGAACTTATCTATACAAGGCTTATCAACATATAAAGAAAATCTGTAATCTGATTGAAAATTTTCATTGTTTTCCTCTTCATCACATGAAACATGAAAACAAATTTCAGCAAAATCAGCATGAAAAGAATCTGAAACAGTATCAAACTTCCCTTCACTAACATCCCCCACATCCAACGCATCATCATGTGCAAAGACATTTGAGGTACTGTCATTTACACATCCAAAATCTGATAAAGATTATTTGGACTCTATATCTCTTTCTACATCAAACTTTGGGGAAGTAACTTGACCGAATGAAGAAATATTATGACAAAAAATATGAGCATCCTTAGAAACACTTACATGCTTTTCAAAATCATGAGCCAACATCAAGGCTTAAGAAGACTACCTCACAAATCTTCTCTTGGTTGTGATTATCATCCAGATGAAATGAAGAATTTACAATAAAAAAAATCATTGGTATAAAAATCTAGAAAATCAACATTATTACGACATTCTTTCTCATCATGGCAAAAACTACCTCCACAACTATTTTATAATTCCTCAATTTCATATTTACTGTAAAAAAAATTATTTTCACTTTCATATCCATCTTCCTCATGCTAATTGTAATTAACTAATTCATTAACATTGAATCCACCTCTTCACATTCTAAATACAAATTATATTTATATATGGATTCATCACATTCATTACTACCTTGACTTTTAGCATACCCATTATTATCATTAAGAGGTATATCATGAACTATATAATTATCATTTTTCATCTCCTCAATGAATCTTTCAATTTACAAAAACCTTTGTAAGCTTATAGATGTTGGCCAAGTAATTGAATCAAACACTCCAACATCAAGGAAAACATTAGGTAGAGAAGATTCCTTTGGTCTAGAATGAAAAGACATATTGCTAATTACTAATTTAATCTTTAGATAACATTGTTCGGCATTTAGACCTTGAGTACTTCCTAATTCAATTTTTATAATATTGACAATCCTTTTGTAGATCAACTTATTTAACATAACAATGTTTCTAGTCACAGTCTCTAAACTTTTAAATCTTGGAAATTTAATATTAGATCTAACATCTGACTCCATCTTAAAATAAAATTTATACCTCTTTCTTTTAGAGCTAAAAATCACTAAATAGAGGCAACCACATTTTTAACATTTGATTTCTATGAAAAGAAAACATGAAAAGAAAAATACCTCAAGTACTAATACAAGATTTTGATCTATTGATTTGGCATAGGTGTAAGACTAAAAGTCCTTTACACCATTGATCAAACTTTGTAGAGCCACCACCTCCTTGCTAGAGGATAAATAAATCACTGCTATCATTTACTTCTTTACACTTGTATTCCTTATAATAGCAGATTGCAAACAACACCTTAAAACTTATCAATAATTTAAACTTCCTTTCAAAGAAACTATCAAAAGTTTACAATATGCCCACCCAACTGAAAGTCCTTCAATATATTGCAATGAAATCAACTAGGAACAAACTAGTGTAGAGATTGAGAGTCACCATTCACACATGTGAGAAATAAAACATAATTTGTCTCTTGAAAAATCTAAACTAGACCTTTAATGTATGAGAAACTTGTAAATCATTAACACCTTCTAAAGAAAATACACTTCATAAATCAATTCTTGACTCTAAAATTTCTCAACAACACTTGAAAATGCTGAATTGATTGAAGATAGACTTATAACAGTATAGAACACAATTTATATCCAATTTTAGAACATACTTCTATCCATGAATAAAGCTTAATTGGGGATCAGAAAACCTTGCATAAAAAATTGAATATGCAAAATATATCAAAGGTTTCCAGCTCTTTAATTTAGACATTTACAACCTTTCTCCCTAGTAGAGTCACCATTTTGTTGGTGTTTTGAAACAAAGACAATTGCAAATTACCTCGATGAGAATATGTACATCTAGGGGCAGCTAACTCCCATATTCAACATCCCCTTTTAGACACTAGGCCAACTATAAGACTAGATCTTTCTTCTACTTCAGGCTCTGTACAACCTAGGTGGGTGGAGCTCAGATTCAATTAATATGGTACTAGTGCAAAAACATATTCCTGAATCTTAGAAACTAGATAAAATCCCTTAATCTCCTATACTTATGCAATAACAAAGATGTGTAGTAGAAAATTATAACTCTATGGAATTCACAAGTTGATTGAGGGCATCCTTTTCAGTTCTTCAACATAAAATGTAAAGATGATTTGAATTTGATTTATTTTTATGTGGGTGGGGAAAGTGAATGAAAACCAAGTATAGACAACATGCTAATGATCCTGTTGCTGATTAGTGCCTCATTCATTGGGCAAATTCATAAATCTTTCCCATGCATTTTGGATATCTAAAACACATATGTTATGCCAAGACTCTAGATCTATCCATTTACCTTGTAAATCAGATATCAATGCTCAATCTATATCTTGTTCTCATTTAATATCCTCCTCAATAAAGATGTAACCCTATTGGTTTCCATGAAGCATTTACATAACTCATTAAATTATAAGCAAAAATAAAACAACATATAGCCTTAAGGGATTGCAACTATGACCTAGACTCTTTGTTCAAATATCATAGAATGTTGCAAATCACTGGTAAAGGAGACAAGATCTAAAATAAAACTCAACACCTGCTATTCTTTGTATTGATTTCCTTGAAATAATACATGAAAATGCATGAAATTAACTGACAAAGTACCTAATAAACTAGACTATACAATAAACATATGTTGTCATACAAGAGATAAAATGGTTGAAATGAGAAACTAGTGGGATTGGAAGGGGGCAACATAGCCAAAGCAAAGCTTCATGGGACTAGAACTAGCACATCCCAAATCTTTCTACTCAGAGTTCATAAATTCTAGAACCAATTCTACTTCAATTTTGAATTCCTAAATCTTTCCAATATTTCCACGATGGTCTCTAGTGAAAAATTGGAGCTAACAATGACGTCTCACACTAAAAATTCCAACCCTGAATGGAGATAGAAAGAGAATGATATAGGAGGAATAAATTCTTAGATTTGTTCTGCATCTAACATGTGTCCACTTGGAAAACCTCCTCAAGAAGTTTTAAAAGCATCTCTATAATCTCTCCCCTTAACTAGTGAATCAAATGCTTAATCATTTTTCCTTTTAGAATCATAAAATATCTCAGATATTTGGGGTAACAACATAACTGATTTGGCAGGAAATAACAGTTTCTGAGAAGTTCCATAAAAAGCATGTAAATTGAAATACTTGAGGCAAAATACATCGTTATGTATCAAATTTCAAAGAAACTGAGCCAACAAAGCATATCAAGTGCATCTTAATTAAATTTTGCAACTAAAAACATGAAACACCTGTCAAAAGCCATGGATTTCAAAAGAATTGCAAATCCCCCTAAAGCATGCACCAATGATGAATTGTGTAAAAATTAACTCCAAAAATGGATAGCTCATCTTTTGTTGATTCCAATAGTATATTAGAGTCTATATTTCAAGTAAAAATTAGGCCTTTGGTATGCATTTGAAAATCAAGCTCCCAGTTCCAATTTTGCATATTAAAATGCAAAAATTTGAAAATTTTAAAAAACTATATATTATGAACTATAGAGTTTTACATTTATAACTTTAATTTTTCAAAGGAACACCATTTCACTGATTTCAAAAAATATTAAAACAAAAATATTTTATTATTTTTTGACTCTTCCCTAAGTCTACATAGGCGCCTGACGTGTGCCACATGGATCCATATTATTGGCCTAATTTCTACCACATCACCTGCTGACAAGGTATGCCATCTCACCACCAGCCTAGGCCCACTACCATGTGGCACGTAGGCACATTCTTGCATTACTTAAATGTTGAGTATCATCCCAAAGTGGGGAAGTGCCCACTATAGGATTCACCATGTGGTACAATCCTATGTACTTGGTCATTTGATGCCACTTCACAACCTAATTCAAAATTTGAGCCACATATCGACTAGTGGTTGGTCTAGCCATCACTAACATCATCATCTTGGTCTACATGTTTAGGCATTCAAAATTACTTGGTCTTATAAGTTGGCTGGTTGGGATCCATGACCACTACCTTTTCCTTTCAAAAGAGGTGTCTTTTTAGGACACTTACTTATTCTATGCTATTCTACTTAAGTGCATGGAAAAACTCCTCCCTTCCCAATGTGGGATTAATGTTTTATCTTTGTTTTTCTTTGTTCAGTGATACATCCTTTTCATCTTGCCTAATGCCGCCTTGGAATTTCAAACTTGGAACACTTGGCCTCTTCTCTCTCTCACTCTCTCCCTCTTCATGTGGGCATTCTACCTTTGTTTCTTGCAGATCATCTCCATGGATGACTTTAACCGTGTGTTCTTCTCTTCATTCAAAACATGGTGATGTTTTCTTTCATCTCATTTTAACCATAACCTTGGCAACATCGAACTTCAAATGGGCATGACAGGTAAGAGGGAGCTCCTACTCTACCTTATCCTTTGAGACTCATGGCTTGTTAGTCTTCCTACCACTTCTACTACACTGGGACATCTCCAATCTTTAGCATTTTCATCTTCCATGGCATATTACAATTGCAAAACCCATGCTCCATAATACTGTACTTTTTTTCAAAGGCAACAAAAAACCATTCAAAAACTCTCAAAATCCCTTACATGGAGGAGGTGCACCTTCATTTATCACTTTTACCTTCTACCCTTTGGCACGTGCCCCTCTTTAATAAGAAATTTTGGTCTTCATTTAGGAAGGCAACATCCTACATAAATCTTCCTTGCCTTGGGATTCATATGCCCAACTTGTTCAACATGTTACCTTCCCCAAGACTTCTTTCCTCTGAATTGCTTATTTTCTAGCAATCTATTGTTCTTTATACAACTCCTTAGCTACTTTAGCTCTTTCAATTTTTGCCTTTTTATGAGCCTGAGCACTGAACTTGTAATGCCCAACTAGGTCAATATAATTTGGTACAATTGCAATCAAGCATATTGATCTGTAATATATAATGAAACAAAACCTTTTCCATACTTTTCAAATTCTTTTTCAACAAGAAACTAATCTAGAATAGTATATGTAATTAAGTCAAAGGCAACCTCTCTAGACTCTGAGATAGCAACCAGCTCATCAGTGATCCATTTGTAACTCAAAGGTGGTGTAAGAAAATTTGCATACTGCTAAAGATCTCTACATTCTTTGTGCATGCCCTTGAACTTATGATACCATATTTATTGGAGAAAACTTTAAAATTTGTTTCAAAAATATGGCTATTTGATGATGGAACCTTTAAAATGAGTATGGACATTGATGCTTGATTCTCTCTTTTATTTCTCTCTAATTATAATGACACATCATTTAACATTGAATAAAAATGTTCCCATATCAATCATTTAAAAGTTTTGTTATTATAATAGCTTTTAAAAAAACTCCAATCCCGAATACCTTATCAACTTGGTGAAGTCAGTCAGACCCCAAAGTGGGTCCAGCTAAAAAAATTTCATTTTTGGACAATTGATATGTCAAACTGATCCAATAGTCACTAGACACTAATTTGATCAAAATGCAATCACTGTTGTGTCACTTAAAACTAATTTTCAACCTTTTCCACAAACTGCCAACTTCATGCCAAGAGGTCCTTTGACTGGCCTTAAAAATTGATCCAAACACCTAACCGGGCTCTAAAAGTAAGCACATTTTATTCCTTATTCTACATTCATACATCTTGCAAAATCTCCTCTCATAATGAATTCTCAATCAAAAGATGTTGACTGTCAAAGTTTCCCTCTCAAAACTACCTATAGAAAAACATGTCTAAAAACCATAAAACATTCAGAATTAGCTTTGAAAACTAGGTAAACTAAAACTTGGAGAACAAAAATTGGGGCATTAGTTTACTGTCATGAGGACAACATAAATCTATGATTAGGACTCATGATGAATAATTGTGCACGTGCATAGAAATTCATCAAGACTTGAAAATTGACACACTTAGAGTATCTTCAGAGGAGAACATAGTGGTATAATCCATTCTATCTTGCCTTTCATGGATTTTGAGATATAACATCACAAATAGGGGTACCGACAATTCTACACCTTTTGACACCTATAAAAATTTAGAAATTGTATTTGGAATTGCATTTGAAAATTGATCAAACGGACTCATCATAAGCTCAAAATTGAAATGTAGAAAGTCTCTGATCTTAAACTGCAAAGCAAAAGGAATTTTTTCATTTTGGTTAACTAGTTCAAAGTTATAACAAGTCAAATAGTGATTCCTAGAATTTTGAGTAATTCATATCAACATAACAACAATAAATGACCAACTTTGATGGATTCAAAACCTAGTCAAATAGATTCAAAATGATTTGAAATATGAAACATAGGTTCTTTGGTATGGAAACTACACACTCCTAAAGTTGTGAAATCATGAAATTTTACTGGGTGTGAGATAGTCAATTGCAAAAATAGCCCCCTATCATTGTTTGACACTAAAGAAAAAATGTAGAATTGGACATTGCTCAAAATAGGACTTCACAAAATGACTCAAAATGGAAATTTATCTTCATGGGATGAGTAGGTATACTAAATTCAAGGTGTTAGAAACATTAAGCACCTCTTAGGCCTCATAAGTACAACTAGGTAGATATGCATCGAAAAGCGCTTAAGGGCTTTTTTTTTCAATGGTACTAAAAATTGGGAAGGCAATTTTGAGTCCCAAGATATTCTTCATAACTTTCATCTCTCATTTGACATTAATGATAATGATGACAAAAAAATCTTTCTCCTACATTCTCACAAAAAGTTTCAAAATTTTCTTTAATTTTTCTTTGACACTGATGATAGTGAACTTCATGTTTTGTATCTTTGACATTAATAACTTCTTTCTACCTTTGTCATCAATGACAATATTTCCAACAATTTTCCCCTTTGTTATTGATGGCAATAATAAATTTTATAACTCTCATACATTTCTCTCTCACTATGGCATCAATGGCAAAGGAATGTTTATCAAATTTCTATCCATAAATACATCATTAGAAACTTTCATTTAAAAATATATAAGAATATACTACTCACTTTGTCGAGGATTCTCTAGTGCTCCCCTTGTAAAGGGTTCAATGCTCCCACTTTCTCTAGTGTTACATTTTGATGCATCTTCTCCTTTGAGGATTTCTCTCAATAACTTTAACATCAATGCAATCATTCTTCTCATTTCTCTAACTCTCTCTTTCTATAAATCTTCTTCTTTGATATTGATGATAAAGGGAATGTTTATCATATTACCATCAAGAAATCATTAATAGCTCAATACCTATTGGGTTCTTTAAAAATCATAACATTCTTATCTTATTCAAGCTTCTATACCACAAACTTTCTATCTTTGATATTATTTGAAAGTCTAAGACTTTGAAAGTTTCCATAGTGTGTTCTTTATGTTGGTATAGATTCTAGATCAATCTTCTTCCTTGATTCTAATAAGTCTATACCTTTCTTCAATCTTCTTGTTTTTATGTAAAGACATCAAATTTTCTTTATCATCTCTCTATTTTCTCAAAGGGACTAGACGATAATGTTATACTTATTTCCGTATGAACTCATGTTTTTCTTTAGAAACTTAGAGGTATATGAATTAGTTTCTCCCCTTTCTTTTATCTTCCTTTTGTCTTTTCTTGGCATATTTTCTATTGTATTCTTTACGTAGTTCCACAAAGACCTATCTACAATGCCATGCTATGTGCCCATAGTTATTTCACTTCTAGCATAAAAAATTATAATTCAATTATAGATACTGAAGTCTCGACAAAACATGCCAAAACAATGATATAGAAAAGAAAAAGAAGTCAACTAGCATAGTCAAATCTACATATTGATGAACAAATGTAAACAAGTAAGATCAACATGAAAAGGGTACATGAATTCAACCAGTGTGTCGAATAGGAAACATATGTCTACAAAAAAGAGGAATGTTGACGACATTTTTGAATTCACTAAAAATGTATCACAAAAATTATTACATCAAGATCACTAGTGACATCGACAACCAATAAAAAACAAACTATGAAGAATTTTGATCGACAAAAACTAAATTTTTAAAATGAAAGAGATTT
This sequence comes from Cupressus sempervirens, assembly GCA_028749045.1. NCBI lineage: Eukaryota > Viridiplantae > Streptophyta > Pinopsida > Cupressales > Cupressaceae > Cupressus > Cupressus sempervirens. The sequence continues at coordinate 195,023,676 of CM053789.1, read as the reverse complement.
TATGTGAGTCATTGGTTGACTAACATAAGTTTTTAATGTAAATTCATTAGACTACCTAGTTGATAAAGAAAACATAATATGATAACATGAAGACTATAGAAGTTGATGAGAGCCAACTTCACAGTGCACTAAGATCACCTGCATGCAAATAAACTGCTAAAGAGAAACCAAAGAAAGAAGAGAGCAAGAGCTTGGAGCAATTCAACAATGTGAGAAAATTTATTTTACAATGAGAAAATGAAAATTCCATGTAAAAATACAATGAGAGAGACTAAATATAAAGGCCTCAAGAAATCCTCTAGTACAAGCTAGAAAGCACTAGGAGATAAGTGTTACAAGTAAGCATACATCCACAAAAGGTGGAAAGATAAGTATGGTTAGGAAGGAACAAACTCTCATGTTGTCAAGAACTCATCAAAAACTTCTAGATGACAACTAAATATCTAAATGCAATTATCTAAGTAAACTTAAGTAAAAGAATAAATAACTATTTACTCTAACACCAACCCCCCTCCCCCCCCCTTAAGTGCAACTTAGGGGAATGCCTTAAGCTCACAAAAACTAAGATGAAATGTAAAATGGGTACCAAAAATAAAGTCAAGAAAGGTAACCATGTACAAATGCATAAGAAATGCAACCTCATAAAATGGGGAAAGAGAGAAAACGACATGGGAAAAACACTCCCCCAAAAGAGGTAAGTACAAGCATGTTGGAAAACATGAAGGAAGGAAGGCCTCAACAAGACCCCCCAAGGACAAATTCCATAACCCCAAGCATGGATCACAATTGAAGATAGCATGGTGATGTAAAAGGTTTGGTGAAGATGTCTGTAACTTTTGCGTTAGTAGGAATGTACTCCAAAGAGATAACACCATCCTATATGAGCTAATGGATGAAGTACATATACAAATGAATGTGTTTGGTGCATTGATGCTCCATCAGGTTGCAAGAAATGTGAATGAAACTCTAATTATTGCACCACAAAATAGTGGGATGATCAAGGGGAAAACAAAACTTAGTCATCAAATATTGAAGCCATAAAATCTCCTAACCAGCAAGAACTACATCCTTCTACTTAGCCTCTGTAGATGAAAGTGCACAAGCATGATACTTTTTTCATGATCATATGATAGGACTAGAACCAAGACAAAACACAAATCTAGAAGTATACCTTTGATCATCAAAATCACTGGCCCAATAAGAGTCATTATAGCCAACAATGTGAGGAGTCCCTGAGGTGTAATGAATACCATACAAAAGGGTACCATGAATGTATCTCAAAATGCACTTGGCAGCCTACCAATGACCCTTATGAGGGTCTTGAGAGAACCAAGAGACAAGACCTATTGCAAAGGAGAGATCAGGATGAGTGTGTGTTATGTACAACAAGCTTCCAACCAACTTCTAGTACAAAGTAGCATCCATTGAAGGTGAAGAGCAGGAGGTAGACAAAGTGACACCCAACTGAAAAAGTGTCAAAGCAAGCTTGCAATCAAGCATGTCAAAGTGATGAAGCATGTCAAGAGCATATTTTTGCTAAGAAAAAAAAATCCTAGTAGAGGAATGAACAATTTGTAGCCAAGGAAAATAGTGTAGGAAGCCAAGATTAGTCATCTCAAACTGGTCCATCAATGCACGATGAACATTTTGAAGCATGGATGATGAGCTACCAATGAGGATAAGATCATCAACATAGAGGAAAATAATCAAAATCTCATCTAAAATACATTGAATGTACACTGTAGGATTAAAATGTTAGTGGGTGAAGCCTGTGGAAAGTAGAAAAGATTCCATCTTCTCATACCAAGCTCGAGGGGCCTGTTTGAGACCATATAATGAGTGTCGAAGTCTGCAAACCAAGGAGGAATCCTGCACAAAGCCTTGAGGCTACTCCATGTAAATATACTTAGTGAGATCACTATGCAAGAAGGCACTCTTCACATCCATCTAAAAAATAGGCCATCCCTGTGAAGTTGCGAGGGATAAGACAAGACAAATAGAATTCATCTTGGTGATAGGGGCAAATGTCTCAATCTAGTCAATATCCTCAACTGGTGTAGGAGCACATAATATAAAAGAACGTGAGAAAGTTAAGATTTATTAGTTGAGATATTTAAATCCATTTGAGTCATTTATGTTGTATTTGGGTCAAGCTGTAAAGGCTATGAAGCCATTTTGTCATAAATTGTAAAAGTTGTCAATCTGCCCTAATTGTCCTAGTAAGGTCATGAATTGGTCAAGAGGTCAAAATGTGTTTTTAAATCCAAGGAAGGATAAAAATATTGTAAATGGTGACTAATATTCCATCATGACATGTTTTTAAAGTTGGAAAAAAAATTTGAAGTTAAAATTTCCAAAATGTAAAAGTTGCTTAAATGTTGCAACTCTAAAACTTTGCAAAAAGTGAAAAAAGGGTTAAAGAATGTAACAAGTTGGTTACAAAGTTGGTTGGGAAGTTATCAAATATCAAAAATACTACAAATAATTTTTAATGGTTCTTAAAAATAAATTAATGAGAATGAGGAGAAGAAAGAATCATTTTGGAGAATTTTGGTGTCTTCAACTATTACAATTTTGACTGGTGTTTTTTGGATTTGTGCTGGTTCTAGGCCTTGTATGTCCATGTACAGCTTTTAAAACCTATATAGTCTATATAGTTGGATAGTGGAATGATATATATTTCTACTCCCATTTGTTTGGAGTAATTTCATTTAGTTCTTATTAAGTTATGATCATTTTGATGAAAGATACTATTTTCAAATTTGAGAGTTCTTGCAAATAGACATGTTGCAGCATTTGGTATGAACAAATATCAATGTTTTAGGAGTATAAATGTATTCATTAAAAAATATTTGAATTACCTTCTATTTACTTTTTTTTTGAGACATTTTTATGAATATTTGTGAAAGTTATGAATATTTGAGTGAAAATAGGTTTTTAAATGCCTTCAATGGTGTTTTAGGAAAATATACTTGATGTCCTAGGAAGGGTTACTAGTTTTATTTCTGGTTTATGACAGAGAAAATGGGTCTAAGTATAGAGACTATAAATTGAAATGGATTTATTATTTTTGTATTATGTTTGGATATGTTTTAGGATTTCTAATTTGAAACAATTTCACAAAATGGTTTGAGAAGAAACATTAAGGATTAAAAGTTATGAACAATAGAATTAGATATAGAAATCAGGATATGTGAATGGAGAAAGGTTGATATTTTTGTGTTGGAAAATGCTTTGTTTTACCTTGTAAGATGCTTCTAATTATGGATTTTATTTAATGTATTTTGAAGGGATCAGCATGTACCTCACTAATTGGTTTATTTTTAGGATGCTCTACATCATCAACCTACAGAAAACTTTTTGCAACAAGATGAGCCTTGTGATTATCAATGGAACCATCACCAACAAACTCAGTACAATAAATTCATTTACATCACACTAGCTTTCTTCCCTTAGGAAGAGTAAAAAGATCCCAAGTATGATTCTTCATCAAATAAGAATACTCCTCCTCCATGTCACTTTCCCACTCTGACTATCCTATCGCTACTAAAAATGTTTGAGGATCATCACAAATAACATGACTGAGAAGACTAGAACCCATTGTATGAGAATGGGTGCGATGGGAAGTGGAAGGATCATTGGCTAAAGATCCTATAGACTCAACTATAGCCCAAGCCCATTTGGGCATCTATGGAGGATCCTATGGTGGAGGTAAATGAGGATCACCAAGATCATCATCCTCATCATCTTGAAAACAATCAGGAAGAGAGGGAGGACTAGTGACAAGTGAAGTAGGCATTGGAGGTGGGGTATGAACTATAGGAAGGCTCTCATCAAACTAGACATCCCATCAAAATAGGACCTCTTAGGAATCACGATCAAATAAACTATAAGCCTTAACATCCTCGAAATAGCCAAAAAAAGAGTGGTCGACTCTTTCATTCCATTGATTTCCTCTGAGTGTGAGGTACAAATGCCCAAGCTACACTCCCAAAAACTTGGAATGATGATACATTAGGCTTGACATGAGACCAAGCCTCCTTAGGAGTCATATGTCAAACTACCTTGTGAGGCATCTGATTCTAAATACAATTGGCACAATTGACTACCTCTTCCCAAAAACATGAATCCATGGACTTGAACTGAATCATAAAATTAGCCATCTCTCAAAGTGTTTTGTTCTCTCTTAGCTACACCATTCTCCTGAGTGGTGTATAGAACTAAAAATTGATGCTAAAGACCATGTTTAGAGCAAAAATCCTTGAAATATTGTTTCATGTACTCACCCCATTATCTGTGCATATCTGCTAAATAGAAAGACCATACTACTTCTTTACAAATGTCTTGAAGACTCAAGATGAATAAAAAACATTAAACTTGTAGTTGAGAAAGTACACCTATGTATGTCTAGAGAAGTCATCAATAATGTAAGCACATATTTGGCACTAGAAAAAGAAGGAGTATTAAATGACATGAGGTCACTATGAATCAACTACAAGGGTGTCAAAGCACAAGTGGCTCATCCATGTGGAAAAGATTCTCTATGTTGCTTGCCAAGTGCACAACCTTGACAAACACCATCTATACAGGAAATATGGGGAAGGCCAAGAACAAGTGCCTGTGTGCTCATCTACTAAAGATATCTATAATTGACATGGCCCAAATGCTCATGTCAAAGTATTCTTACTAAATTTGCATGTGCAACAAGACATGAACCTATGTCATCAGAAGACTCAAATCCATCAAATCTATAGAGGTGAGATGCAGAGTCAAAACTTCTAGTAGCCACAACCATCTCAAAATTGTGCAAGTCGCAGATAACCACATCATGTTGTGAGAACTCAACTATCTTACCAGAGCTAGAGTGGCAAATCTAATAGATGGACAATAGGTTCATTGAAATTTTAGGGACACAAAGAACATCTTGAAAACAAACCCTGACTAGTGCAATAGAACCAGAACCCATAATTAAAAGTTGTGATGAATTCCCAACAAAAATATATGAGGTAGCACAAGGAGAAAGTGAGGTGACCAACTCCAAAGTGTTTTTCATATCATGAGATGCACCAGAATCAAGAATCTAGGTGGACACAAAAGTCATAGCTTGAGCAGAAAGAGCATGACCTTTCCCTACAGGGGGGTGAAGACTTAGGAGCTGAAATATGATGCTCTTGTGTGGCTTCCTCTAAAGCCTCCAAACACTTCCAACACCTAGAAATGGGATGTCCATCCTTGCCACAAAAACTATAGGTCTCAGTAGATTTCTTCTTGGTCTTGGAGGTAGACTCAGTAGACTTCAAAGAATCTTTACCCTTAGGAGGGTTAGCTAGAAGTTTAGTATCTATTTTTGGTGTATCTTTCTTCAATTTTTCTTTTTGGTTTGATTTCCCCTTAGAATTTTGAGCAACCAATGTTTGGCTGGAAGACCCAAAAGCATCCACCTATTAGATCTTTTCTTGTTACTATGTTAACCAATCACAAAATATCTAAAATGAAGGCATCCTATGTCTATCACCAAGGCATCCATAGTGGAGTATAAAGTGGAAGAGAAGATTTGATACTGTCCCCTCAACTTTGAGAGTATCAAAAATATACACTCATCATTTGTCTTGATTTTCCCACATCCTTGCAAAATGGTACGCAATGATTTGAACTTCATCAAGAAGTCTTCAATAGTGGGAAAGTTGGCTAGTGTCAAAGAGGTTAACTATACATCAAGCTAAAGTGTCTAAAACTCATTCACTATGCCAAAAAAAGTCTAAAATTTGGTCCAAATAGCCCTTAGAGTGGTCAAACAATCCAAGTGAAAATGAAGACTATCTCAAATATTCAGTGCAATCAATCCCATGGCCTCATCCATTTTATTCCTATGTTGAAGAACCTCAAAAGGGTGTGTGAGAATAAGTTGGTTCACATCAAGACATGACCATAAGCCTCTTGGCATGAGAAGCCTAGTCATGTGTGCCTTTAGGTGTGAAAGTTGTGTGGTGTGAGCCGAGTCATAAATGGATCCAACATTGAGAGAACAAGATAGAAGTAGAAGGGTCTTATTTTGAAGAAAATTAAAGAAAATAAAATGGCTCCCCCACAATGTACAATGATATCCCTCAAGTACCAAAAAAAAACTATAGAAAGCACAAAAACTAAGAAAAGAACTTGGATTTTGGATGTAGAGAAGGAGGAAACAAAAGCCTTTACTTCAACACCAAAAATGGGAGTTCAAAAAAATTTATAATATGATGAAACTAGCACCATTGTCTTTGCCTTTGAGTCAGCTTTCTAGTGCTTCTTTTAGATTGGAAAAAGACCTTTGTATGCTCAAGTTATGGCTAAAAGACCAACTACTACTCCAAAAGACTAGCTTGCTAGATAAATACAGTCATTGGAAAAAAATTGATTGCCATACAGTCATTAATTGGACGTCACTGAAAAAAAATCCAACTATTAGTTTACCAACATTAGCAACCAAAAAATGATGTCACCTAGCTAGAAAATGATGTCAGCATGAGGTCCAATGGTGATGATGTAAAGTTGATGTAAGTGGCCAAAAAAGCTAATGTGGCATGGGAAATGCTGATGTAAGCACCAAAAAGTGATGTCAAATTACTGTTGAATGATGTCAACCGACAAAGGGTATATTGGCAATGGCATTACTAGTGGAGGTGGCGCCCAAGAGGAGAACCTAGTAGCACTATCGTCGAAGCAGAGCCATGGTGGCCATAGAGTAGCACATCGACAATGGCTAAAAAATGGTGGCACCACAACTATGCAGCCACTTGGTGGGGCCATAGTGGCCGCTGGGTGATGACATGGCCTGCATTACTTTTTTTTGAGAATCACATGCATAAAATCTGTATGACAACCTGCACAAATTATTTTTCCCTCCCAGAGCTCCTATCACCAAAATCAAAAAAATTTATCTGGATTTTGACTATAACAAGCTTTTTGAACTCAATGGAAGCATCTATTTAGGCCCAAAGTACCCAAAAAAAAATTTCCTCCCCCTAATTGAAGAAAAATGCACAAACAAACTAGGTTTTGTGTCTTCGAATCATGGCTTCAAATATCATTCAATAGAGAAGCAACAATGAGGCTCTAATACCATGTAGAAGTTGATGAAAGAAAACTTCATAGTGCACCAAGATCACCTGCATGCAAATAAACTCCTGAAGAGAAACCAAAGAAAGAAGAGAGAAAGAGCTTGAAGCAATTCAACGAAGTGAGAAAATGTATTTCACAATAAGAAAATGAAAATGCTATTTAAAATACACTGAGAGAGCTCGAATATAAAGGCCTCAAGAAATCTTCTAGAACAAGCTAGAAAGTGCTAGGAGATAAGTGTGACAACTAAGCATATGTCCACAAAAGGTGGAAAGATAAGTATGGTTAGGTAGGAACAAACTCCCATGTTGTCAACAACTCATCAACAACTCCTAGATGACAACTAAATATCTAAATGCATTTATCTAAGTAAACTTAAGTAAAAGAATAAATAATTATTTACTCTAACAAAGACCTTCTCAACAAGAGCTCCAAATACATATATGACATAAAACAAAAGGGGGGTGAGAATATTGTATGAGTGTGTGTCCTCCCTACTATGAATTTTTTAAACTTCCATAGAATCTTTCATGACATGAAAGATACCCCACCTAGCTCAAATAAGTCAAAAAAAGTAAAACTAAGAGGATTAATACTCAACACCATATTTACAATTTTAGCTCCTGCATCTCAGCACAGTGCTATTAAAATAGAAACTAAATTCTCCTTGGTTTTTGCTAATGAAGTACATGATAAAAAAAGAGTGGTAAGTAGAGTTGCAAAAGAGGCCTCAATAATTGCAACTAAGCTCTTAAATTTTATTGAAAGAGGAGAAAGAACAAAGATAACTTCAATTATAAGACCTGAGCTTTCAACTGTTAGAAGATTATAATCTTGACATAAGAATTTGAATGTGTCGTTATGTGTTTATGTAAATGCAAATTGTATACCAAAAATGAATTTAGATTATTTGCATGCACTGATCATTGCAAACTCGATTGCATAGACATCTTTATTGTTATTTTTGCATGCAACCAAGTAATAACAAATTTAGATTTGCATGAATATCAAGAGTTGTTTCTCACTTACACTTATGTAAAAGGAAACTAGTAAAGTTCTTCTTAGCTATTGTTTTGATGAAACTTTGGTGGAAATTTTGACTAATGCATTCGTCGTGGACTTGGCATGGTTTTCGATCAAGGACCAACATTGGTCAAAATTTTGACCAAATGTTGGTGGAAATTTCTATGAATTCATTGGTTGTGGGTTTGAGATGCTGGTCGATCAAGGGCCAACATTGTTTGAACTGTTGACCAATATTTGGTGGGCATTTGACCAATGGTCGTCACACCAACATAATTTTTTAAACCAAATTCTTGGTTGAACTTTGGACACATATAGGCATTGGTCAAAATTTTGACAAAAAAAATAGTGAGATAGAAATTGGTCAAAAATTTGATCAACCTGGGTCAAAAATTCAACCAATTTTCATTGAAAAATTAGTCAAAATGTACTAGTGTGAATTATCGTGTTAATCAAGTTACGACAGTTTCAACAAAGTTTGGTTTTGTATTATTGACATCTCAAGGGACTTGGATTTATTTTTGCAGTAATTGATTTACCCCTCCCCTCTTAGTTACTCCTCATATATTTCCAACAACTTCATTGTGTGCAAGTCAATTGACTTCATCATACCATCTATACTTATCATCGATCCTCAATCTATGATTGATAACTCAAGAACACTAACTTTCTATCGAGAAACTTCATTAAATGCAATAATACTCCATCATCGGTCATCAAAATGAGTTGCATTCACAACTATACACTAATAAATTTTGACTCAATTTTTGACGAATTTTGGTCAACATTTTGAGCTAGGTTGGTCAAAATTTCTACCAATCCATTCGTCATTATTTTTCTTGTCAAAATTTTGACCAACTTGCAGGTTGTTCCAAATTTTGACAAAAAATTGGTCGAAATGGTTTTGTCATTGTTGGTCAAATTTTTGACCAACTATTGGTCCAAAATTTTCAATAATTGGTCAAAATTTCCACCAATTTTGGTATAAATTAATCAATAATTAGTCTAAATTTTGACCAATTCTTGTTAGAAAACTTCCAAGCATTAGTCAAAATTTCCATAAATTGTTGGTAGAAAAAAATCAATAATTGGTTGAAAGATCCACCAATTGTTGGTAGAAAAGTTCCAAGCATTGCTAAGAATTTCCACCAATTGTTGGTAGAAAAAAAGCAATGATTGGTCGAAATGTCCACCAATTGTTGGTAGAAAACTATCAATAATTGGTCAAAATTTCCACCAAGTTTTGGTAGAAACTATCAAGAATTGGTCAAAATTTCCACCAATTGTTTGTACAAAATCCCATCCACTGACCAGGATGCAATGGTCATGACCAAAGGATTGGTTAATAATTTGACCATTTGTTGGTGGAAAACCATAAAGAGATGGTCAAAATTTTGACCAAACTAAGTCCTTTAAAATAAATAGAGTGGGTGAATTCCCCCAATGAATGCCTACCCATGGACTCTCTGTTAGATCATCTTCTTGGACCAATGCAATTTTGAAAGAGGTTTGGCAATGGTTTCCATTCTATAGTAGATCTATTCAGCAATTTTGAAGAGATCTAATGATGAGACCTCATCTAGTATTAGGTGGCTTCCTGGCACTCTAGCAATTTTTTATGAACCTATCATGGCTAATGAGAGATACTAAAATGAAAGCTCCCAATGAACCTCCAATAGAATCAATGTTGGTGTTCAAGAAAGACACATTTTTTGGATTTTGAATATTGGCATTAGCATCCTTTCTATTGGAGGGTTATGAAGCATCCCAATTTCTATGCCAGGGCTCCCCAAATTTATCTATATGCAATTTCATTGGTACAAGTTGTGTAGTGGTTCAGCAACGGTTGTTGTTTTGGTTTCCTAGAAAGAGACCTAAAGGATGAGCCATCATGTAGCAGTTGTGTTGCTTATCATGTGTGACAAGGGAGTCATTTCTAAGAATGAGGAAAAGGATGAATGCACTACTGGATTCCAAATGAATCAATGAAATCAAATCTATAAGAGCAAAATGAAGCAATAGCCTATTTTATATGCGCAACTCCCTAAAGATGCTTTTCTTTGTCACTCCATTGGCACAAATTCAAAAGTATGGTTTGATAGTGGTTGTTTTTCTGGTGTGTCATTTTTCTGATTTGGAAAGTGATGCTAAGAGTGGAGCTTACATCTAGCACTTAGGATGTTTGTGCGAGTAGGGGAGTTTCTATTATGCAAGCCTGTCAGACAGAGTAGAACTATTGACACCATCACCAACCACATATGAATTTTTAAGAGTAGAGTATAAATCCACAAACCATTAGGGGATTCAAGTTTGATATTCTTAAGGAGGTCCTTGAAAGGACCAATGGTAACAGAGGGAGGAAATAGTTTCAATCATTTGGAGGACTCTATGCAATTAACAACCAATAACTGGTTCACCAATGTGTAATTGGTGATGCATAAAGATTAATAACATTACTGTATTGATTGCAGATATGTATTTAACTTTTACTTCATATCAATTTTAAAGCATGTACATATCATACCTAACTAGCCATATTCATTAAGAGCTAAAAATTAAAATATCACACCTGACTAGCCACAATTACCAATTTAGTAAAAATAATTCACTAAAATTTCAATAGAAAAAAGAACATGAGTTTTTCAACAAATGCAGTTCTCATAGAAAATTTTCCAAAGGAAATGCATATCATTGACAAAATCAACTTTGTGAAAACTATTCATCCTTCTGCCAAATGTCATTAAGATCACTCAAACATTATAATTTGTAGGTGAACAAATAAAAAGTAACCTAAGCATATTATCTACCATATTAAAGGGGACACATTGAGCTTTGAATTCCCTACTCGTGACTGAACCAATGTATGTTGATTTCTAAGTAGCATGACTCTTATCTTAGGGAATATCAACAAACAAAAAACCAAGAGTGAACTTCACCATGACCATCGCAAAAACATGTACAAATTTATATAATAAGAAATGAATTCAACCCAAAACTAAGCACAAATTAGGACACAACAAATGCATTGTTTAGAGATAAATACAAACAAAAACTGCACTACTATAAGCTCAAAAAGATTAAAGCTATCTGGCCATATCATATTTAAGAATCACATGAAATGCCACATTGATGATTAAGTTAATATTGGGTTAAACGATCATATTCTCGAGCTAAAAATGAGTTCCCAACAATAAAACCTTAAAATCTCAACAATAAGTTAGTTGATAAATGCATCAAACCAATATCTGAGAGGAAACCCTCACAAAAAATGCTAGACAACACTATATGGGAGAAAAAAAGATGATTAAGAAGGCAAGGAAGTAACTCAATATTCACTTGAAAACTTTAGAATCAAAAAATGTCACTTCTATGGCTAATGTTGGTTTGGTAATTATTGCTGATTTTGCTGATAATTCAAAGGCCTCCAAAACAACATAATGTGGGGTTCAAGATGATCAATGGCATAATGTACCCATCCATGAGACTGTTGAACTCCAATAGCTTTCCACTCATTCTATAAAAAAAAAAAAAAAAAAAAAGCATTAACAAGCATACTTGACATAATGCATTGTATTAGAAAGAATGCTAGAGAAACATTTTTTTAGAATAACTTCAATAACTTCTAGTATGATTTCCTTTGCAAGTAGCCAATTCTTTCGAAGCAACTTTGCAATCTCTGGAGGAAGAATCACATGTCTAGATACATACAATATAAAGGTGTAAGGTGAAGGTAATGTCTAGAATGACATCCATCCAAAAGAAGAAAATTTTGAATGTAGCAAAATAGAAAAGGAAGCATGCCAATAAAGACATAGTAACACAGAGAAGTTCATTTGACATAAACATATGCAATATGGATATTAAAAAATGTAGGTGTCCTTGAATGCATGTGAATAGGCCAAACTATATGCACATCCATTCATATGAGAGTAAGAAAATCCCAAATATCAGAGTAAGTGTGTTCAAGGTAAGTACATATACATGCATATAAACAAAAAAAGGAGCACAAACAAGGTAGTGCATTATTGTTCACTAATAAGTAATTCTAAAACAAATTTTAGTTTATAGCTCTCTTTAAGATTATAAAAATTGATGCAAATTTTAAAGTATACGTAATATTTGTGTGTTTATAGGTGTATCCACATTTGTGAACTATTGTGAACCTATACATACATTAAAAATGTTCATCTTGGTCAACTTGTATCTTGGTGACAACAATCTATGTTATATATGCATTACGGATGTAAGAGGAAAAGAAAGACCCAGATACTTTTTCCTCTCTTCATACGTATGCAAAGAATAACATGAAACATAAGTTGCAGTTTTGTCTAACATAGAGCTCTAGGCTTTGCAAATTCATCCAAGCCTAAAAAAATGTTTAGTATAAATAAAACAAAGGGAGATATGAATATAAAAACCTATAGTTAAAGAGCACAAGGTCTGCATAGAAACCTGTACTCAAAATTATCATTAAAGTATTTCTCAGAATATCAGATACTAGGCATGTTGATAAAGTAGAGACCTACCAAATTTTGAAACAGTAAAGGGACTTAGATCCTAAACATCAAATCCATCTTGTAGAATAAAGTAAAAAATAGAGTGACCTAAAAGTGCATTTTCATAATTAAGACAAAAATCTCTATGGATTTTAACTTGATTTCTCAAAATTATAATCATACTAATCTGGAAATAAATTTTAATACCTAAACAAAAGAGTGATAGGTCATAAAATCCCTCTAATGTAGTTGTGCTTCATTGAAGAAATAATAAACATGCCAAGATCCATGCAGAAAATAAACCTAAAAAATCTTCTTTTGCAAAATCCAATCAGGAACACCAATAATTTGTGGTTGAAGTTGAATAGAAATACACTATATTTTTGGAAAAAATAGAAAATAAAAAATAAATTAAAACCCTTATGGGTGTACTAATTAAAAAGGGTCAAGTACCAACAAGGAAAGAAATCTTTAAAGAGAAACCAATCTATAGTAGTTCTCTAAGATGGCTACTGAAGGAAACATGTTGATGCAAGTTTTAATACCACTTCAACATGCAGAATTGAATACTCAATATTCTCAATGAAACACAAAATTGCCAACTCTCTCTTGAATAGGCATACTCATATGCTAAAAAATGTATAGGGATAGTGTGATGAAATTATGCAACCCCAAGGTTCCTTCTAGTTGTGGACTTTCACTTTGTTATAATGATGTGATATGTTGGTATCACAAAGGTACTTATGTTGTTCATTCAATGGACATCAATAACTTCAACTACTTGAAAAAAAACAAAGTGCAAATAAGAAGGGGTTTAGAAAGCTATTATATTCATTGAATGCAAGAAATTGTGAATGTCTTTGTGAGTCTACAAGACATGATAATATACCTCTCAAAGCATGAGAAGTCCTTGCACAAAGTTGATGAAATATGTGATATGATTGTTCCCCTTGAGCTTGTTGCATAATTCTTGACTACACATGAGTTCATGATATCAGTTTCTTGTTAGCATGGTTTGAATCAAATATTGGAACAAAATAGGAGTACACTCCTCACCTTTTTTAGTATATCTTCCACAATAGAGTAACAGTGAAAAAGAGATTCCACATTTCTAAACATATTCTCTTTGACTTGTTTCTTTAATATTCCAACTAATAACTAATGTAAAAAAAAATCAAGATTTACAATATCTTAACCATCAAAACATATCAAAATTAATAAAGAGAGAAACTCTTGAATGCTTGAATATTTGTACTGGAAATCTTTCCAAAACTATTAAAGTGAACACTAATCAAATTTCCCTGCATACCATTTCAGACAATACCTTTCAATTTTGACATTCTTGATAACAAGCCCAACAACATTGCTAAGAAACAATCTGAGTAAACTAAAAAGGGTTTTGTACACTAGGATAATAAATGTTTGCATATACCATTTTTAAGGGTAAAGACTCTAGTTCATCCACTTATACTATGTAAAATCTATTGTGTATGAAAGTTGATTGACAACTTACAAATCAGGTAGAATTATCATCTTTAGTGTCCTTGCATTGCTAAATGACTCAAGTATGAGACTTTTTTTGAGAAGTGTATTCTCTATTCTGCTACAACCTCTAATTTATGTAAGGCATTCTAAATTCTACAAAAACTTCCAATTGGTATTTCTATTGTTTAAAGGTTTAGATATCTTAGATGGTTCACAAGTCTAGACTTCACAGTGAAATTTTCACAAAGAGAGAAATCAACACATCCTTAGCTCCAACACAAGTGCACAAAATGTGCTACAATATTTAACATGATAAATAATTTAGTCCTTCTTGCAAACTATTTAGGATAGGAACTAAGTAGCAATCACAGATCCATATTTTGGCTAAGAATCTTAATACTCCAAGGTCATTTCTCTTTCTTTGGCTTCCTCAACACTTTTTTTTTTTGAAACAACATTATCATCATTACCAAGAGAGTGACCTTCATTTCTTGAATATGTTTCTGATAAAGAGGCATCATTTTGCATACTTCCACTATGGATGTTCAAAATTGTAGGCAAAAATTCTTCATTCTCTCCACTTTCTATATTGGCACCATTCCTTCGTTTAGATCCATTATCTAAAATCCTATTGAAATCAGACTCTTTGTTCACAACCCTTTCACTTTTTACTACACTTGTTACAACACTCCCGCTAGCATCCATATTTTTTGTCTGACTATGTAAAATAGTACTCACTACATCATGGCTGCTATGCCTAATAGCTAGCACATCATGGTTTTTTTTTCCTTCATATGTTGTTATAACCACCTTTTCATCACTTGATGCACTTTCAATGTGTTTGTGCATGTGTTAGCCAAGATTAGTGCATTTGTAATAACTCATGATGGAAAAAACAAAAAATGCAAGGGTTGGCATAGCTGACACAAGGTACAAATTCCTAGTATTTCACCAATGCAATCATGAATGATGGTATTCCATTTTGGTACTAAATTTTCCATACTCGGTCCCAATTAGTTGCATAGTAGTGTATGACATAGAATTTGCTAATGCTTAAGGAGAATAATAATTACTTGGATCATACCATGCTCATGTAGTAAGAATGGACATTAAAACATAGAAAACTAGCTAAGAAAGAACAAGTATTAAAAGAAATAAAATTTCTAGTTTCTCTCACAAGTAATATTTGAGCCACTTTAACTAATCTAAGAATCATAAGAAATATTTAACACAAATTTGTTCCACACAAAATTGAATAATATAATGAAGGAATAAAAATAATGTAAAGGCAAGGTATGGATCCATTGTAGATCAATAATAGGATTCCTCCCTTTTCATTTTTTGTCATTTTTTCTACCTTCTTGACTCTTTTGATAAGAAAATTAAATAACTACAGTAATTAACATAGAAAGGACAATAAATGGCCAATTAAGAAACATAGATATCACAGAAACAATTTTATTCAACTATATTCCTTTACATATGGGTACGCTAGGAGAGATTAAACAAAGATCAAATAGGTAGGTGATTTATCTACAAGAAGTAAATCTAAAATGGTGCCAATGGTTGCAACATGACCATTAGACTACCACAGAAAATCATAGCAACTAACCAAAGCCATCAAGTACTAACAAAATAGTTAGCCATTAACAAAAAATTACAACTAATAATGTACTTAGTAAATGTCAAATTGGTGGAAAAAGATAGAAGAATCTTCAACAATTGTTCATGATACTATACCTAAAATTTGTGTCTTGGACCAATGATGAAGGATTCAATATTCAGCAAGCACACTTCTGTAGTGTTAAAAAGAAAATATTCTACAGCAATGGATTAATCAAATTAGCAAATTGGATCATGTTACCCTAGAGGGAATAGAAGCCTATGAAGCCAAGTAGCACCTTTTTGAAACATGAGGCATAATAAACAATAAGTTATACAACATAGAGAATACCTTGCATCAAGGTATTCTCTATTCTGCAAGGTATTCTCTATTTTGCAAAAAATGCTAATTTTGCAAGAAAATGTTGTTTCTTCTTTTTAAACATGAAGGAGGTCAATCCAAGACCTAACATGAAGGGGGAGGACTTAGGAGGACATTTAAATACCTTCCAAACCCTAAGTTTGGCATAAGTTAAGGTCATTTGTATGGATAACATGTTGTAGCATGATTTTTAAGTGTAGAAGGATTGTGAAACTAATTTTTTGAACGTTTTTCTATCTTCTTTTTTGTACTGTATCTATTGGTATTGTCAATAGGATAGTTTAGAACCTTTTTATTTTAGAAAGTATGTTTTGGTTGTGTATAGTTTCTTAGTTTTAAAAATCTTTTACTCTCAGCCAGTCTATTGTTCAGTGATCAACAGTTTGCATTAGCAATGAGATAACCCACTATACCATCGTAGGAATTGTATGGCCTCTTGGGGATAGTGAGTATACTCAAGTCATATATCATGGAAAAACTAGGGGCCCTCAAAAGCATGACAAGCATTTTTAATCTCTTTCGCTAGGCGAGCCAAAGCATGCCTGACTAGGGAAGAAATAGATAATAGAGCTTGTTTCTTGTAGGGATTGTGGAGATATTTCAAAACATGAATGTGGAGGTTTTAAGAGATGAGAGGGGACCCCTTTGGTGGAGGGATAAGGTGTGGCCAATCCATTAAGGAATCTTACAAGATCGAACAACAGATTATTCTTACAAACCCTCTAAAACCCTACAAATTATCACAAGTACTGTACAACCATTCTAGGGTCTAAAACCTAGAAATCTTAAAGCCCTCACAATCTAAATAGAGATATATGTAGGCCATTTGGACTGGTTAATTGAAGAAAAAGGATAAAATCCCTATTTTATAGATGAAATAGGGCTAATTGGGGCTCTTCCTTGTAGCCCTATTTTGAGGAAAAAGGGTGAAATCGATAAGAAGCCTAATCATAGAAAGTTTTTTTAGCATCCCAAAGGAGTACATTAAAAGGTTTTGAGACTCCTTCCATGATCCTACAAGGTGGTTGCTATCAATCAAAGAGAAAGATAATCAGCTAGGTAGCGTACATATTTCATATTCACGGTCAAACTTATAACATAGTATTGGAATGATGGGACAATCAACATAAGAAAAATTGGGAACAAACAACATGAATAAATTCAAAAAAAGGCATCAATCACTACTAATATTATGAACTAAAAAAATAGAAGTGTTATCTATTCTTTCATATATAAATCTCTAATTCATGAGAATTGTTAATGAATGTAATCATAATTTCATCTCATCTGTTGTAGCAAAAATAAATATATCGATAGATACCTATTTAAAATAAATTTTTTAGAGAGATTGATGAGCTTTATATAATGATTCTATAACACTGGTTTGCCTTACAATAGGCATGTGATAATCATGCCAATGCCTTAGGAATAATATATTCAATCTAAGGATTATTTTCCCCACCATGAGGTGCATTTAATTTTTCAACCTAGGGATGTATACTTGAAATGGTTGGCACAATATGTACACTAGGTTTCTTTAAGAGTCATTATGGTTATGCTGTAGGAAAGTAAAATGCAAAGAAGGAACATACACTAGTGTTGCAGGAAACTAACACACTTAACTCTTTATTGAAATGAATACTGGAAATGCAATTAAATTCTAATGTATGTTCCAACTCAAACCATTCACTATAACTATTGTCATAGATGCTACACAAATACTCACAAATCATGATGTGGTAGGAAGAAACTTTCAACTTCTACTTGAAATACTAAAAATGATGAAGTAAATCTAAACTACTCTAGTCTAATCCACCTACCAAGTGAACCCCCTTGGTTAACTTCTGCTAATATACTAACACAAAATGTAAACCAAGAATTATTTCATTATATTTTAAGATTCCTTACATAAGAACAATATAGAGAACTCTAAAACAATTCACTATGAGAGTGAACAGTTCCTTTTCATAGACTTTTTTTTTAAAAACTTCCAAAACTATCAATCCAATCCCTATAAATAGAAGATTGATACTTATTCTAAAATAGGAAATTGACTACAAATTTTCCAGAGAAAAAGAAGGAAATATAATAGTTCACAATAAAAACAATAAAGTCTAGATAACCAATTCAACATAGTAGTAAATGCAGACGGAATATTGTAACTTTTCATTCCTATATTGTTGGAATTAGCTCCTCCTTTGTAGTGGCCATGTCTCTTGATACCATTATGGATCTTCCACCTTGACTAGACTTTAATGTTCCTCCTTGATTATTGTTGACCATCTCTAGCTTCTTCCCTATCAAGTTAGTTATGATGTAGTAATATTTGGAAATAAGCATAATCAAATTAAATCTAAATATTAGAATACACATTCTAATGGTTATATGAAATACTACATTATATATAATATTGGAAAAACATGACATACTATCTACCCATAGGTTAATGGTTCTATCTAGACTTAATCATAACTTTAACTAAACATAAGTTCACAAATGCCTTGGTAGTGTTAAAATAGAGTATTTAAAATTATCATAAAATAAAGGTAATAATTAGCCTCATCATCCACCCCCTAGTAATTATAATGCTTGTCCTCAAGCATTGCATCTTCTAGTCATTGACCAAAAATCTCCAACTCCAGTCCTCCCTCTCCTACTACTTTTGAAGGTGTAGTAGAATCCTGATGTTCTCTCTCAAACTTCCCTTCTATGGTCCTCCTACAACTTGTCAAGTCATTCAGAATTGATATCATACAGTGGCCACATGAGCATTGGTGGCTACATTATTAGTGGAAACCATAGTTCTGGTCTAGTCTACCTTCCCAACTATATGTATTTTGAAGCTCGGTGAAGCACTACCTCTAAGTTAATAAGACTATGTGGCTCCAATCTTCTAAGTCCTTTAGGTAATCTTCCCCATCTTCTGTCAACACTAATCATGGCTCTTTGAAAGGTAAAGTAAGGCAAGTTTACATATTCCAAATATACCTTTGTTCTGACCTCAAAGATTCATTTTCTTATCTCCTAGTGGGTATCCCCATAGGTCAGTCTAAACCAATCCCAAAGGATTTCTTCTAGTTTATCACTCTCAGCTCTTAATGATAGGAGTTCTATTTTTCTCTCATCTTTGTAATTGTTCAATTGTCTATCATAATTAGCTCCATTGTGCATCCAAGACATTAGAGCTCTCAGATGTATATCCCCTATGTAAGGTAAAGGATTCCATTGAGTTTCTATAGAGATAATGAATTGTGCTAGGATGGAAGAGTATGGTATCAACCATAGAATTCTTGAGCTGATTTGAACTCTACATTTATGTCTTTAAGGGTCAACATAAGTTGGAATAAAAGGAATTGTTCTTTTAAGTAAAGAGCATAAATCCTACGCAGTGGTCTGTAAGTAATTATTTGATCTGTCAATTTGTGGGCATGATCCATCTTTTGTTTCTATTTTGCCAATTGTTCTCTCAATTCTGCAATTTCTTCATCGAGATATGCTATGACCTTCTTCATCTCCTTTTTCTCCTCTTTCCATAAGGTTGTTATCAACACATGTTTATTATACAACTAGAAAAGAAGCATTTGTAGGGTAATTGAGACACTTCCTTCCCCATAGGTATTTTCTTCCTCTGTTCCCTCCATGATTGTTCTAAGATATTTGTGTTAGTTTAAAGAATAATTTTGACAACTGAGTGTCAATACACTTAACCATTTTTCCACTAAAAAATGCCGAACAAAGAGTAGGTGCCGAGTAATATGAAGTTTCGAGCTATATCAAGTGTCGAGTAACAGCAAGTGCCGAGTGTTACAAGTGCCGAGTGTTAACAAGTGCTGAGTAATAGTAGGTGCCAAGTGATACAGTTTTGTTTAGGTGCCAAGCTATCCAGGAAATAAGATGTGCCGAGCATCAGCAATGCTTCAGGAGCCAAGTAACTCAGGATATCAACATAAGAGTTTGTGATTGCACAAACTATGATGTAAACTATTTTTGTAACCGACATAAGATAAATCTCGAAAGATATAGAGATAAGAATGAATCTTTTACATTTCCTATGCAATTTGCATGCAGCCAATTGGAAAACTTGGAAAGGCATGCAACCAATCAGCAAAAGACAAGTATTGAGCGAGAAATTGAGATTCAATGTGGATCGTAGATCCATATCTAACCCTAAGTCTTCGAAGTCTTTTTAAGGAAGACGAAAGATTCATTAAATAAATATATGAGAGGAGCAGAGAAAAATTTAAAAAAAAAGAAATAGAATGGTATTTGGCGAGAGGAGACTTAGAAAGTAAAAGCAGTAGTTCATTAATTAGTTGATTAGAACAAAGCAAGGTAGACAAACAAAAATCAGATCTCAGAGGATCGAAATCAAAGAAAGAGCCAGAACAAGTTCCTGCATTCAGTAATCAAGGATTGCAAACAATCAGTTTTATAATACCTAATACTCTCTTACCATTGTATTAGAAAGAAAATCCTATGTAGATAGGTTGGCTTAACAGCTATTTGTAGATCCTTATCAAAAGGTGATTAAATCCTTTAACAAGGTGACACTTCATGTTAAGTGTTTGAAATCCTTGAACTGGGTCACTATTGACATAGTGTAAAGCCTTTAATAGGGTAGGCCTTTAACAGGGTAGACCATCAGAAGTGGTTAAACAATATTGCTACAGTAATTTTTGTGGGTATTATCCCCACCCCAGTTTTACCTCCTTATTCCTAGAGGGTTTTTGGGTTACCAAATTCCAGTGTTATGAGTTGTTGATGCATGTGTTTAGTTTCATGATTACTTGATGTATTTACATGTATGCAATTTACTTCCACCTAAAAGTTTTATTGGCTAAAGTGTGATACTTATGATTCACCCCCCCCTCTCATAAGTACTCTTTCCATATATGAATATTCCAACAATGGTATCAGAGAAAATCCAGGTTCTCATAAGGAAAAGCCTAATAGCTTGGAGTAAAAGATCTAAATATGGAAGCTTTCAAACTTGGAAAGATCATTGAAAATTAGGCGATAGATGTGCAACTTGCTCTGCATAGCTTGGAGGAATTTAGAAACAAGTTGAGAAATTCATTAAAAAAACGGAAGGGTCTAGCCATAGCCGAAAATGAGATAAACTACAAGGAGATTGATACCACCAACATATTTTCCAATGGAGACACTAAAGAGCTTGATGCAGCAATAGCAGAACTGATGGAGAAAAACAAAGTTCAAATAGAAGAGATAAGATCTCTCAAGATGGAACATGAATCATATGCCATAATGATATGTGAAATTACTGAACAAAAGAAAAGAGCAGTTGATGATAAGGTCATGATGGAAAATGACAAAATAAATCTTGCAAACAGACTTGAAGAAAAATGTACTTAATTGACAAGGATCTCAAACATGCAGATGGATACACTTGCCCAAATGATGAACCTTCATCATGAACTCAATGTAAAAGATATTGAGATCTCTACTTTGAAGATGCAAAATGAACAAATGCAGAATGAATTGAATAGAGAAAAAGAGGTAGCAGAGAATCTCAACAAGTCAAGTGAAGCTATCAAGTATTTTGAACAGTTGCTAAAATCCCCAAAATCTGCCCATGATACATCAAGACTTGGATACAACAGCACTGAAGTTGGAGAATCATCAAAGCATGCTGAACAAAGAAGTGACAAAGGTAAGAATTCAAAACCCACTTGTCAAACCAGTAATAAGAAGGGGCATACAACTAATGTGTGCAGGAGTAGAAGATTCAATCAATCAAACACACCCAAAAATGAGAGTTTCTCTCACAAGTGCAACATGCAAGGACATATGACACAAAATTGAAAATCCAATGTCACAAGGACTCAGAGATTTGATGGACATTGTTATAATTGCAAAAAGTATGGACATAAGGCATTTGAGTGTAGATCAAAATCTATGTGGACATCAAATCAACCAGCAAAAATAGAAGGGATTGAAAGTCATTATAATTGAGATTACAACACTAGGCATAAATGTCACTATTGTCAAGAATATGGACATATACCTCATAACTGCATAAGAACACATTTCAAGGGAAACTATAAAAGATGGTTGAGTCAAACTACATGTTTTAGTTGCTTAAAAACTGGTCATGTCAGCAGGAATTGCCCAACAAGGTCAAAGGCATCAAGTTTTGAGTTCAGTAATGGAAAGGCAAAGATAGATGTTGGACATATCAGAAGTGAAATGAATAAGACATGGAAGAAGAAAGATGAGTATAGCACATCAAGTGTAGAGATCACTTCACCTAATAGATCAAGTGATCACACTTCATCAAATTAAGCAAGAATAAGTGTGTGGGATTGATAAACCAAGTTACATCATACATCTGTCCCAAGACATAGAGGAACTGCAAAGAAAAAATCAGCATAAGCAAAGATGCTAAGTCAAAATTGAGAGTTTTGCAAGATCTGTCAAAGTTGTCTTCAGGTGCCGAGTTGCTAATAGTGACTAAGTTAATAGATGATGCCGAGTTGTGAAATATCAATAGGAGCCGAGAAAAGTGAAACACAATGGATGCTGAGTCATGTTGAAACCCTTCAGGTGCCGAGTAGATAGTTGTCAGTGCACTAAGCATTAATTACTCTATTTTGAAGGGTACATAAATTCAATTTTTGATCAATTCCCACCATTCAAATGAGAAACAAAGCCAAGAAGAGAAGAGAAGATCAAGGTTAGCTCAGAAGCCACTTGTGAAGATTTCAACAGCGATTCAGGACAAGTTTCATTGATTTGAGGTATTTTACTTAAGTGTCAAGTTACGTAGAATTTATAAACTTGTTTAAATCATAAACCCTAGTTTGGCAAACAATGTCATCTGGGTCAAGAACCACTAAGGGTAGAGAGATTCATGAAATATAGCTGGTCAGCAATGAAGTTAAACAACCTAAATTCAAGCCCATTCCAGAAGTAGCATACAAGAATGATCCCGCAAGTGCATTATCAGTTATTTCGGATAAAGTTGTTATGGTCCAAGATGTTCGCAGATGTTATAACTGCAAAATTGGAGCCATAGGAGATTTAGAGATCTACAATGCATATGACAAGCTATGTGAGAACAAAAGACTGAAAGATGAGTTCTCAATAATAGAAAGAAAAGGATTAACCAAAACCCTAGAATCTTTGATTATTTTCAAAACTAAATGGGTACGGATAGTTTTGAGCAGAATACACGATGGAGCCTTTTGGTTAGAGTTAGGGCCAGTAAAATTCACCAAGAAAATTGTTCATAGGGTTACTAGTATTCCAACCCTAGATCGGCCAAAGACCCTATGAAGTGACAAAAGGGAAGTAATAGAGAAAAATACAAGTGCTAAATGGAATAATAGAGGAATGACTATTGACATAGTCATAGATCCCTTACTAGATTTTGCTGTGAGAATCATTTCACACAAATTCTATCAATCAAGAAGGTTAAACAGTGTACCTTGTATAGCAGTTGATGTTGCATACAAGATAATTAAAAAGGATCACACTTATGATCTAGCAGAGCTCATGTTTCAACAGATTAATGAAAATTTGGGAGCTATAAGGAAGAGCAAGGGAGCTCAGTGCAAATTTGGATAAGTTTTGGTGTGCATATTTTTCTATCTCATGAAAGAATTTCCTTCTATAGGTAAGGTAAGATGGAGTCCAAAAAAAACAATTGTTGAACAAATCAATGGATACATTGAATAGAAGGGTGAAAATTTTGATGCCCAAATGACTAGTTAGTTTGAGGACTTCAAAATGTCCATGAAACAAAGAATGAGGATTCCAGTCTCATTGACTAAGAAATATGAAAAGGACATTTGTTTTCTTATAGATATAGATTATACCTATATACAAGCAGTTATACCTAGAGTAAGATGGCTTAGGCCACTAGGTTATGAACTTGATATTGATCAAGCTTTTGTAGCGATAACATCCCTCCTTGTAGAAGAAGCTGCTAAAAATGTAAATGCTTTTGGAACCTATGATGTTGTTAAAGTAAGGGTGATAACAGATTTGAAGACTACTTCTGTAGTAAAGAAGAAAGAAAAAATGGTGAGAAAAATCAAGAGAAAATTTGGTGTTGAAGAAGAAGAAATAGCAGAAGAGGAAGGAGAAGACATTGAAGAAGAGGGAGATAAACCTCAAGGTCTGACTCAAGGGTTAGGAGAAGATAAAGAGGAAAGTGCTAAGGAAGGAGAAGCCAAGAAAACACAAGTTAAAAGAAAGGCCACAACTCCTCCTGCTCCTCAATCCAAGGGAAAGAAAGTAGTTGCTCCTGCACCAAAGAGACCTACCACAAGGGCTGCAGCACAAAAAGCCCAAGAAGAGGCAAAAGGAAAGAAGAAAGACTCAAAGAAGACTGATGTCAAGTCTAAGAAAAGAAAATTTATTGCCTAGCTTGAAATAGATGAGGAGAAGACAGAGTCAGAGGACAACAGTCAATTTCAAGTGGTAAGACACAAACCTCAGATTGTTGTTGATAAATTATGTTCAAAAATTAGGAGTGATGATTTGAAAGGTTTAAAGAACCTAAATTTTTCTAAGCTCACCAAAGAAGAGAAAAATAAATTAGAAGAATCTGTGTATGCTATGATGGCTGAATATAAGCACACACCTCTAGAATTAGATGAATCAATGCCTATAGAATTGTACAAAATTGTAGAGGATAAATGGCATTTTTGTTTACAAATGGAAAGGGAGATAAGGGAGTTAACATTAGCTAGATTGTTGCCTGATTTGTCTAAAGATCAAGTAACAAATGCAATAAAAAGGCATAATAATAGAATCACTCCCAAGCATAGAGCATTCAACATATTACAAAATAAAATTGAAGAGGTAGTTACAAAATCCACAAGATTGTGGAAAATAGTTTACAAGAAAATAGAAGATGTGTATAATGAAGAATATAAGGCAGAGATAAGTGCCAAGATAAGGGATAAGAATGTGTCAAGAAAAAAGGAAAAAGAGAAGGAACAAGTGGAGAAAAAGAGTGAAGAAGAAAAGGAAGAAAAAGCACATACAGAGGAGAAAGAGGAAGAGAAAGATATAGTTGAGCCACAAGATCAAAGTGTGCAAGACACACAAGTATCTCCTCCTAGCCCTCCTCATGCCACCATCACACCTTCAGATATTATTAAAATAAAAGATGTTACAGAAACTTCAAATCCAAACATCATTCCATTAATTGCAGAGGATTTAGAAATCCTTGACCAATCATCACTGGTAGCAAAATTAAGTTCAAATCCTATATTGGTCAGTGTTGATGAATTACAGAATCTAGAAGTTAAAACAAAGATAGTCAAGCTAAAAGCACAAGTGCCACCCTCGACCATACAAACTACTGGTATTCTATTTCTTCCACCACTACCTCCACCAAGTGTAGTCACTTATACACTTCAAATGCCGAGTATAGTAGCAAGGGAAATAAAAGAAACATCTGAACAACCAACAAGTTCAACCCCACCTAGCGATCATAAAAAGGATACTCGAGCTAAAGAAAAAGATGAGACAAAGAAGGAGGAATCTGCAATACAAACATTGGTTGCATTACCAAAATCTGGTACTCCAACACAAACTCTTCAGCAGCTGAGCACTGATGGGTTACAACTACAAATTAGGACACTAGGCTTGAGCTCATCAAAGGCAGTCAGGAAACTTCACTGTGGAGTTCCTGAGCTTGATGAAGAAATAAAGATCCCATATTATGAATCTAGCACTCTCATTGAAGAGAAGATCAATGAAATTTTGAGTGCATTGGATAGAAGATGGAGACAAGAAGCACTAAGGAAAGAACACAAGCATAAGCTTACCTTGAATGAAATCAAAGACATATTCATAGAAGCTTTCTACTTACAGTCTCTAGATGAATCAAGACCAATTATAGAGAAACTATTTGATATAGTTGACCAGGTGACTAGTGAAGACCAGGAAACAAATGCCAAATTGCTCGAATGGTCAGAAAGGAAGTTCCAAGGCAAGGTAAATAATAAAATATCTAGTGATATAGCACTGTCACAAGTAGAACTGGAAAAGAAAATTAAAATAGTTAAAACTGTACTAGGAAACATCTTTTCCCTGTACAACAAGTTGTGTGATTTTTCCACATTCACACAAGACACTAGCCAGAAAATACTGAGCTTTGAGAACAATCTAAAGATTTCTAGCATGCAACTCCCCACAAATCTAGCTTAGAGTGAGAAGCATTTTTCCCAATCGCTTCACACACAAAGAGAGTTAGTTGTCTTAGTAGCAGAGGAGGCAACCACAAAAGATAAATTGATGCAAATTCAATCGTCAATAACTCCTCATTTGGAACTACTTCACAAGGAGCAGATAAATGCAGAGACAGTCCTCAAGAAAGACCCCAATCTTTCTTCATCTGATGGACTTGTACACCTAGCAGCAGAGATTGACATCCAGCATAAGTCATTGGATGTCGCACTAGAAAATTGGAGTGCAGCTCTAAAGGTACTTCTTGAAGTAAATAGTACATTTTTGGCCAAGTATGGCATTTCCTTGTAAGACCCTTGACATAAGTGTCAAAAAGGGGGAGAATAAGTATGGGGGAGTGATAAGAAGAGATTAAGTATGGAGGAGTTAAGTATAGGTGAAGTACAGGAATGAAATGATAAGTATGATAAAAGGGGGAGATAGGAAATTTATAGCAAATTTTGGGAGCAAATTTTGAGATAGCAAATTTTGATTAGTCAGAAAGCAGAAACAGGACAGAAATCACTGAGTGTACATATAGGATCAACTAACAAGGAGTCATAAGGATCTTAGTTAAGTGTTTTTGCCACTCATGTCAAAGGGGGAGATTGTTAGTTTAAAGAATAATTTTGACAACTAAATGTCAATACACTTAACTGAAAAAAGAGTAGGTGCCAAGTAATATGAAGTGCTGAGCTATATCAAGTGCCGAGTAATAGCAAGTGTCGAGTGTTAACAAGTGCCGAGCGTTAACCAGTGCCGAGTGTTAATAGGTGTCGAGTGTTAACAAGTGCCGAGTGTTAACAAGTGCCGAGTAATAGTAGGTGCCGAGTGATACAGTTTTGTTTAGGTGCTGAGCTATCTAGGAAACAGCATGTGTCAAGCATCAACAATGCTTTAGGAGCTGAGTAACTCAGGATATCAACATAAGAGTTTGTGATTGTACAAACTATGATGTAAACTATTTTTTTAGCCAACATAAGATAAATCTTGAAATATATAGAGATAAGAATGAATCTTTTACATTTCCTATGCAATTTGCATGCCGCCAATTGGAAAACTTGGAAAGGAATGCAACCAATCAGCAAAAGACAAGTATTGAGTGGGAAATTGAGATTCAATGTGGATCATAGATCCATATCTAACCCTAAGTCTTCGAAGTCTTTTTAAGGAAGATAAAAGGTTCATTAAATAAATATATGAGAGGAGCAGAGCAGAATTAAAAAAAAAAAAAAGAAACAAAATGGTATTTGGCAAGAGGAGACTTAGAAAGTAAAAGTAGCAATTCATTAATCAATTGATCAAAACAAAGCAAGGTAGACAAATAGAAATCAAATCTCAGAGGATCGAAATCAAAGAAAGAACCAGAACAAGTTCCTGCATTCAGTAATCAAGGATTGCTAACAATCAGGTTTATAATACCTAACACTCTCTTACCATTGTATTAGAAAGAAAATCCTATGTAGATAGGTTGGCTTAATAGCTATTTTTAGATCCTTATCAAAAGGTGATTAAATCCTTTAACAGGGTGACACTTCATGTTAAGTATTTGAAATCCTTTAACCAGGTCACTATTGACATAGTGTAAAGCCTTTAACAGGGTAGGCCTTTAACAGGGCAGACCATCAGAAGTGGTTGAACAATATTGTTGTAGTAATTTTTGTGGCTATTATCCCCACCCCGATTTTACCTTCTTATTCCTGGAGGGTTTCTGGGTTACCAAATTCTAGTGTTATGAGTTGTTGATGCATGTGTTTAGTTTCATGATTACTTGATGTATTTACATGTATGCAGTTTACTTCCACCTAAAAGTTTTATTGGCTAAAGTGTGATACTTATGATTCACCCCCCCCCACTCATAAGTACTCTTTCCATATTTGAATATTCCAACAATTTGTAAACCATATTTGCTTGTAGGGAACTAGGCCACTTTTTGAACAAGTTGATTGATGCATTATTAGAATTTTTCATCTTTATGGCCTAGAATATCTTGTTGGTCTATTGGGGAGTCATTTTTTCTTTCATTCACCTCAACCCTACTTTCCTCATTAGGGTTTTGAGGAATGTTTGGAATTTTAGGTTGATTGGGGGAATCATTCAACACAACTTGTACTGGGGATTCTTTATTAGATGATTTGGCTGGAGCAGACTAAGTTTCTACAGACACTTTAGAATTTTTTCCTTTCATTCTAGGACTTCTTCACATAGTTGTCTCCTTAAGCACCACAACCTTCTTTGTACTACCTCTTTTTAGTGTCTTTGTTGTAGGAGTGACTGCTGGAGGACCTGACTTTTTTTTTCTTTTTCTTTAAGACTATAGGGTTTTGTTTTTCTACTACTAGAGCCAAGGTTTCTTCTTGTAATTTCTATTTCCTCTTTGCTTGGGTAGAGGTAGGTACATTGCTCATTTGAGCAGGAAAAGGAACATTTTCTTGCACATTTTTTGTTTCAACACCTTGGGTGTTTTTCTTAGTAGTTGCATCAATGGGGACTCCATTTTCTTCATTGGATTGTTCATTAGGGGTAGCATAAGGTTTGAATATTCTATACTAGAAAAATTATACCCATGACATGGGAGAGGCATCCCTAAGAGATCTCTCTATAAGTAGTTTTATTAGGGCATGATGGGTAACAGAGTTATCCTTCCCTTTTTGAGTTTCCTCAATACTAATGCATAACATATTATACAAGAAATTGTGAACTTTCACTGGAGAATTATGCCTTACATAACTGAGAAATTTAAAATGATGTGCATGAAAATATGAAAACCTTCCTTCACAAGTGAAATACCTGATAATATGGATTGCTAACTCATGGTATGGTGATGGATGAGATAGTCTTTTGCAACCCTTCTTGGTTATGTCCAATGGAGGGTTAGCTGGTATGAAAAATTGGGCCCTAGCTGACCTTGACTCATGTGCATTAGGGTAGTGTTCTCCCACTACTAGTAAGCCAGTCACTTCTACTATCCACTCTTCTGTAGTAACAACTATCAATCCCCATACCTTTGCTTCACCTTCCTCAAATGTATGTATAAATTCAATGGCTACTTCATCATCAAACTCTGTTAGTTTTAGAAAATACCCTAACCAACCACATGCATTAAATCTTCTATATTGCCTCTACATCTAAGATTAAACCACTATGCTCCACCAGTTCTTTTCACTACAATTGTCCTCCCATTTGTACTTGCCAATTTCAATCTCTACTCTATTTGCATTATTACCTTCTTCCCTTCTATAAATTCAGGCTTCCTTTTATTTTTGAAAATCACAAACCCTTTCACATTTCACATTCTTTCTGCTAATTTCCATCATGAATAATATGTCATGAGAAATATAATGTGTTTTAATGAAAATAAATCATAGATATGTGAGAATCATCCCAAAATTGAATTTGGGTCACATCAAATTTGAATTTAGGTCACATCATATCTTGACAAAGAGAAATTACTTGGGAATAAGGGTACGCCAAATGACATTTGCATAGTATGGAAATTGGGTTTTGGATTTTGAGGATCTTTAATAAATAAATATAAATGTCATTGAAAAATTAATAACCTTCCCTACCTCCTACTAAATATGGACAAGTGTCCTCACTTTTCATAATTGACACAAAGTATGGAATTGGCATAATGCTGCAATAATACATTTAATGTAGTACTAGTTATAACCATCAAAATATATGTACTATAAATGAATAAATTTTTGAAAAGATTATACCTAATAATTGATCATTATACATACCAAAAGGTAGCAAGATTTGAAGGTCAATAGCAACAACAGACATTAGTGAACTCATCGTATTATTGAAAGCTTTGTAAACTAATGATGTGGAAGATGGGTGGATGGTACAGAAATAAATGAGGTGAATTGAAAAAGAAGGAATTATAAAGTGAATGAAGAAATTGAACTTTATGTGGGCATATATTTTTTATTATGTGCATTCTCAAAGAAGTTGTTATTGAAGAACTTTAGATAGAAGGTCGACACCTTCTGCTACAGGAAGTGTGTCAGTTGTATTACTATAATTAATTAATTATTATTACACTTTACTTAAGTTTACCTAAGTTAAATGCATTTTCATATAGACACCTAGGAGTATGCATAGTTATATGAGTTTTCTTGATGACAACATAGGAGTTTTCATATTCATTCGAGTTGTCATGTCGACAACATAGTTGTTCGCACTCTAATTAAGCACATGGTGTCTACAACATCTCTAGACAAGATATACCTTGTCATACTTATCCTGTCATCATTGCACTAACTTCTATGCTTAATGGAGCATAATCCACCTCTGTGGATGTGTGCTTAGTTGTGAGGCTTATCATTCTTCTATTTCCTAGTCATTCTAGATGCCTTTATATACAGGCACTTCTAGTATGTATTGTATAGAGAACATTCTCATTATTGTTATGTTGATCATACTTTGGTCTATTTTTGTGCTAGTGTTTGATCCTCTTAATCTTGGTGTTATTTTTTCCTAAGGAAAATTCTTACATGGTATTAGAGTTGAGGGAGCATCATTTCATATCTACTAGAGACCATTCTTGCTTCACCTCTTGGAGGACCTTGATTCGGATCCAGAGTATCCACAGCTATTGGGAGTGTATAGAGCCAAAGTGGACCTCACCATTGCATCCAAAGCATTGATTTGATGAAATTTTGACTATAAATTTTTCTACTCAAGGCCATAGTCAAATTTGAGGTGAATTTTTTTGCAAACTAGAACCCCAAGGTCCGATTTGCAAAATTGGTATGATCATTTCAAATCTTTGAATTTAATTTTTAGATCTACATATTTTATCATTTGCATCTTTGCTACTTTTTGGGATATGCATTATTTTCTGGAAAAATTTTGGCCATTAGGCTAGTAGGAGATATTTTTTGCAGGTTAAGATTGGAGCTTGTTGGTGCAAATCAGATGTTGGCATCATATTCATAAGGTCAAAAAAACCCCAAATTGACTTTTGTTTTATCAAAATAGGACATCTAACATGAAATCTAGAGTCATCTAATTTTTGGAGGTGCGACAATGATGATTCAAGAAAAATAATTATAGCCATGATTTTCAAATAGTGGTATCTCCCTCACACAGACTCCTTTTTTCAAGTAATTTTTTGTTTTGAGGTAGAATTTTGTGATCTACACATTGGTGCAAGTTTTTTGAGATCTTTATTCCTCATTTTTTTCTACAAATCAAAAATCTTGATTTTTTCCACTTCAAAAATCTTTGATTCTCTCTTGGATTTTGGAGGGTGCATACATTTATTGATCTCATGGAGTCTTGTCATATATGTCAATTTGTTATAAGACCGAGGTTGACAATAAGGAGCTATCACAAATGGAGTGCCTTAATCATTCATCATCTAAGAGAACATAAGGAAGTGTTTCCTTATCTATATTTGAAGATATTGCCATCTAATCCTTATTGGGATCATCTTTCTCATCTTCTTTGCTCTATGTATAATAGTATGAGTAAGGAATATTTTTCTTCTCTTAGTATGGAAAGTTTTTCTCATGATGTTTGGATGTGTATTTGGGAAGCATATGAAGATGCACGAGTCCCTCCATTCCCTGAGGACATTCTACCTCCAGTCACTCCCATTATGGTAGCTATAATTCCAATTGAGATCCTACCTCCTCCTACTACTGATCTAATTCCAACCATAGATGCCCTTGATTTAGTGTAGCAGGAAACATAATGTCTTCCTACTTTAGCTTTATGAGATGACTTCCTTCCAGACATTGTAGTTTTGTTTGTGGAGTCTCACATTGAATATGTGCGAGACATTATTGATGACATCTATCTTCCCTTTGTTGAGGAGACTTCTTCTTCGCTTGTTGCAAGGGAACTCTCTAATCCTCAATTACTTGACCCTTCTTTTGAGACTAACATGATTGTGGACATTTCTTTATAGTAGTTCGAGGAGAACTCTTTCACTTCAAAGGAGACATACTAGTCTTTGGAAATTGCGTTCCAATTTCCTCAAAAATCATATCTTCTAAGGATTCTTCCTATTAGTTGGGGATAATTCTCTATTACACCTATGGCACCATTTCTTCCTACAAGGAGGAACATCATTCAAATTTTATGGTGTAACTTCTACAGTCATTAAGGAGCTTCTTTCATGGGTGCACATTCATCATTGATGGGAGGCTACACTTCTTGTAAGAATTTTCCTTAGGGAAAAATAACACCAAGATCAAGAGGTTTAAACACTAGCTCAAAAGTGGACCAATGTATGATCAGCATAACAACAATGAGAATGTTCTCTATACAATACACACTAGAAGTGCCTATATAAAAAGGCATCTAGAATGACTAGGAGTTAGCCAAACGATAAGCCTCACAACTAAGCACATATCCACCAAAGGTGAATTATCCTCCATTGAGAACAAATGTTAGTGTGATGATGAGAGGATAAGTATGACAAGGTGTATCATGTCTAGAGATGTTTTAGACACCATGTGTTTAATTAGAGTGCAAACAACTATGTTTTCTACATGACAACTTAGATGAATATGCAAAATCCTATGTTGTCATAAAGACAACTCATATAACTACGTATACTCCTACGTGTCTATATGAAAATGCAGTTAACCTAAGTATACTTAAGTAAAGTGTAATAATAATTAATTATTTACACTAACAAACTGGACAACTATGTAGTTGGAACTATTGTAGGAACTCATCTTTGGTCTATGGTTTATGATAGAGGTGCAACCTATGACTGTTTACAAGAAATTTGAAGTGGAAAGAATCAATTATTGTCAACTAGACTACTCCATTGTAAAATACATATTGAATTTCATGCAGCCCTAACCATGGTGTCTACAACTTCCCTAGATTCTCTTGGAAATGAGAATCATATAGGAGGGCCCAATCTCCCACTTGGAATTGTTTATTATTGATATGCACATCATGCTACTTCTTTTGCCACTACTGAATGATCTTAGTTCTCTCTAATGTTGTCTTTCAAATTTCATCTAGTGAGTTCAAGTAGAGAAGTTTTCCATGTTATGCTATAGGAAGACTAATATTCAATTCCAAAGTAGTGCAAAGGGTTTCATGTTCAAATTCAATAGGCAACATTTCTACTTTGCCATACATAAGTTCAAATGGATTAAATCCAGTGGTTGCTTTCCATGTAGTTCAGTATGCCCATACAACTTCAGTTAATCTACTACTCCAATCCTTTCTGTGTATGTGCAATGTCCTAGTTAGAATTATTTCAATTTCTTTGTTGGTAACCTTAGCTTGCCCATTTTCTTGAGGGTGATAAAGAATGGATTTTTGGTGCCTTATGTTGTATTCTTTCATAACTTTAGTGATAAAGTTTGACATGAACTAAGCTCCTTGATATGTGACAGGTTCTCTTGCAAATCCATAGTGTGTGAATATTTCTTCATATAAGAATTTAGCTACCTTCTCATTTCTTGCATTTTTCATTGCCCTGACTTCCACCCATTTAGTTAAATAATCTATGCATACTAAGATATAGGATTTACCATTTGATGGTGGATAAATTGGACCTATCAAGTCCATACCCCACTTATCAATGGATGTTACAATAATCTGTGGATTGAGTGGCATCTCATCCAACTTGGTTGATCAGCTCATCCTCGACATTTGTCACACATGCTGGTATAATTTTCTACATCCTTATGTCATGTTGGCCAATAATATCTAGTAGTAAATATCTTTAGTGTTGTTCTCTTTCCTACAAAATGGTCTCCACATGGTTCATCGTGACAAGCATGCAATATGCCATATATCTCATCCTCTCTAACAGATCTCCTCATGACCTGATCTAGTCCAGTATAGAGGAGATTTTTACCTTCCATGAATAATGAAAAAAATTCTATGCTAACTTCCTTTTGTCCTTGTGAGAGAAGTGTGGGGGCATTCTATTTCTAGCTAGATAGTTTTCTATGTCTACATACAATGGTGTATGAGTTGCTATGTGGAGAAAATGCTCATCTGGGAAGGTATCTTCAATTGGAGTTGGATCTTCAATAGCAATGTGTAGTCTAGAGAAATAATCAAAAACTATGTTGGACTTTCCTATCTTATCAATAATGGTAATATCAAACTCCTACAACAACATGAGCCATCTTACCAATCTACCCATTACAATAAGTTTGTTCATTAAGTACTCTATAGCTAAGTGGTTAGTATGAAAAAAAAATAGGATATCTAGTTACATAATGTCTAAATTTGTTCAACACATAGACTACAACTAAGAGTTCTTTTTTAGTTACTATGTAATTTAGTTCAAGACCATGAAGACTTTTACTAATATAGTGGATGGCATTTTAAAGATTAGCAAGCTTTTGTCCTAATACAACACCTACAACATAGTCTGATGCATCAATATGGATATGAAATGGAATTGACCAATTAGGTCCTTTTAAAACTGGTGCTATAGTGAGGAGTTTCTTAAGCTATAGGAAGGCTTCATGACATGCGGGTGTCCAATTGAATTCAACTTCTTTAGTCAATAGTGTATAAAAGGGACTAGCTATTCTACTAGAATCTTTAATGAAATGCCTATAATAGCCAACATAACCTTAAAAAGATCTTATGTCCTTTGGTTTTTTAGGTATGGGTAATGTTATAATTACCTCTATCTTAGCCATATCCACATGTATTCCTGTAGTTGCTATAAAATTACCAAGCACCACTCCTTCCTACATGAGCATGAAACATTTCTCACTATTAAGGGATAGATTATGTTCTTTGCATTACATAAGAACCTTTTCTAAATTCATCAAGGTGTCCTCAAAAGTGACTCCAAATATTGTGAAATCATCCATGTATATTTCCAGGTAGTCATGTGATATATCGGCAATGATGCTAATCACAACTCTTTGAAATGTTGCAAGGGAATTACACATGCCAAATGAGAAGAAAAAATATATGAAAAAGTACCCCATGAGCATGTAAATTTTTTTTTTATCTTGATCTTCAGGGGCTATACTTATCTGATTATAACCACTGTACCCATCTAGGAAAGAAAAACATTTCTTACTAGCCAAAGTGTCCAAAACTTGATCAATGAAGGGTAAAGGAAAGTGATCCTTTTTTTATTCCTTATTAAATTCTCTATAATCTACACAAATTTAGCATTTCCCTCCCTTTTTAGGTAGTATTACTAGAGGTGAGACCCATCTACTATTAGATATAGGGTATATAAAACCAGCATTAGGCAACTTTTGTAGTTCATTTTTAACTATTTCTTTGAATGCTAGATTAATCCTTCTCTAAGATTGATAGAGTGGTAGGCACCCTTCATTGATACATATTCTATGAGTGCACAATGTAGGAATTAACCCTTTCATATCCCCATAATCCCATGTAAAAGCCTTTTCATGTTTTTGAAGAAGCTTTTTTAACTGTTTCATCTATTTGGGGGGCAATTTGTGATTAACATAGAGATTATGGCCTTTTGACAACTCAAAAATAGTTGTGAGATCAACCATAATAGCTTTAGATATTGGACTTATATCTAGATCAAATGGTAAAAGATAATGGATAACATCTAGTTCCCTAGGCAGAAAACAATTCTCATTAAATTCCTCATATGTAGTTAATTCCAACACAAAACTGTCAGATACATCTTTTTCTATCACACATGTATTATTAAGAATACTTTGAATTACTAAATCCTCTTCCTATAGCTTCAAAAAATATTGTCTATGTAACATCATAAGATGTGCTATAGAGTTTAACTCTTCTTCTCCATCCCCAAGATCTGGCTATATGGATGTGCTTAAATCTAGTTTTGGTTGTACTGGAAGATACAAATCAAATTTCCTTGTTGCCTGTTCATCTGATATGGTCATACTCCTTGACCTAAAACTTATGTTTTCATTAGTTTTAGCTCACCATGGTCATCCTAAAATGATAGGATAATTAGATAAATTTACTTTTGGGGACAAAATCATGAAATCTACAAGGTACTCTAGAGAGTCTAGGGTTACTACTATGTCTTCTATCATCCCATCAGGAGTGACAGTAGAACTATTTGCAAGTTGTATAATTATTGGGGTAGTTCTTAACCTTTCTATATTCAAATTTTTCATAGTATCCTTAGTCATAATATTTATAGTAGCACCAAGATCAATCAAAGCATTTTTAAGAAACTAACCATTTATAATCAATTTTCCTAACATAATTTTAGCCAATTATCCTACAACATGGATTGTAGTGGGTTCCTTTTTCTTTCTCCAAAGATTTTTCAATTAGGCTTCTCTAATGGTTTTACCATGAATAGGGACATCTTTGATAGCTTGGAATAAAGGAATTTGGACATGCATGTTCTTCAGCTAATCAATGATGTCAAAAGATTGTTCCTCTACTTGTGCAAGTTTACTTTGTATGAGCTTCTTTGGAAAAGGAGGTTCAACTAGTATTTGAGTTTGAGCTAAGCTAGTAACATTCTTTGGGTCAACCACTTTTGGCTGAGAAGTTGTAGATTCTGGTGCTATAGGAGTATCTGGTATTTTAGTTATGAGAGGTGATTTAGGTGTTGGTAAGGTTGTACCAGATCTTAATGTACCTACACCATTTAGAGCTTAAGTAGGTTACTATTGAGCATCAAAAAAATAAATATGATTTGAATTTGGATTGTTGTGGTTATAGGGGTTGTTGTGGCTACTAGCTATTTGAATTTGGCTAAGGTTGTGCAGGCACCTGAGTCTACTTTTGAGGTCCAAAACTTGTAGGTGGTGGCATTAGTGCAAGTTTTTAGACTAGAGGTGGTAATTGTAGATTACTAGTATTTTGGTTAGGCCATTGCTGAGGTCCTCTCCATTGGTTTGTAGATTGCTAATTCCCATGGGGTGGTTGCCATTGGTTATGCTGATTTTGCCATTGATTATTTTTTTCTTAGACCACTATTTTATTTTTTTGGTTTGGCCAAGCTGGTTGGAAATTCTAAGGCCACTAAGGCTTTTGTGGATATTTTTTCTAGGCATTATTCCAATTAGGTTGACTATATTGTGGAGGACCTTGGGTACTATAGGTTTTCTATTGATTACTATATAGATCTAAATTTTGTAAAGGATCTTGAGCATATCTTGATGTGAATCCCATGGCCAACATTGACCAACAAAGAATACTTTCTCATCCTCTCGTTCTATCTTGATGTACTTAGTTGGAAGATGTTGGTTCTCCATGCTAGTTACCAATTTGCATTGGCAATCTTTCATTTGCTTCCGAAAGTGTGGACAGTGCTCAACTAATTGTGCATCAATCTCTACATGCTTCTTCTTTGTAGCCATTTTCTTGAGATGTATAACAACATCATTTATGATGTCATGTTTAAAATATGAGAGTAGATTAGATATCTCAAGCTTTGAAATACCCTAACTAAGTCATTTAGTGGCTGTGGTCTAGTGTCCTCTACCTTTCTTCATAGTTGACCTTGAGTAGTTAAGATAGATTTTCTTGAGGTCATCCCATGAAGATTGATATAAATCACCACCAACCATCAAGTCTAGCACTTCTAGACAATTATCATTCACCCCTCTCAAGAAGACTAGTTTATATGAATCCTCTACCAGTACATATTGGGGGTTCTTTTGTAGTCTATACAAGAAATTTAAAACATAGTCTT
The DNA here is from genome assembly GCA_028749045.1 of Cupressus sempervirens. Classification (NCBI taxonomy): domain Eukaryota; kingdom Viridiplantae; phylum Streptophyta; class Pinopsida; order Cupressales; family Cupressaceae; genus Cupressus; species Cupressus sempervirens. The sequence goes on along the minus strand of CM053789.1, from coordinate 194,985,758 downwards.
CCAGTGTTTCATCCTCCTTTTGTGATATTCTAAATACATAATCTCCTCTTGAGTCATTTTCCATGCAATACTCTTTATGTTTGTCTAGAAATAAAGTTTTCATTTCATCCTAAGTACCTACTACATTGGCTCCTAAACCCATGAACCATCGTAAAGATGATTCTTTCAATGTTGGTGGAAACAACTTGAGCTTATGGGCATCAGTGTTATAGTCAAAGCTATGATAGAGTATGTCAAACTCAAACAAAAAAGTATTAGGATCTTTAGTTGCAAGGCCATAGAACTTTGGAAGAGAAGTTTTAGGTATATTTTTGAGATTAGCATTGGTTACGAGGCTTGGGAGAGGAAATGGAAAAAGTAAGTTGTGCCATTATTGGAGGTATTTAATTATGGGGATGTTGCTGAAAAGGAACATTAGGTATTGGATTATTAACAATAGGTGGATTTGGAGTATAACTACCAAGAAATATGGCCAAAATTTCAGCAAAAGGTTGAAGACCATTGGTGTCCAAGGGTTGTGCTCTAAGGGAAGATTCTGCATGAAAAATAGGGCTTTCTTCCTGAAAAGGCAACTAAACTTCTTCTTTAATTTCTTCATTCAAATTAATAGACTTTCGTGGAAGAAATTTTCCATATTCATCTTGTTGTCTTCCTCTTCAATGCATGCAATTGAATTCTTCACACTTGTGAAGAAACTTTTAGCACTAGAAATCTCTAGAAATAAAGCTTAACTAAAAAAAACTATAACCCATTAAAAATGTTCCTGGCTTGACATATATATACATTCTCGACAATGACACCAAAAATGGTCTACCTCACAATAGGTGTGTGATAATCATGCCAAGGCCTCACTTAGGAATAATATATTCAATCTAAGGATTATTCTCCCCACCATGAGGTGCATTTAATTTGTTAACCTAGAGATGTATACTTGAAATGGTGGGCACAATATGTGCACTAGGTTTCTTTAAGAGTCATTAAGCTTATACTGTCAGAGAGTAAAATGTAAAGAAGGAACCTACACTAGTGTTATAGGAAACTAACACACTTAACATTTTATTGAAATGAATACTAGAAATGAAATTAAATGCCAACTTATGTTCCAACTTAGACCATTCACTATAATTGTTCTCATAGATGCTGTAGGAACACTCACAAAGTATGATGCAGCAGGAAGAAATTTACAACTTTTACTTGAAATACTAAAACTGCTGAAGTAAATCCACACTACTCTAGTGTAATCCACCTCTTAGGTGGGCCCCCGTGGTTGGCTTACAGTAATCTATCAACACAAAATGTAAATCAAGAATTATTTCATTATACTTCAAGATTCCTTACATAAGAACATTATAGAGAACTTTAAAACAATTCAGTATGAGAGTTAATAGTTCCTTTTCGTAGACTTTTAAAAAAAAATTCCAAAACTATCGATCCAATCCCTATAAATAGAGGATCGACACCTATTCTAAAATAGGAAACTAACTACAAATCTAGCAAAGAAAAAGAAGGAAATATAACAATTTGTGGTACATACAAACAATAAAGTATAGATAACCAATTCAACAAAATAGTAAATGCAGAGGGAATATAGAAACTTTTCATCCTTGCATTTTTAGAATTAGCTCCTCTTTATAGCAGCTATGTCTTCTAATACCATTATGATTCTTCCACCTTGACTGGACTTTAATGTTCCTCCTTGAATGTTATCGACCATCTCCAACTTCTTCCCTATTAGGTTAGTTATGATGCAAAAATATTTGCAAATAAGCATAATCAAATGAAATCCAAATATTAGAACACACATTCTGATGGTTATATGAAATAATGCATTATATATAATATTGGAAAAATATGACATACTATCTACCCATAGGTTAATGGTTCTATCTGGACTTAATCATAAGTTCAACTAAACATAAGTTCACAAATGTCTTGGCAGTGTTAAAATAAAGTATTTAGCATTATCATAAATTAGAGACAATAATTAGCCTCATCAAACACCATAAAAATAGATATTGATAACACCATGAATACAAAGATACTACACAAGTTTGGAAAAAATGATATAGTTCAGTTGACTGGCATCCAATTTAACACCAAACAATTACATAATTTTGGGATTCATACTCTCTTGATAATTTAAATTGAATATACTATATATTACAATCAACACATGATTCATAGTAGTCTTCTTTATATCTCATATCAAACATTGGATTTTTTCTATTAAGATTCATATTTACACCATCTTAAGGAAAGCTATCACTCTTAAGGGAACTTGGTAATATGAATTAAAAGACATCACAAAGAGGAAAGGAAAGTATTATGGTCATTTAGAAATTATTTACAATTAATAGACTATCCAATTGGTGTATAACTATTTAGCACATCAATATTGAATAATTATTTGAGTATTATATTGATATGAAGATAAACTTTGCATTCAGAACTACTAAATGCATTGTTGCATTTCTCTAAGAGAAACAAACCTTTTGTTTTCAATTCCATAAAATGATTTCTCTACCTTAAGTGCTATTTAATAAGCCCATCTACCAGCAATTCCCAAACATAGAAAACCCATCACACAAATAGTGGCACTAACTGATCACTAATTTCCTCAAGTATACGCAAGCAACTAAATAAGAGCTTCCATAGTTGTTGGTAACTAAAATCTCTCAACTATAGGGATTGATGGACTAGAACTAAAGAAACCTCTACCAAAATGAAGGCATGGTAACTTACCTCAAACCATTTGAAAGACAAAAATAATTAGAGTCACCTTATCCTATTTTGCAACACTTCCTACTATCCAATCTTATACTTCTGCCAATAGAAATCTACCCATGTTGTAGATAAAATGGTACATTAAATTATCCTCACTGGTGGCTATGAGAGTGTGTTGAGAACTAGATCATATATATTATGCACAAGATGGTCTGAGTCATTAAAACCTTAGACAAGAAAGCTATTGCTTCTAGGAAGTGAATTTTTGTGTGAGGCTTATACTATAAGATGATTCTTGTATATTGTCATCTCTTTTCATTAGCTTACTATCCACTTTTATCCTACAGTCCTAACAAGAAATTTTGTTAGTTGATTTATAATTTGTTAAAGATATACTCCTCATAATTTTGTAATTGATGAGCTCATAGATAGAAGTTTTGTATATGAGTTTTTTAATTTATGCTATTTGGGAGCTATGCTTCGTTAGCATTTGTATTCCAGTTTCTTTTCTAAACTATGCTTTTACACTTGCTCCAATATTAAATAATAATAAAAAGCAAGAACAATGGTAGACTTTCAGATCTAGACTCATATTGTTGCCTTAGAAGCCATCGATCAGATTTCAACATAGAAACAAAGATATATTTTGCCTTCTCCTTTTTAGAATAGAAATTTCCATATGTATCAATGGGTTTTACCAACCCATACATGCAATCTAATGAAATGGATCTTCGCAAGTGTAATCACTAAGTGCCAAATTGTTTAATATTATAGACTAGTATCAGGAGTGATAAAAAGTGAAGAAACAATCTTTAAAATTCAATCATAAATCAATGGAGCAAATAGATTGAACTGATTTTCGAAAACAGAACATTGTGATAACAAGACACAAAAATTTTTATGATAAACCATAAAGGAAGAAATTTATAGATCAGATGAGTTTTCAAATTGTAGATAATGACCAAAAAACATCAATTGGTGATTGACATAAAAGTGAATAACTTAAATAATGTCCAAAGAAAAAAATGGCAACAAAAAAATATTTTGTTAGATGGCTGACACTTACCTCTTTAAGAAGCCTATCTATTTGGCGTAGTTCAATATACCTCAAACCATTCCTACCCATACATTTTTGTGAAGATATATGATCTATTGTAGATTTTCCTTTTAAAACATCTCTTCCATTTCCATCTTTTGATGACATAACCCCACAGCCAAATGATTTCTTAATGGCACCCCAACCAAATCCTTTAGGAGAAGGACCATCCCATTGGATATCTAAAGGGGACATCTGGGAAAAAAGACTTATCACAAACCAAATGCTACAAAATTGAAAAGGAGATGACTCAAGAAATAGTTTCAAGATCTAAAAAAGTGGTATACCTCTTTCAAATTGACTCATTCCCATGTTTCATGATCAATGTTGATATCATAAATTACTGCATGTTCCCTACAAACCTCCTGTTAGTGTACAAAAAAGTGAAATAATTAGGTAAAGATTTGATAGAATATGAGTATAAAAGTAGAAGAAAAAAAATCTTATATATACAGATGAAAGAAGTGGCTGGGTAAATAGCATGCGTGATAGAATGAGGTAGAGACTATGAAGCACCCCTAATCTACAACATCTAATGTCTAAAATAAGCATATTTTAAATACTTAGTCATTTAATTGTTCTAATTGAGATTTAGAATAACAAGTGGTGAAAAATGGCATAGCCATGAGAAATGTGCATGTGGAATCTATTATTTAAATAGTTTTGAAGATTTTTATAGCCATGAGCTATCCTACTTCCCAATCAAATTGATCCTATTTTGTAGAGACATAATCACAAAGTACATTCTATCTAGGTAGGGAAAGTATATAAGAAAACATGATAGCAAAGATAGAATGAGAAAAAAACACTTAACATGTATACTAAAAAAGATTGGTAAGGTTAAAAAACAATAGAAACTAATATTATCTCGTATGCTAAAATAACTGACTTAAAATTCCTCCTTGTAGGTATTAGCTTGGCACATGGTATAGAATAGTGTATTTGAATGGGATTAGTGAAAACATAAGAAATACAACTTGTATATTTAGATTATCAACTTTCTTAAATAGTCAATTGCTAGGGTTGATCCATTTCCATGCTTCTACCATACTACAGAATTTGCATCTTATTCATTTTAAATGAAGCACAGTCCCTAAAATTTTGTACTAATATTTAAGTTCCTTTACAAACATGACTACTACTGCAAATGCAAACAACAACCTATAAATTTAAATACTCCTTTTTATAGGTGCATGTATAATCTTAGAGAAAGGATTTTCCAAACTTATAAGTTAATAAAGGATGAATGAATTTCAATAAATCATTTGTAGATCTTAATACATAAAATGAAAAGCATAACTGTCCCTACCTTGACATACAAAACCAATTCAAACATGTATGCACTTTCATAGTGATATAACTTTGAATAATATATAATGCTTCATAAAATGATTAAATCTTGAAAATGAAGGACTAACTAGTTAGGGGAGGAGCAAATAACTTGTACCTAACAAGAGGAACTTTTCCATAGAATAGCTAGTCCTCTAGAGGCCCCATGAGAGGGAGAGGTCAAAAAGTTCCATCCTCTCCAAGATTTAAAGTATTTAGAGTCTCCAAGATTTAAATTATTTAGAGCCATTATCCTTTGACATTTTGGTTTCTTATAACAAAACAATATCCGCTCTAGCTTTGATCATCTAATCTTTGATCAGATGACCCTTGTTAGGGGCATTAATGCCTCTTACATTTCACAAGATTAGATTCATTGAGGTCTTAGAGAGCCCATGACTCTACTTCCTATTTGTTTTGTAATTAAGGTTTCCACCTCTTCCTTACACTTTCTTGGAGCTTTATCAAAATTTAAATAAAGTTGAACATCTACTATAATTACTTCTAAGATTTTCTGTCTTGGTTAGTTGACTTCTAGATCTTTTAGGAAGGTTAAAAATGTCAATCTTATCCTTTTGAGCATCAGTTTGAGAGATAACACTAATCATAAGAGAGTCCAATACCTGTAAGGCTAGGAATTCTATCCCTAGGTCTTGGGAATTCTCATCAGCTTCAAACTCTACTCCTTCCTTTGTGATTTTACCCAACTCTTCACTAGCCATATTGTAAACTATATTATCTACAAACTACTCTAGGTTGGCTGGAGAAATGCCATTAGTTTTTAACATATTAATGTTAGCTTCTAAGAGTTTGAGATTTTTGAATGAACTTTCTGACTTTTGGTGGTCTCTTAAGTCCAAGGTTCCTTGAGAACGTTGTGGATCATCAATAGCTAAGTGCATGTCAACATGATTTTTCGGGCCTTTTTCTATCTCACTGGCCAAAACTATGTGATTTGTGGCGAGCTACTCATTCTCTTGTTGGATTAGAAATAACTTTGTAAGTGACAATTTTTCCCCATTCAACTTCTCTAGATAATCTTGATCACCAGCTACTCTAGGGGGTATACTAATCATAACTTCCATAATAAGTTATATACCAACACCTACTCCACTATTGGGAATATCATCATTAATATTTTGAATATCAGTTTTATTAGGGGAGGAAGAACTATCTGAGCACACCTTGTTTGTTGAGATTATCTCCATCTAACCTAAATCTATGGAGAGTTGTTCATTCACTTGTTGGTCTAAAAATAACTTCATAGGGGACAATGTTTCCCCATTAAGTTCCTCTAGATTCTCCTAAATAGCTACTTATCCAAGGAGAAATCTAATAGGTACTTCCAAATTAGGGCATATACTTGGGCCTACTTTACTATTGGGAATGCCAACTGTAGACACCCAAAAATTGGCAAAGAATGAAATCACACAATTCCTATCAATTCATGCAAATTAAAGAAAAAATTAGAAAGAAACACAACAAACTTTCAAATCAAAAAATCACATCAGGTCATTAATTATCTATCAAATTTACAAGACCTAAATCAACTTTAAAAGAGGAAAACAAAAACAATTCAATTTCATAAAATGAAATTCAAAAAAGGAGGAAGAAAAAGACAAAATGTTGAGAATAAAAAAGACATTTATTAAATTAATAAAATCATTTATCCTCACAAAATTGAAAATCTCCCCTTTTCATTTTAAAAGAATTAGAAATATACTCAATTATCCTCAAAACCAAGTCTATTAGACTCTTCCTCCTAGTTTCTTATGAGATATTTTCAGTTTCAGTTTCACTAATCAATGAAGGTGAAAATCATAATTCTTACCCCAACCCCTTCTAAAATTGTATAAATAGGAGGGAAATCCAAGAGGCAAAGGAGCCAAGTTTTAGGCATCTACACTATAGGCACATTTTGATGCATCATTTTAGTATTGTCATTTTAGCAATTTCATAGCATTTTAGCATTGTTTTTATGTTAGTTAGCATCATTCATTATTTGTTAGTTAATTGAATGATCATTTTAAGAGAATTCTAAGAGTTTCGTTCTACATATAATCTATATTTTAGTCATAGATCTTGCATGCATTCTTATAGATCTACATTTTAAGCATACTCCCATTCTAGAACTATCACTACGATGTTGGTCTAAGAGCTATTTTAGTACTTGTGGTTAGGGAAACATGAGACACTCATAGAGATTACATTTTGATGGTGATATCTTGGGTTTAGTCTAGTTCATCATCAGTCTATTTTCATTCTACATCAAGCTTTCATGAGTATGCATTTACACCATGTACAAATTGGTGCTCACCATGGGGCTGAACTAAAAGCCTCTCTATTTTCAAACTTTTTAGTCTAATCTTTCAATTCTGGTATAGATTTGTGTTTTTGGCTACTCTCTTGTGTAGATTTGATTGAATATAGGCTCTACAAAATTTGGAAGGCCTCATATCAATTGTTGGGTGATGCAACATGCTCCCCTACCCACAGGTGGTTAATTATGCAGTGTTCCATGTTCACTAACAATCATGGCTTTTGGTGCAATGGTAAATGGGCCCTATGAGTGGTATCAGAGCCTGGTTTTGGCTTGGTCATGGGTTCAAATCTCCCTGATGCCTTCCCGACCCGCATAAGCACCTGGTATGCGCATCAAGGGGGAGATTTTTGGGTGATGCGATGTGCTCCCCTACCCATAGGTGCTTAATTATGTGGTATTCCATGTTCACTAACAGTCATGGCTTTTGGTGCAACGGTAAATGGGCCCTACATTAGTAAGACCAATGTCCCAAAGTCTCCCCCAAATGCATAGGGGTTAGAATTGAGTCTTCTAACAAATTTGAACTCTATTTTAATGCATTTAATCTTCCTGAAGCACATATAAATTGTTCTACAATGCATTTACATCTTTTTGCAATGCTTTTGAATTTTTTTGTAACACATTTACATCTTTTTGTAGCACATCTGATCATTTTTAAAGTGAATATAAAGAATCTTAGAATGGATCTACCTTTCTTATAGTGCATTTGCTAGGTTAAATAACACTTCCAAGGCTTCTTGTAACACATATGAGCATTTCTGTAGTGCATCTAGTAAAATTTATAGTTTTCTGAATCTAACTTCTAGATCTAAATGTTGTTTTCTTACAAGTCCATCTCAAGTTAACGAAAAGATTTCATATTACAGACAAAATGCAATAGGAATGAAGACCCTCATTAATGTGCCTAGCCTTTGCTAGCTCCAAGTCAGATAAGTGGACCTCAGCTCTAGTTGATTTAAAGTGTGGCATTTCTAAGTTCATGTTGGTCTTTAAAACTATTGAACAAAAAAATTCTCAATACAAAAAAGATAATACTCACATAATGTAAGGATTAGCTACTTCCTATGAACAATTACATGTGCAAACCAATTGGACCCAACTTCAACAAAATTAGAATTAGTTTTTCACTCATTAGGCTCTACAAAACCAAGGTGGGTATACCTAGGGGATGATTCAAAAGGACATTGCTGCATGAGAATTATATTAGTTTCATTCTAATTCTCATCTCCAATTCCTAACACATACATAGTTTATCCAATTGTTGATATTCTCAGACTAACATACATCCCTTATAAGAAGATTTGGTCATAATTCTCCTTGATTTTAAAAATATTTTTGGAAATAGAAGCTACCTAAGACTAAGAAATAAGATATAAACAAGTGCTGACTAGCATTGCAACCTTGAACAAAATGGAACAAAAATTATTTTGAATTTATAATTGAATTGATATGTAGTAGTAGAATTTTCTCTTTAATCATTTCTGATTTATGTGACTAGTGCCTTATCCATGGGGGCAAAGAGTCAACCATTGGTAGGAGATCTAGTTCAAATGACTTGTAGATGAACTTATCAATTGTAATCACCCACTCCCATTCTTATGGAATATCCCTTTTATAAACTCATATACTCTACTAATTTATTGATGCATTTACATAACTCCATGAATTAAAAGGAACTATAAAACTAGTATACAATCCATCCAGACTACATTCAATCAATTAAACCTTGTTTAAATGACCTCAAAGTAAACAAAATCATAAAATGGAGATAGAAATTGATGACAGAAACATAGTGTAAATACCCCTTTTTATTATCCTTTTTGATGACTAATACAATAACCAATAGAAACCCAATGAGAAACCCAGAATATCTTGTTGATTCTATAATTTCTATATATAATTAGAGAGTACATAATTGAAAGTAAATTCAAAACAACTACATATAACTAGACTGACTATACTTTTCTGAAAGTTGAAAAATATACAAGTATCCAGACCTTTTTCTCTAGCCCTAGAATCTCACTTATATAGTGTGAGATGCAACAAGCTTCAGGATTAGAGAAAAAGGATAGCTATCCTTCCAAACAAAAGACAATTACATTCTACAAAAGACAAAACTTTGTGTAATAGAATGCTAGCACATCAATACATTCTTTGGTAGGTCCCATTTCTATTACATCATCACAAGCTACTGGCTCTTTGATTTGCCATCACTATTCTAAATCTTTGGAATATGCAGCTACTAAACTAGCCAATGATGAATCTTTTTGTGGTGCTTGCAAATCAATTTCTACCTATGGGTTTTCATTTTTTTTTATCCTGAACTAAAAAAACTACTTTTACTCTTGATTTTTCTTCTATAATGTCCACATCCTAAGCTTCTCAACCTGTAACTAAAACTAATTGGTAACCTTTTTCTTCTTCATTTTTTTGACCTAGTGTTGTTGTGCCTATAATCTGCACTTCATCCTCCTACTCCTCCTGATCATCTATTTCAACCTCTTCAAACTGTTTGCTAGAAGTAATATTTGTCGTCCATGTGTTAAAAAGTGTATCATCTAGCTAATTAAATTGCAAAATATCACTTTTCTTTTTAAGCATGCACTCAGCTTCCCTGTCAATATTAACAAAATCTTGCTTTAAAGAATAAAAGAATAACTAGACTTTCACCAATTCCTCTATTGTGGTGGCCCACTAAGCATGCCCATTCTCATTTATCACCTTATTCATTCTCAAATAGAACAGGTCATCCAATTCCTTGGCCCACTCATCCTTATTCTTCAATTTATTTTTTCTATCTAAAGCATGAGGGAATCAATCAAATTTTACACTCTTATACTTTCTTAAATAAGAAGCAATTTTCAGTTGTAATGCAACCCTTTCATCATCAAAATATGATAGATCATTAGCAACATCATATGTTTTTTCAATATGGTCATGGGAAGACCTTATAATAGAGTAACACAAAAAAGTGATCTCCTTCCTTATCTTTCCCCACTTGTTGACAATAGGTTTCAAAATCTCCTCATGGGCTTTCAATTCTTCCCATATGCTTATTACTTGTGCTAACTAATCATAAAACAATGACAATTCAATTTAATCTACATTTGGCTCTACATGTAATTTCCACAACTTGCTCTTTTCCTCTTCAAAATTTTCAGTTGTGTACTACTTTGGCCTTTATGGTGTATCTAGTATTTCTATTAGGGGAGTGGATTTAAAAGGTTCCATTTGAGGGTGAGGATATGTAATCCCTTGTCTGGAAGACCTTCCCATCACTTTATTTTCTAACTCAATCCTCTTCCAAACCTCTTTATTGTAAGCGTCCAAAATTGTCTCATAGTTGCTCTACAATTCAAACATTGTCTTTTCTTCCTTTTCTACTGTGGCCAAAATAAACTGTGATGTCCCAAAATTCATGTGTGTAGCCTATACATGGGAGGTATCTACTACTCTTCTTAAAATAATATTTCCCATCAATTTAGATTCATCTGGCTATGATGAGGTAGCTCGTGATCCCTTCCTTAGTGACCAAATGACTAAGGCAACCTAGTCTTCACTGAATGCAATACCTTGGAATTCATTTTTATTCTAGTCTTACAAATTCAATTTATTTTAAATAGAATGAAAACCCAAAGCATCATCTATGTCCCAATTGGGTAGTAGTTAAACGTTTGATGCTTTCACCATCGCCCTTCCTTCTTCAAGGCTTATATTTTGAAACTCTTGCATCATGTCTTCTTTTACTTGATTATGCAATGCAGTTTCATCCATTTCTAGATGCTTTGTTCTCAACTTATTACACCATTCTTCAAATTTTCTCATATTGGTCTACCATGCAAATTGATGGAAAGCTTTGGATTTAACAAAGCTATAATCTGAGAAAAATTGATGACTAGCTTACTCTATGATAGGGTCCAATTCCCTTCCTTTATAATTTGCTACTATTAAATCATGGCTTGGAACAAGAGTCTTCTAAGGGCTTCCTCATCCAATTCTGCTTGAGTAATAAAAACACTTCCTTGTGACCCCATTTTTTCAATTTGTTCTCCAAGGAATTGCTCCTCTTCAATATACAAAGGGGATTGTGTAGGCGAATATTCCTCAACATGAGGATCCTATTCCTTCATTATTATTTGCCTCTTAGGAGAAGGCTCATCGGGTCTTTCTTCCAATACAACACCTGTGGATCCCATTTTCTATTTTCCCTTATCCACAATGGCCATTTTATTCTGAATTATGGTATAACCTGGCCTCTGTTGGACAATCAAATGTCTAGATCCTAAATTAGGAGTGAATGCCAAACTCCTCATGACTTTCCTAGCCTTATCTGGGTATGAATTAATAAAGAATTGTTTCTTCTCATTCATAGCTTCCATTATTTTAGGAAAATTATTCATGAGCTTATTTATTTTATCTACCTATGTTATGGTATTATCTAGAAGACTATAATCCTTATCAAAAAAATGTATAAATTCTGAAACCCTTGAGTAAACTCTCCATTTTCTTTGTTTGTTTCCTATTTGTACAAGGAGAACTCATTTCTTATGATGTCCTTAGGGTAATATGACTCATGTTTTACTTTTCCTAGTTTAATTATATGCTTAAAGTCAAGTTATAGAATCCCTCAGTATCACAAAAATGGGAATGGGAAACAACCATTTTGTACTAATCCAAAATTTTATACAAGGAAAGCCAACCCCTTTTAGTGATTAGAAATTTATGGGCTATAGTACAAGTAGGGAATATTGACCCCCATTTCCTTTTTATTAAATAACTTTCTTCTAGTCCCCCTAGCTGCCACAAAAATTCAGCCATTCCTACCTTTAGAGGTACCTGGTAAGGCAATACATGAGGGGTTTCTTTAAAACCATAAACACTAATAATAGTAGAAACAGAGTATGGGATAATGTCTCCTCAATTATGTGAAACTTTCAAACCAATAAGATTATCCATAGGCCTAATGAGACTCATTAGTGCCTTAGGGACTCTGGGATTGTCACTTAGTATGAGGCATCTCAACTTTGAAGTGAAATACATATCAAACTTGACAAAGATAGCATTCTCTACATCCCAAGTCATATCTACACTCCATAACTAGACTAGCAATGCTTCTCCATCCTTCTCTCTATTCAACTCCATTTCTTTACCAAAATATGTTACTCCTTTAAACAAGAACATATGCGTCAACAAAGAATAATGGCCAAAGGTCTTCTCCACTTTCCCCTTTGCAATTCCTAGTAGGTCAATATGAATTTCCTCTACAATATAAGAGGCAAATGGAAAAATAACATCCACACTAAAGGAAGAAATCTGAACCATCATGTACATAAGACTGATGGGCATGACATTTTGTTGATCCTCACCAAAAACTTGCCATAAAGTCTTGTATGCCTCTATAGCTCAGGAAGTGAATTTTTTTTTCTTGAAAGGTTCCCTGGAGGCTGCAATAATTATAGGAAAATTCCCAATTTTAACAATATGTTCCCTTAGTACACCTCCCCTAATCACATCCCTCTTTGACATGTACTCTTTTTCTAATTCTTGTAAATTAATGGGCACATGATAATCTGTCAAAGGCTCTAGGTGAAAAACCTCTCTAATCTCTTTAGGACTAACTCTAACTAGAGGCACAACATCAGTTCTTCTTATTATTCTAACTACTTGACCATAATTCTTTGCAATAGCCTCTAAGAGGTCATAATCCATAAAAACACTTGGAACAACTAACTTTCCCAAATCAAAATTCTAGATATTTCCACGTGGGGAAAATAGATTCCTCTCTAAAAACCATTTCTTGAATAAAGAAAGACTAGTTTTGAAATTTTTGGCATCCCTGACCTAGTTCTCCTAATCTTATAATCCATCTGCAATTTTCAGCCTAGGGTTTAACGAAGTTAACTTTTTAACTTGGACAGTCTTAGTAGTGGATTCTAGGAGCAATTCAAGCAAGTCATCATGATTATTCCTAGCTGAATAATCTTCCTACCTTGAGAACACCTTCTTTGGAGGCATATTGACTGTAATTTGCTAAAAATGAAATGCTATAGAGATTACAATATATAGGCACTTACTTGATCTTATGCTTGTTCTTATCTGTAATTCTGCAATATCTTGTGAACAAGGGGGAAACTATTTCAAGTTCTAATTGAGCTCAACACAGTATTCTTAATAATTTCTCCTACTCAGAAAGCTTGAAATCTTGTTTGCATAAGATGAAAATGGTGAGATCTTTTGCAATATACTATATTTTTCCTTGCATGTGAAGGTTTCATTCCTGATAAATGAACTATAAGGGAAACATAGTGGCATCGCCTTCCCTTTTCAAACTTGCACCATTGATCTCAGAAAATCCTACAATCCAAGAATGAAAGTAGGGATGATTCATGTTCTATTTGACAAGTTGGTAGTTAATCCAACAAAAATTCTCCACCTATACCTTTCCTTCACTATTGGCACTTCAAATTGGATGCACTAATTCTTGAGGACACATGTCAACATCTCACTATCTTGCTATGTATAAAGAGTGAGCATATTGCCTATGTGAGATAGTGACAACCATTGATCTTATTTTGATTGAGAGGAGGATATTTGATTCATTATTTAATACCAAAATGGTGGGTCCACTATCCATTTTATTTTCTCGCTATGTCGCTACCTTTAAACTTTGAGCATTTCTTTATAGCGATGATGCGACAACCATAGATCTAGGCTTGATCTAATGGCAAGGAAAATGTACTTCAATCACATAAACTATGGTTGGTCCCTTAGTCACTAAGTTGCATTGAGTAAAAAATGCACAACTTCCCATAGTGACTTGGTGATGATCATTGATCTAATCTTGATCCAACGATCATCATTTTTCATCTGACATCTAACTTGGGTGTGGGTCCACATTCCTGATGACATGGGAAACTCTTGTCAAACTAGCACATATATTATTATTCTAATCTATATTGTGACATCATGTCTTCTAGGCCTTGTCATATTTCACATTTTTAGGCAAGTCACTATATTGCTACCAATGAGGCGCAAAGCTTTTCCGGTCATGACATAGCGACCTCCAACGGATTCAAATTTTTTGGCACATACATTCTTAGTAGGATTCTACCATGTCATAGGAATGCATGGCTCATTTCTAATGAAGCATTCATTGGGACCCACCTTTTGGAACTATTGTCACATTATTGTTTTCCGAAGAGTCACTATGTCATTACTAGCAAAATCCATTACCTTTATGGTCGTAACATAGCGACCTCTTATGATGTATTAAAATTTGATGACAAGAGAATAGCTACTTGTCAATCATGATTATATTAATTACTACCTTTGTCAGAGCAATCAATATGCACGGTTATGATACCACGTGGGAACTTCACAGTCACCATCAATTTCAAAGGTTGCCACTTTCTTCATTCTCTGGTAAGGCACCATATCGCTACCAGCAAGGTGCAAATATTTTCTAATCGTGACATAGTGACTCATCGAAAAACCTGAGTTCTAGCAATGCCAGTTGCAACTTATTACACATGTGTCCATTCTGACACTAATGAATTTGACAAGAATTAATGAGTGAACCCCTTCTAAAAAAATACACCTTTCTGGCACTGGGTTTCACTTTACAATGTCGCAAATTCAATTTTATAGTAAAAAAGCTAGCACTTTCTTATAGCGGCGATGCGAAAACTGTGGATATACCAAAGATCAGATGGTGGGAAGGACCTTGAAAAAAGGTACTCAACACGACAAAAGATTTAAGAAGGCAAGGAATATTTTCATTTTAAAAGGTTTCATGCTTGAATAATTTCAAAAGTAACAAGACCTAGGGTTTGACAAAGATTTTCAAACGGTATTAATATTACAAGACCAAAAAACCAAAAACCCTAGCCTCCACCAATGGACTCAATTCTGATTTTTTATACCTAGATTGGGAAAAATTTATCATGCAAAAAATTAGTCCAATAGTGGGTCTATCTAGGGATGATAGACTACTTGAGTCTATGCAAGAATTCAAAATATATGGTAGAGCAAACCACATACTTGATGGAAAAATAAAAGACAACTTCTTCAGAGAGCATAGAAACAAAACAATAGAAATAGGGAACTAGATTGCACAGAGAAATTTATAGGGATGTACAAAATATACAAAATGTAAAAGAACACAAGAAACCCTAAAACTATTGTTCATGGAAAATAGATACTTTAGGAAAAGTATCTCTTCAAGAATTGTCCATGAACTGACAATTTAAGAATATCTCCAGCTAAATCCCTAAAAAAATATGAGTCTTCACCATTTGTATCAAAAATGTTATATGGTCCAAGCCAGATGGGATCAAATTTATGATACTTACCTTTATCTTCCATTTTAGCATTCAACATCAATACCATATCACCTATTTCAAATTTCCTCTCAATGACCCTTTTGTCATATAAGTGTTTCATCTGTGATTGTAATTTGGCATTTTGAGTAGAAGAATATCTCCTTGTTTCTTCTAATTGCAACATATCTTCCATTCTAAGCTACATCTCATTAATGATATCATCTTTATAAATTTGAACAAATTTATACATTTCCTTTAGGTTATTCTGTGGAAGTCTAGCTTTTATACCATAAACCAAGTCAAATAGAGAACATCCAATGGCTTTTTTTATAGTAACCCTATCAGCCCACAGAGCTAATGGAAATTTTGAATCCCAGGCCTTCTTGTTCTTTTCTAAAATCCTCTTGATAATTATCAATGTACTTTTATTGCTTGATTCTACCTTACCATTTCCTTGGGGATGATAAGGTGATGATGTGTATTCTATAAGTTCATAATTCTTACAAAAAAATTTATGTTCATTAGGTCTAAAAAACATAGCATTATTAGTTACAATCTTTTGAGGGCATCCAAACCTGGTCACAATACTATTTAGAATGAAATTAATCACTACTTTACTTGTTGCATTCTTAGTATGGATTGCTTCAACCCATTTAGTGAAGTAATCAATAGCCACCAAGACCAAGAATGTCCACCACTAGATTTGTTTGAGATCTCACCTATGAAGTCAATTACATATTGTTGAAATGGTGCCTACAATTCAATAGGTATTAATGGTTAATTCCCAAAAAAAATTAACTTTCCACTAAACCTTTGGCAAACATCACATATTTTAACAAACTCATGAGAATCTTTGAAAAGTGTTGACCACCAAAAACTAACCCTTAGAACTTTATGTGTAGTGGTTTTAGCCATATAATTACCACCACATACACCTTCATGCATATCTCTTAAAATCCTTTTAGATTCAATTTCATCTACACATTTTAAAAGGACCCCTTCCATATTCCTCCACCACAATTGCCCCTACACTATAACACACCTTATAGCCTACAATTTTAGATATCTTTTCTGGTTGTTCATGAATCCTGGTGGGGATTTCATGTTCTACAAGTAATAGGTCACATTTCTATACTAGTCAAAGGTATCCATATCAAAAACATTATCCCTACAACTATCATCAATTTGATTGATTTGGTTTGCCTCTAAATTGGCTTCTGTCATCAATTTGGCTAAACCTTGACCCCTAACTAGTTTAGTGATCTAAATATCAATGTTAAATTCATGTATTCTATTAATCCATCTACATCTTCTACCAGATACCTCTTGTTGTGAAAAAATATCCTTTACAGTAGTAGCAGGAACAAATGCAATGCCAGTAACTCCCATTAAGTAACATCTAAAAGCCTTCACCCCTTTCATTAATGAATATGCCTATTTTGCATTTATGTCATATTTGAGTTCTCCTACCTATAATGATTTGCTAAAAAATGCAATGGGTTGTTCATAACCTTCCTCATTTTTCTGTAATAGTACTATTGCAATAGTATGAAATGAAGCAAAATAAATATGCATTGGCTTATCATAATTTAGTGCTCTAAGAATAGGGGCATCTTTAATAGCTTGCTTGATCTTTTGGAATGCAATGCTAGGCTCCCCATACCACTTTATCTTAGATCCTTTCTTCAACATCCTTGATATAGGCCTGCTAATCTTTGCAAAATTAGTCACGAATCTTCAGAGAAAGTTGATCCATCCAAAAAATGATTGAATTTCCCTAAAACTCTTGGGCTTTTGGATTTTTTCTATTGCTTCTACCCTTTCAGAGTCAATCCTCACTCCATGCTTACCAACCAGATGCCCTAAAAAATTTCCTTAGTAACACAAAAATTACACTTCCTTGGATTCAAAGAAATACCATACTTAAGGGCTCTAATAAATACCTTTTCTAGATGCTTGAAATGATCATTCTCATCCTTAGAATAGGTTAGGTAGTTAAATCATCCTAATATACAACCAAAAATTTATCAATAATATCAGCAAAAGTTACATCCATTGCACATTGAAAAGTAGCCTTGGCATTAGTAAGCCCAAAAGGCATCCTGACATACACCTAGGTACCCCATGGAGTGGTGAAAACAGTTTTAAATTGCATCGATTCCTTAACAACCACTTGATTATAGCTTGAAAAACCATCCATCATGGACATAAGTTTTGAGCCAGTGACCTTTTGCAACATAGCCTCCATGTTTGGCAAACCATAATTATCCTTTAGTGAGGATATATTGAGATTCCTGAAATCAACACACAACCTTATGTCCCCATTTTTATTCCTTATAGGCACTAAATTGGACACTCAAGAGGATTGTCTAATAAGCTTTATGATCCCTAAATACCTTAATTTAGATAGTTCCTCTTGCATTTTGGGAGCTAAGGTTGGATTTATTGGCCTCTATTTCTGCCTAAAAGGTTTAGCATCTAGTTTTAAAGCAATTTTGTGTTGAAAAAAACTTCTCTATAAGCCTTTAGGTCATTATATGACCATGCAAACACATGTCTATATTTCCTTAACAGATCTATCAAACCTTGCCTTATTTTAGGAGATAACTTCTTGCCAATATATATCTTCTTAGGTGTTTTTCTAATTCCTAAATTCACTTCCTCTAGATCTTTAGCAACATATTTACTTATATCAACTTATGACTTGTCTTGATTGTCAAAAATAGTTTCTAAAACAACTGAACCCTTTGGGATTTTGTTTGTCTTTAATTGCACAACTTCTTGTCCAAAAATAGTATCTTTCCCATCTATATTTTCTACATAGGCCGCACAATCAATCTTTTGCCCTGACAACATATTTTCATAATTCAAAAATCTCATCATCTTCAAATACTTGCCACAAAGTTTGTCATATCATCTTCAAATACTTGCCAATTCTAGACATTATCAGGAATAGAGGGCCTAATTTGAGTCTCAATTTTAGATATACCAACAAATGTAATATCATTGGATTTTATTGCTATATTTTCTAGCAAATCTACCATTTTTTTGTGAGTCCTACCTTTCTAAACTTTCCCAAATGCATCAAAATATTCAACCATATCCCATACATCATTTCTATATTATTTTAATCTCTTGTTTTTTAACACATAAATATTTCTTACTTGGGATACAACTAACTCAGAATCTCATATAACATGTAAATGTTTTATTCCATACTTGTGGGCCAATATAAGTCCTAACAACAAAGCTTCATATTCTGCTATATTATTAGTACAAGGGAAACTCAATGTAAAAGAGAAATTGTATGTTGCCCCAGTAGGAGATATCAACAAAACACCTACACTAGATCCATCTTTGTAGCAAGCACCATCAAAAAACATAGCCCTTAGATCACCCTTGTTTGTCTTTGTTTTAGCTTCTACTTCCATTTGAGAATTATGGTTACCTTTCCTCAAAGTTAGAACCTCAACTTGAAGTGCATTGACATCTATATCCACAAAGTTTTTCATATCATCCTCTATCTTCTCTTCTATCATGTATATGTTCTTTGGTTCTCTACTTATTTTTACCAAGTTTTCATGAATGTTAAAAGTTGCAAATGATAAATCACAGTGTAAACTTCCTCCCATGGTAGCACTCCACTTTCTAGACAATAACATACCATACTAGGGTAGAATATCAACAACCAACACACTCATAGTAAGTTCTTTGTCTGGATAGGCTATCAATCTATAGGGTAAGGCATTGATAATGCCTATGACTATCACTTCTCTTTTATCCATAGCACACCATCTTCCTTGAGTAGTATCAACCTTCAAACCCAATTCCTTCATTATCTCAAAATGTATAATAGTATTGGAAGCACTAGAATCAATCATGTAATTTTTCAATGTTTTACCATTTACTAAGATACTCAAGAAAAATGGCTCAACACTTCCTAAACATTCATTTACAAAGCTATCCAAAAGCATCTAAGGAATTTGAGATACAACTACTTGAGCTTCTTTGTCTTTCACTTTTTCTTTATTTCCTTCCTTGGGATCATGATTTTCATTACAATCTTGTCAGACCCTTATATTAGTATTTCCCAACCATGCTATGGCTTTATTTCGGTGTTTAGGGATCCTTAATAGTTCAAACAAAGGAACCTTCACAGTAATTTTTGATAAAATAGTAAGCATATCTATAAAAGAATATGAAGGATTATCAATAATCATCTTCCTTTTCTCATGATGTTTATCAAAAGTATTCACAACACTTTGATAATTCTTGTCATTTATAGTGCTCATTTTTGATACCTTCTCACCTAATCTCTTGGGAGCATTATTTGATAACTCCAAATCCTTTGGATTTCCCCCTTTCTTTGGTTCCCACTTTTTATTGGTAAATTTAACCTTCATAACAGGTATTTTTTAAGGTTTCACAATCTCTCCCTTTTTGGAATTAGTTCCTTTTATGAATATACTAGCTACCTTATCATTTCCATCTCTATGAGCCATGTTTCTAGTCTAAATCTGAGCTATCATACTAGTAATAATTTGATCAATCTCTTCCCTAGAAGGCTTCCTTAGTGTTAAGTTTCTTCCTTGGCATTTACCATATTACACAAATTGTCTTCAACATCACTCTCATTAGAAAATACTTGTTGTTGTATGTCATTCTAAAATTGGCTTTGCTCATTTACATCTCTGTCATAATATTCATAGTTAGAATAATGTGATTCAAACATATTATATCCTACATCATCATTGTTTTCTTCATGTCCTTGGCATTCTTCTACTATAGTTTTATTTTTCTAGGAATGACAAGGCTACTACACAAGATTTAGGAGAATGGGGTAATTGACACACAAAGCACCATGTAGGCTCAGCAATGAACTCATGATCATCTACCAAACTTACAGAGTTTTTTGATAGAGGATCAGGGGTCACCTTGTTATTTTTTTAAGGGGAAGGAACATTAGGTTGACCATCCTTCTAGGTAGTGTTGTAGGGGAAATTTTGCAACCTATTATGTCTATTGAAATTTGATTGATAAGGGATCCTATTGTCAGTGGGATTCCTTTCATTCTTTATCTGAGGAAGATTAGACTCTTTATAGCATTTAGAACTTGACTTATCTCACTAGGCTCTTGCTTTTTTCCACCTACACTTTTGTGATCTTCCTTTCTATTTCCCTTATTCCCAAAAAACCTAGGTTCATCTCTTTTTCTTTCTAATCTCCCTAAAATCCTCAAATTATTTTATACATTTATAGCAATTCTAAAAGCACCCCTTAAAGTCTTAGGCTCCTTATCCCTAAATTGGTATGCCATTTTACCATCACAAGCATTCTAATAAGTGATTAGACACAACTTGTCATCAATTTTCATGGCCTACATTAGCTTGTACACCCTCTTTTGAAATATAGTATTGAATTCAGTGACAGAATCATTAGGTAATATCTTAATGTTATTGAATTTACTCAAAATGTAGCTTTGATTTTGCTTGTCACCATATTTCTCTTTGAAACAATATTCAATATCTTTCCAATCCATAATGAATATTTTAGGAAGTCTCTTGAACCATTCTCTAGCATCTTCCATTAATGACTCAAAAAATAACTTCATTATAACATCTTCAGCCTCAACCTCATAATCAGTCATCATATCTAGAAAACTCCTTAAATGATCCTCACAAGTCATAGCATTGTTCCTAGCAAAATTAGGCAACCCTTTTCTCATTTCTTGTGGGATGGGGTTAGGGAAACCAAGGATTCCATCAAAACATATTTTCCAATAACCTTCTAATTGGATAGGTCTTCTTTGCAAATCAATCTTAGTATGATGTGCAACATTTCTCTTAGCATTATCCATGGTATTACTAGTACTAGAATCATCAAAAGACTTATTTGGATCTACTTTTAGTGAAAAAGAAGATAAGAAAGAAATAGGTACCTGAGTAATATTTTGATTTCCATCATCAAATATACCATCTATATCATCCTTAGGCATAACTGCAAACCACTTTCTAGCATTTTCTTGGAATTTAATCTTATTATTCATTTTAGCTATGCCTGCCTCATTTTTTGCAATTTCCAATTTCTCACCTAGAGCATCCTTTTCTTTCCTTTTATTTTCCAATTCAATATCAAAAAGTGACATGGAATCATGGATTAGGACAATTTTTGTTGGTTCCTAAATCTTAACACCAATATCCTTTTGTTTGCCTTTATTCTTAGCACCCACAATAGCCTCTACATTTTTTACTTTATTGTTGTCAACTTTTGGAGCACTATAGTTCTTAATATGTTGTATTATAGGTCCTTCTAGATTCATTTTTTGAATTTCCAATAATTTTTTCTCCTCTATCTTAAGCTATTCAACTTGACCCACAATTTCATGCTGCTAAGCACTGGATGCTATCTCATTTTTCTTCTTTAGGTCAGCAATTCTCCTAAGTAATTCTTTCTTTTCTTCATAAGCTTTCATGATCTTTTCTTCCCTTTCCTTTCAAAATTTCCTATCAGTGGCCTCTTTCTCAACAAGCTGTATTCTCAAAATTTCATTCGCATTAGGGTCAAGAATGGTAAATTTAGAACTAGAGGTCTTCTCATCATTAAAACTCTTAGGTTCTAAATGTTTAGGTCTTACTCATTCAGGAGAATAATCTGACATGAAAGGATTTGTACTATGTTGGAAAAAATTATTATGATTCCTATCACCCAGACTAAGTGCATGCAGCTGCACAACTTTCTCTTGACATATCATTTCAGGAGTATTATAGAAATCATCATCAAATAAACTTGGATGAGATCTAGGACCCTTGGAAAAGGGTTCCTTTTCAATAGCAGAAAGGTAAGCATTATCTTTTCTTGAAATTTTCTCTTGGGAATAATTTCCTTTCTACATCTAATCTCCTTTCACAACCCAATTCTATCTTCCCCTAGGAGGGAGATCAGTTTGTAATTTAATTTTTGGGTTTTTCTTCACATTTTCCAGTGTGTTCTTCTTATTTGTCAAAATTTGAGACAACAAATTTCTAAATATTGACATGGGTTAAACCTTTTGAGTCCCCATCCACCCTATTAGAATGGGAACAATTAGTGAATAAATGATAATTCCTTCAGTAATGGTTTCAAGAAAAAATGCATATAACCCCCAAATCCACCGGAAACTTCATGTGAAATTCCTACCTCAAACTCTACCCAAGGGAGACATAGTAACTCATTGGAAAACCTGAGTTCTGGTGACACTAGTTACAACTTGTTCCATTTGTGTCCTCTCTAACACTAATGACTTTGAAAATAATTAATGAGTGAACCCCTTTCAAAACAATACACCTTTTTGGCTCTAGCTTTCACTTTATGACACCACAAATTCAATTTTTTGGCAGTCACTATGTTGTTATAGTATAAAACCTTGTACATTCTTTTAGCAATGACATGAAAACCATAGATCTAATAAAGACCAGACAGTGGGAAGGACCTTGAAAAAAGGTACTGAGTACTAAAAAAGATTTAAGCTGGCAAGGAATATTTGCATTTTAAAAGGTTTTGGCCCAAATTAATTTCAAAAGTAACAAAACCTAGGGTTTGACAAAGATTTTCAAAGGGTATCAATATTGCAAGACCAAAAAACTAGAAACCCTAGCCTCCACCAATGGACTGAATTCTGATTTTTTATACCTAGTTTGGGAAAAATTTATCATGCAAAAAATTAGACCAATAGTTCCAAACATAGCTTAATAGAAATGTGTGATCTTGATGATCTAAAATAGAAGTAAGCCTATGCTCTCAACTCCTTTAAGTTGATCAAAATGCCCAACCTTCTATAAAGATCGGTCTCAATTGAATGGGGAAAGAATCCACAAATAGCCTAACTAGAAGCCCCTTTCTCTTTAGTAGTATAAGCGCTGGTAATCAAAACTTCATGTCTATTGTGTTTGGGAAGTCAAAATAGTAGGGATATGCTCTCACTCTCCTTGAGTGATCAAACTCCCAAACCTATTTGTGATTTCCTTTTCCTACTTTCCATTAGCTAGGATAAAAATTTCCATAGAGAGGCTACCTCCTGAGTTACCTTAGTAGGGCTAGTGAGAGGGATTACCTCCCAATCTTGCATTCCTAATCGAATGCAAGCCACCTATATTTTTAACATAGCCTTCCTCTAGTAGTCCTATAAAGGACTGTGCCAAACCTCCATAGCATTGGTGGGAAGCTCTTTATCACAAGAGAGGTAAATCTAAACATAGCTTGTTAAAAACTAAAACCCACTAGTCATCAGCTTTAGATAACCTCATTAGGAAGCCATTTTCTTCCATTTACTAGTTGTGTGTAGTTTTAGCTTTTTTTTTCATCTTACTTCTATTATGCTTGGAAGTTCTTTAAAACTTAATAACAAACATCAGTGTGGATCACTATCCTTCTAGAAAGACAAACTTCAAACTAGTATCAAGAAACCAAGTCCAAGATGAAGACATTGCTGAACAACCCTAAAAGTAGTGCATATACTGCATAAAAAACACTTTTGAACCTTCTTGTAATGCTTTTAATCTCTGTTATAATGCACATTCCTATAAAATAGCACATCTAAGCCTTTAAACAATGCATTTCCCTAGCAAAACAACACATCTGAGTCATAAAATAACACATATGACAATTTCAATAGCGCATCTAAACATTTAAATAGTGCATATGATCGATTAGACAATGCATATGAGCATTCCTATGATGCATCTAAGAAAAAACATAAAATAGAGGCCATCTGCATGCATAATAATTACAAACAAATGACAAATTTGGATACCCTTTTCCTTGCTAGTATTTTACAGATTCTGAGAAGTTCCATATCTATCCAAAAACATCTTTTTGAAACAAGCAAAGGTACAAACATCATTATCAATACAATAGTTATCATCACTTCATTCCACACATAAAGCTAGAAATGTTTGGAGACACAAATCTATCCCTTTACCTAACTTTGTGAAAGTGAAATTCATCCTATCAACATTGGCAAATGCCTTGTTCACGCTTCTTGCTACAGAGAAATCATGGTCAATAGAAACCCTTGCCTTTTGAAACATGCTTAAAAACTAAAGGAATCCAACTCACATTTCATGCCACCGTATAAAACTAGTGTAGCTACAGAACTGAAATGATCGCCTATATGAGTAGGTGCTAGAATAGATAATAGAACCATCAAGCACACAAAACCTCTAAATCTCCTCGAACCTATTACAACAAAAAATTTCTCATAGAATGAAATTATTCACAAGTCACCCTTCTTCAATCAAAACTCAAAATCCATGGCCACAATGGGTTCATCTAACATATGGGATGACAAAAGTATTGAAACTAAGATTGAAGATTTCCAACAAAATCTCGAGTTTGTTGACATCATGGGCATGATACTAGAGAAACATAAGGAACATTATATACTAGCATTAGCACAACAAGGTGCAAAATTTTCATTTGACTTTGATGTGACCAACTTAAAACAAGGTGAAGAAGAGTCACCCCTAGATGTTGTCACACAAAAACTACAAGACCTACAAATAGAAATGGAAAGAATGAAGAGAGAAAAAATGCAACCCATAGAATTTAGCCTCAAAAAGGTGTGTCCTCTTCCCTTTGATAAGAACATTACCTTCATGCGCTTCCCACAAAATGTACAAATACCAAAGTATAATAAATATTCTGGCACATCAGATCCACAAGATCACCTCAGACAAATTCTATATCGTAAGTATGCAATTTTTCCATGACATGCTATTTTCTAAAAGCCTCAGAGGGAAAGCCATAGATTGGTTCTCCAATCTACCCTCCAATATCAAAACCTTTAACCAAGTGGCTTCCATGTTCATCTCTCAATATTCCTACAATATCGAAAGAGAAGTTACAATGTTTGACCTATGCAACACAAAACAACTTCCAAACGAGTCATTCAAAACTTTCTTACAATGGTGGAAACACATGTTCACTAAGTATTAAAGAGACATACCCAAAAAAGAGAAGACTGACATCTTCATAAATAGTCTCTCTAAACTAATGAATTACTAGCTCTAGCTCCAAGGGCCTAAAGATTTCAAAACTACCTTAGAGAATGCCACCAAGGTAGGAAATACCTTACTAAATAATGACATTATTAAACTATCAAAAGATGGTAAGGGATTTCCAAATAACTCCATGTAGACTCATAATTCCTCTCATTGAGTGACTGATAAACAAAAGTCATGGTGGAGAAACAACAAAAAAAGCACTATTAATGATGAGATGGTCGAAGCCAACCATGTTAAGACTCAAACCCAATCCCATTTAAACCAACTGTATTCCATTTTCAACAACACTAATCTAAATGCACCCCAGTAAGACAACACCCACATATTCTATCAATGTAATGTAGAAACTCCCTCGATGTCCAACCAACATGTCACGTATAATCAAGCTCCTCCTCCCTATAAATATCAATATTTTGACATACCCAATGAGTATACTCCTATTAGGGTGTCTTACAAAAGTGCTTTGCAAATCCTCCTAGTTGATGAACTTATTTCCCTTTTTGAGGAAAAACCCTATCCCCAAGTCAAACCAAAATGGTGGAATGACAAGCACATTTTCACCTACCATCGAAATAGGGGGCATTTAACAAATAATTCTTTTTCTCTTAAGGGGCCAATCCAAAAATTAATCAATGATGGGGTCATTAAAATAAACAACTTTAGCAAAAATGAAGACCATATGGCCTTCAAGAACCCATTCATGAGTCATGAAAAGGGTGAATGCTCCAAATCCAATTAGAATGTACCCCCTCACACTAAGGTTAACTATGTGCATCATTACAACAATGCCATCAACATGATTTCCATCTTTGATGATACTATAAATGTCATCGTAGTTAAAGATAAAAATTTAAAAAAATCCTCAAATGTCATTACCTGAGGTTAAGCCTCTAAGGTTATCCTATGAGGACTTGTGACAAATCCTGATCATGCAACTACAAGCTCCTCCTTGCCCAAGTACAACTTGGTCAACCAATTACTCAAGATTCCAACCCATATCTCCATTTTTGAACTTTTCCAATCTCCCCAAAGCATAAAGAAATACTCACCAAAGCCTTAGTCCTAAATGACCTAGATATGAGTAGATTTTGAACATGGTCAGCAATCTAGTTGCCCTTCACTACGTATCTTTTTCAGCCCAAGATGACATGTCTATCATCCAACCACAAAACTCTCCTTCACATATTGAATTCTTCATCCATAGAAACAAAGTTAAGAGAGCATTGGTCGATGTTGGAGTAGGTCTCAATATTTGCAGACTCAATCTAGTAAGGGCCCATGGGTATATAGAGGATGTTTTTGACCCAAGAAAGAAAATTACCATCAAAGCTTACAATGACAAGCAAAGATCCTCCAAAGGCATGGTTATAGTGCTAATCAAAGTAGGACCAGTTGTGAAAGAGACTATTTGTCAAGTCTTAGACCTATAATTAATTTATAACATCCTATTGGGAAGACCATAGATTCATGACATGCAAGCCATTCCCTCCACCTATCATGTTTATCTTAAATTTCCTTACATGGGTCAAGAGGTGACTATACCTAGAGCCCATCACTTTGCCCAATATTGTAATTCCCTTGTCCCTCATAATAGGGAAGAAACTAGTATACCAACAAATAACATCAGCCACCCCACATCTACAGAGACTTCATGATCTACCAATTGAAATGACAACCACTCATCAACATCAACTAAGGGTAAAGAAAAAGTAGGTTGTCCGGGTCCTTCCATTCTTTCACCATCATCATCCAAAGACCCTAAATAGCCACACTATGAAAAAATGGATAGGTTGATGAAAGAATTGATAGTTAGTGTAAAGTGCATTGCAAAGGGGTGGGTGAGTACTCAATCTCTTTATTTGATCCCCCAATCTCTCTGAGATCTCATGGAAAACTGTCATCCACCAAGCCTTATCATGCACATTTTATCAAAGTGAGTGGCACACCTCCAAACTCAGTAGAAGAAACCAGTCAACAAAACATCGATATCTCCCACCACCTACACAAAAAAAGTTTTGACCTAATGAAAAAGATGGGATACACAAGAGATGGCCCCTTAAGGAAAGGGACATGCATCATTGAACCTCTAGTGGCATAATTTAGGTCCAACAAGTCCAAAATAGGGCTAGGGTATGGTGGACAAGACAAGGCACAAACCTCTTTTGAAGCTTTACCAAAGCACAGTGATCCCTCCTCTTCCACCTTGGTGTGGGTACCTAAACAAAAGGATAGTTATAGCCTGACAATAACTAACATCATAAATGTGAATCTATCCCTCTCAAGTTCACATCCTATGAAAGAACCATCTATAAACACCTCTAATAAAAAAAATGATGACGATTCCACTAAATGGGAATTTGAATCATTATCTAAGGAATCTCTTT
Source organism: Cupressus sempervirens (assembly GCA_028749045.1). NCBI lineage: Eukaryota > Viridiplantae > Streptophyta > Pinopsida > Cupressales > Cupressaceae > Cupressus > Cupressus sempervirens. The sequence goes on along the minus strand of CM053789.1, from coordinate 194,957,541 downwards.
ATGATAAATAATGTGATGCTGTTCACATACTCACATCTAATAGTTTGACTACACAAGGAACAACCTCTAGTTTGAGATCCACTTCACCGAGAATTAGGATACAAAAGAGTAGCTTAGAAGATGATGAAAATGTTGAAGGATTTCAATTTCAAACCCTATTCCTTGATTTCTTTCTAGTAGAAGTTGAAGATGAATACTACAAGCCTCTCACAAGCTCTACTTTTCTCGATACTCTAGAAGAATCCCATGTCATAGATCTAACAAATATAGTGTATGAGCCATCCAATGAAATTATGTCTTTAAACCTCACTAAACCCTTTTCATATTATGAATCACTTTTTGTAGTCCATCCTAAATTCATTAACTAGGATATAACTAAGTCTCACCACATCCTCATCTTGGCACTAACCGTGAAGTCTTCATCTACCTTAACATGGTTAAACCATCTTGACAATAAATGACAAAAGAAAGCCATATAGTCATGTATGGTATCAATTACCTCAGTCATGCTAGAATAGGTCAAGCATTCCACAACCCCAATGATCAATACCAAGTTGTAGCTGATCACAAGAAAAATGTAGAAACAAATAGAAGTGACACATCCCAAGGTGAAAACCCAACTGTGGCACCCACAGATGGGGTAATTGATACCTTATAGAAACACTTCAAAAAAAGGTCTTCTATCTTGATTGAACCAACAAAACTAGTCAACATTGGCATACAGCAAGAACCCAGGGTCATTTATTTGGCATAGTCCTTAAGCACAAAGGAAATACATAGATTTATTCACTTCTTTGAAGAAAGATAGATGAACTTTGCATGGTCTTATGTAGGCATGCCTAGCCTAGACCCAAATTTAATCCTCCAATAATCTCAACATTTATCCAAAGGTCAAGCCAGTAAAACAAAAGCTTAGAAAGATGTATCCCCCATATAGCTCTATTAGTCAAAGTAGAGTTAGAAAATTTGATCAACGCCAATTCCATCTGACCCTTGGCATATGCATCATGGATTTCCAACATTGTTCCCATATCAAAGAAGAATGGTAACATGTGCATCTACATTGACTTTTGGTATTTAAACAAAGCATGTCCTGAAGATGATTTTCCTCTTCCCAACATTGACACCATTGTAGATCTGACAATAGGTCATTACATGTTTTCCCTCATGGATAGTTTTTCAGGGTATAATCAAATCAGGATAGCACTAGAAGATCAAGAAAAAACAACTTTTACTTGTGTGTGTGACACATTTTGTTGGAATGTGGTGCCCTTTAGGCTAAAGAATGTTGGGGCTACCTATCAATGAGCTATGACCACTATCTTTCATAGTATGATGCATATCTTTATGGAGGATTATGTGGATGACATTCTCACCTTATCCCATAGTTGAGAAGAACATCTTCCCATACTGGCCAAAATATTCACCCACCTAGAAGTATCTAAAGTTAGGCTCAATCCCAAGAAATGCACTTTTGGTTTCAAATTAGGTAAGATTTTGGGATACATTTTCTTAGCCAAAGGAATAGAAGTTGACCCCAAAAAGGTACAAGCCATAATCAATATGTAACCGCTAAAGGACTTGAGTCAGTTACACTCCCTTCAAGGCAGGATTCAATTAGCTTGTCAACTCATTTCTCAGTTGGCAAAAAAGTGTATACCTTTCACACACTTGCTACACAAATACATAAATTTTAAGTGGGATGATTAGCGTAAGAAGGTTTTTGACTTACTCAAAACCTACTTGATGAATCCACCAATGTTGGTACCTCCTGTATCACACAAGCCTTTGTTTTTGTACATTTCTTTAATGGATAAATCAATTAGAGCCCTCCTAGAACAAGAAAATGACCAAGGAAAAGAATGGGCAATCTATTACATCAGTTGCACCTTGGTCAACTATGAGCTCAATTATTCTTTTATTGAAAAAGATTTTCTAACCATAGTTTTTGCTTCCCAAAAGCTATTCTATTATCTTCTAACACACAAGGTCAAGCTCATATCAAAAATTGATCCCCTCAAATATCTCCTTAGTGAGAATTCATTAACGAGTAGATTGGCCAAAAGGGTAATGATCCTAAGTGAATTTGACATTGAGTATGTTGATAGGAAGGTGACAAAAGGACAAGCCATTGCTAATCAATTGAAAAATGCACCTATAGAGAGTTCCAATCCTATCCTAGCCGACTTCCCAGATATGCACATTCTTTAAATAGAGCTAGTAACATAGAAATTCTATCTTGATAGTTTCTACACACACCATGGATCAGACACTAGTATTTTATTCATCACACCACTTAGTGTTACATCCCTAAATATTACAAGTTGGTTTTCCCCTACACCAACAACATGACAAAATATGAAGCATTAGTCTCAAGTCTTAAGCTCTCTTTAGAATGGAAACTAACAACACTGGAGGTTTATGGAGACTCCCATTTGGTCATCAATTAGGTCATTGACACTTACCAGACCAAAGATGAAAAATTATTGCCCTTTAATCATATGGTTGACACAGTCAAGGCATGTTCTGTTCACATCACTATTGAACAAATTCCTAGAGAGAAGAATAGAGTAGCAGATGCTATGGCCACCTTGGCCTCCTTACTCTAGCTCCTATAGCAGCATGAGTGATATAAGTTTGTAGTGGAAGAGGTGGTTTAACCCACATTTATTCACCCTGATTCCCTTATTATTTTCCACTTAGACACTCCCAAATCCCTTTTGTATAACCCCATCATCACCTACCTCCATGATAATACCATCTTGTCTGACCTTTCATGTAGTGAAAATTTCATTGGACAAACCTTACACTACACTTTGATGGTTGATATATTGTATAGGAAGGGTCTTGACGGTACTCTATTTAGATGTCTTAAAAATGATGAGTCTATAATCACTCTACAAGAAGCTTATGTAGGGATTTTTGGGTCATACTAGTGTAGAAGATTCTTAGAATGGGCCATTTTTGGCCAACCATTGAAAAGGATTCTATTGACTATGTCAAAACTTGCAAAAAATGTCAAATCCATGGTAACCTTGTTCATGTGCCAACCCAAGAGCTCAACCCTTTGGCCACACCATGGCCTTTTTCTCAGTGGGGCTTTGATTTAATCGGAGCCATCCACCCACCTTCCTCTAGTAGACATAAATGGATTATTATTGCCATTGAATAATTCACCAAATGGGTCAAAGAAATGCCACTCATAGAATCTATAGGTAAAAAAATCTCTTCCTTCATCATAAACCATATCATTTGTCGATTTGGCATACCCCATGCCATTCTCACAAACAATGCCCCATACTTTAAAAACCAAATAATTGATGAATTATGTAAAAATTTCACATTATACACCACTCCTCTTCAATTTATTATCCCCAAGGAAATGGCCAAATAGAGACCTCCAACAAAACCATTATCAACATCCTCAAAAGAACTATCAATGATATTGGTAGAGATTGGCATCTATAACTGAACCCTGCCCTTTGGGCCTATAGGACAAGTGTTAGAACACCTATAGGCACAACACCTTTCTCCTTGGTTTATGGCTATAAGCTATCCTTCCTTTAGAGGTTGAGATCACATCCTTAAGAGTTATCATTCAAGATTTCCTATTGGATGAGGATTATAGAGTGGCCCATCTAGAGTAGCTAGAGTTGTTAGAAGAACATCAATACGCAACACACAAACACCTCAAAGTGTATCAGAATAGGCTAGTAAGACATTACAAAAAAAAAGGTCAAACCTTGTGTCTTTTAGATTGGTGACCTCATGCTCTAAAAGAACCCTAGAAACCAAGGAGTGAGGGAAAATAAGGTAAAATGGGAGGCCAATTGGATTGGTCCTTATATTATCATAGAGTCCTTTAGTACTGGTACCTACAAACTTTTAAATTCTAATGATACAGACCTAGCAGAAATAATCAATAACATCGATCTCAAATGATTTTATGTCTAGAGCTCTGAGAAGTGCATCAAAATACCAAAAAAATTTAAAAAATCAAAATGAACTCGAAAACAAAAAAAAGAAAAACAAAAAAAAGATCTATTTTGGTACAAAATAAGTGAGAATGCCACCTTTGATTTGAAAAGGGGCAAGAGACAACACCTTTGGACTTTCCTGAACAACACATGTCCTTCAATGTTGAAAAACAATCAAGACAACCCTCAAGCAACTGCCTCTACAAAAAAATTTCTTGTTTGAGCCATATGTAGCACAGTCAAGTCAATTTCACACATATGTAATTGAGAAACACTTGTGGGTTATAGTTTCATGGTCTTTTGACATTAAATGTAGTTCACAATAGCAAAAATGGCCTGTATGATAGCAAAAAAGGGGAGAACAAAAGACTGTGAGAAATAAGGAGTTAGATTATGTATTTAGATACCATAGACATGGATTGTAGGAAAATCAATGCACATCTCAAGTATCCACATTGACCAACAATTACTAATGTTCATTTTAGCCCTCATTTGACCTATTTGATGTTCGATGCTACTTCCATTTTTTTTCGTATAGTTAACCACACCTGTTTGTCTGCCTTTTAGCCCATTTTGGTCTCCTTACCTCTTTAGGTGCCTCACACAATTTTGGTTACTCCTCGTATTCCAAAAAAATCTCACTAACATCCTCATTCCACTCCCAAAAATTTGAAAATCATCTAAAATTATTAGAAAAATAAAAAATACCTAAAATTATCAAAAAAATTCAAAAATCCTCTAAAATTATCAAAAAAATCTTAAAATTTTCAAAAATTATCAAAAAAATCAAAAATTGTCTAAAAAATTCAAAAAAATCTAAAAATTGCCAGAACTTATCAAAAAAATCCAAAATTTATCAAAAAAAAAATTTGTCCTAAAATATCAAAAAAATCCAAATTTTGGCAAAAATTATCAAAAAAATTTAAAAATCCTTTAAAATTACTAGAAAAATTCAAAAGTGGGTAAAAACATTCAAAAAGGGGACATAATTGCTCAACATAGCCACAAATGCTCGAAACATTAACACCCCAAAAATTTTGTCAATTTTTTGCTCACTTCAGCTCAAATGGGGTATATAACATACAAAGTGCCTCAATGATATTAAGAAGCAGCATAGTAATGTCTTGAAACACCTCGCTGAGATTTGGAAAGTTTGGCACAACACAAATAGTGCAAGAGCCATCGACTGAGTCCCTCCTTTCCCTCTCTTGTAAAGAACAACAATCCCCAATAGATAATTAGTCTTATTTATATGCAGTGGCCATGATTCGTCTGGTCCCCTTCAACAAATATATCAATGCTATCCCAAAAGCCCATATATTTGTTAGAATCTTTCATCCTCACCTAATTGGGGCCACAAAATAAGTAAGTGTAAGTGTTTTAGCTTGGCTCCCCTTCCAATGCCTTTTGTAGGCCCCTCAAGTGCCTCTTTCAAGGCCCAAGTTTCCTTTTCGGACCCCTCCAACACTTTTTAGGCCCCTCTAGTGCCTTTTTAGGCCCAAAGAGCCTTTCCTAGGCCCCTCAAGCACCTCTTTCAAGGCCCAAGTGTCCTTTTAAAACCCCCTCCAAAGCCTTTTTAGGCCCAAATGCCTTTTTAGCCCCCTCCAATGTTGTTTGCAGGCCCCTCAAGCACTGCTTTCAAAGCCCAAGTGTCCTTTTTGGACACCTCCAATGCCTTTTTAGGTCCAAATGCCTTTTTAGGCCCCACCAGCACCTTTTTAGGCCCAAAATGGCTTTTTTAGGCCCTTTAAGTGCCTCTTTTAAGGCCCAAGTGTCCCTTTCAGACTCCTCCCCCAGTTCCTTTTTAGGCCCAAAGTGCCTTTTGTAGGTACCTCAAGCACCTTTTTTGAGGCCCAAGTGTCCTTTTTAGACCCCTCAAATGCCTTTTTAAGCCCCTCCAAAGCCTTTTTAGGCCAAATGCCTTATCTTATGGCCCCATTTTTCCTTTTTCAAGGCCTAGATGTCCTTTTGGGCCCCCAACACACCTTTTTGGGTCAAAATGCCTTTTTCAAGGCCCCATTCCACCTTCTCAAGACCCAACTATCCTCTTTATTCCCCTAAATGCCTTTTTATAGGCCATAAGAATGTCCATCTTGACACACCCCTAGAGGAATATCCCAATTGTTGGAAATCTTCAAGACTATGTAAAGTTACTGAGAGGGGAGGGGTGAATCAATAACTTCTAAAACTTTAACAATTATAGTTCTTAATCCAATTAGCAATTAATTCATCACATCAAATCTAATTGCATGCATGAGAATCTAAAAACATGAAAGCATCCATAACAATTTGACACAAAGATTTGGTGACCCAGAAACCTTCCAAATAAAAAGTAAAACTCAGGTGGGGATGATAACCACACAATTTAGTACTATAGCATAAAGTTGGCTTGTTAAGGTTTACATTGATCACTTCTGATGATCTACCCTATTAGGAGCAATTAGGACTGCTAGGTCCACCTAGTGAGAGGATTTCACATCCAATGAAGTATGCACTTAGTAAAATATTTATAAAAGATTGTTAGGTCTACCTTGTTAGAGGATTTTGACTAGATCACCTGTTAGGATGAAGTATTAGTAGATCTCTAATTTTGCAACTTGATTTGCTAAAATAGATTCCTTTGTGTACTAATCACCTTTCTGTGAGAGATGTCTTTGCTACTCCTTATGTTGTTATGGCCTTTATAATTCTCTCTTCTTCTACTGTATTCACTTTTGCATATACATTGATATTTCATACATATCGCACTTGGATGTGATACAATACATTACATATATATACTAATCCAAGTTACATAATTACAAAGTTAGCCATGATATAAGGTAACACAAATATTACAAAGTCAGCCCAAATGAAGACACTCTGGTTTTGAAGACTGACTCAGTGAAGTTCTGATACTCGACATCCACTGTCAATGCTTGACATTGTTATGCACTTAGTAGACATAGAATCTCGATCCACACTAATCACCTTCAAGTAGTCTTGAACTCAGTCTACACTGGTGACTTGATTGATATTGTGCAACTTAAAAAATATTGAATCACTTGCTTACCATTTCAGAGCTCAATAAAAACTATCACCTTAAGCTCAGCTAACACTAGCTTTGCATAACATGATCTATGAACTCGGTAAGCTTCGCATAGCTTGGTAACCACTAATAAACTCAGTTTATACTACTAGACTTGACACTGACTTAATCAACTTGGTAACAACTAAAATGCTTTGCAAACACAATAAACTATACAATGAGATCGATAGCTATACATAATCTGAGTAAGTGTGTGTCACTAATAACAAACTTGACTAATATGTCAACAATCTCCCCCTTTGGCATTAGTTACAAAAACACTTACCAGCCAAAATTAAATATCTTATATCCATCACCACATGATATTGGCTCTGTAGAGTATACAATTTTTGAGATTTTTCAAAATTGATTTTGTAAGGTATATATAGTAAACTATATAACATTTGCTATATACAACATGTTTGCAAGTTCTCCCCGATAGCATATTTTTCCTCATACAATGTGTCTCTCCCCCTTTTGACAGTAATGCCAAAGATTTATTCTAACTTAATTACATGGAAAAACCAAAATGAGATAAAAAAAATTGGAATGTACCTTAAGAATGATTGCTAAGGTTTTATCCCAATTTTCTTGCAGGACCTTGAATGTATGAAGTGCAATTTGTACCTCTACTGATAGTTCTATCATATGGTCTGTAGTAGAGAAGTTATTATCATGGATTAGAGTTTTTGAATATAAAATATGTTGTTGCATTACATCCATGTTTGGAAGGATCATATTTTTTATGTCAATCAATGTTGATCTCATCCTTGCTTCTTCTCTTAACAATTTAGCCTACATATCTGACAAAAATCTGATTTTCTTGAAATGTGCAGAGCTTGAACTAGGATCAAGTTGTAGCTATTGAGCACTAGCTTTTAGATCTATATCTATTTTGGACAATTTGTCCTTTATTTCCTTTATAAACTCAGAGACATCACATAGTTTCCCAAAAAGTGATGACACATTTGAATAGGATGCTTCAAGATTGACCAAAATTGTAGAAAGATCTACTTGATGAATGACTATTTGCTGAGAAATGAGCTCCAACACTTTTATATCAAATTTATTTTCAGCCTTTTCAACTAGATTGTCTTGACCATCAGTGTCCTCATTGAATTTCTAGACTACTTCTGCTAGTTGATACAGAATAGGTTGAGAAGAATCAATCTCAATTCTTATTACCTCAGTCAAAATGTTCTTTTCATCATCAATTATCTTATACTCCTTATCTCTCTCCTCTCTTAATCTTTTTTGCTTAGCCTTTTTCTAAAGGAGTTCATCAAATGTCTACATTTGGTCTGGAATAGGCTTGTAAATATCCCAATTGGAGATTAGTATTTCCTCATCTAGATCAATATCTTCCTCTATCCTCATTTTCTTTCCCCAAAAATATTGTGCTTAGTTGAACCTTAGGCTCAATTGTCCTTACACATATTGCTTTAGTCTCCAGAATGGAAACAATGGTAGACATACTTGGACTTGTAAGAAAAACTAATATTGTACTAACTAAGGGAATACTTATAGAAATATTTGAAGAATCCAAAATTGATGAAGTCAAAATTGTAGTACCCAAAACTAAAGTAGTCAAAATTGGTGTTCTTACCACTAATGTACTCAAAACTTTAGTAGCTAATGTATCCATAGCTAATGATATCAAATCAGTTGATGAAAGAGTCTGCAGCTCGGTAGATGAAGTAGAGGTTACTTCCATTAATGATGTGCTGAGTTGAGTAGGGGCAAAGAGTGATTGAAAATTCTTTGTATTAGTAGTGGTAACAATCAAACTTGCTGAAGTTGTCTCCATACTCAATGTAGTCAATGGTTTGCTTAGGGAGTGAGGAAGAGAGGCAATGACTATTGTATCTATCTTGACTGGGTTAGTCTCCTCATCATCTTTCTTTTCTTCCTTGACAACCTCTTACTCCTTGTATTCTTCATAATCAACTATAACAAAATGAGTTGATCCTTCCTCATCCTATTCATCCTTGTCTTTTTCATCAACATCATCATCATCATCATCATCCTTTACTTCAACTAGAAATTCACTTGGTTTGTGAAGATGATAGACATTTTTCCAAGTGTTGGTTTCATTCTTCATAACATACTCAATATCTTTCATCAAAATCAAAAAAGTATTGAATTTGAGAGTCATCTTATCTTAATTTTTCTTTAGTGAATCTTTTACCTTAGTATCTGATATGCTCAGTAATAACTACATTAAGGTTTGTGCATATATGTCTTTGACTATTTGTTTGGCATGTTCCCACCTTAGCTTGATTTTGTCCAATAAGACATTGGGAATCTGAGAAGCTTGCTGGTTAGGGGAGTACTTCCATTATCCCATCTAATCCATGACCAAATCTTCTATTTTCTTCTTCTCCTCATCTATTCTGGTTTCATATTTCAAAGCCTTGAAATTTGTTACACCAGCTCCAGCTTTTAACTCCTTTAGCCTATCCTAGAAGGTGGGTGGAGGTTAGCTGAATATGATATCTCCTCCTTCTTTGTCAACCTTCTTCTATGATCTCCTTGCGAAGATTGTAATGGATGGTTTTGTTGGCTTGGTGATGATCACCTTACCTTTCTTCTTTAAAGGTTCTTCCTTCTCAGATTCTTCCTCATCCTCTTCTTCCTCCACATCCTCACCTTTTCCTTTAGTTAACGAGAGAGGTGCACTTGATTTTAGTTTTCCTATCCTTCTCTTTCCTTTGCTAACCACTTAAAGGAGCTTTATCTCAAGTTCAATCCTATCCTTTGCTTCATCATATTTTCTGAAGTAAGAGGCCTTAGGATTAACTTGTTCATCGACAAGGGCTTCAATGATATCCTTTGTCTCATCAATGTTAACCTTATAGCCAAGAGGTTTCACCCAGGGAATTCTAGGCCTTACTACCTGAATGTATACCTTGTCACTATCAACCATGAAATATACATCATCCTTCTAGTCCTCAACTAACTTCTTTGGAATCCTAAACTTGTTGTTCATTTTCTCCTTGAATGCATCAAAGTAGTTGTTCATGTTGTTGCTATAGTTCTCACCCATCTCGGTAATATAATCATTGATTTGATAGAGCACATGCACATCTTTACTCTAGACTATAGTGCCTTTAGAAGGGAATAATTTCTATACATAAAACAATAGGTAGGTCAATAATGAACCAAACTTGCAGGGGTTGTTCTTGGACATCCTTATGCTTTCCATGTTTTTGTCAAACTTTTTCAACAATAGGTCGGCAAGGTCATAAGATAAGTTGTTCTTCACCACATTATATGCCAAATTCACAACTTCACATGATACATTATTTAGTTAGCTTGAACTATATATCTTGTGGGCAATAACATGAATTCCAAACTTTAGTTCTGCATCAGTAACACTGCTAATCTTCATTCCCCTACCATCCCATTTTGCTAGGATTTTCTTCTCCAACTCTGCTTGACCTACGATTTTTGTCATTTTGGCTTTGGCTAGCATGGGGAGGCTAGTGATTCAACGAATCATCTTCTTTGTTATAAGAATTGGTTTTTCTAGCCATATCTACTCATAATGCACCCAACTGAGGATAAACCTAATCCATTTGATTTGAAACTCTCAGGGCATATGAGGGATATGTGTTAACCTTTTAGTTTCCAAATGTTGATGCTTGGGTTTTAAGGCTCCATTGACACATAACTAACATAGGGCATCATCCATTTCTAGTGTACCAATTTCTTGAATAGCACATTTGAAATGAGTACGAATGTCATTAAAAAGAAGTACCTTAGGAAGAATCTTGGATTACACACTGCTTGGATCTAGGGTTTCAACAATTGCAGGAGTGAGCTTGAAGTCTGGCATTTTCCATTCAACTCCATGAATCAACATGTCAAATCCTTGCTTGACCTTACTACTTTTGGATGCCATTTTTGCTTAGTAAATTGAGAGAACTTGAAAAACATTTGCTAGAAATTTTCTCAAATCACTTTGATCACAAAAATAAATTCTCTTCACAATAGCACTTGAAAATTCACAGTAAGGAATGAATTTTATTTCATGCATTTTGATAAAATTTTGCCATTAATGCTTGGTATGAAGGTAGATGTGCTAACATCATGCTTGATAGAATGTCATCCACTACTCTATATTGATCACTCGGTGAAGTCTTTGCAACTCGGTAACCATAGGTGTCTTTATCACTCCCAACCTTGCTCAGTAGAGTCTATGACCCAACCTTATTTGGTAGAGAAGGTAACTTGGTAATAACTAATACTGATCTTGCTCAGGGATCCCTTTGTATCTTGTATACAGATTTGGGTCTTTGTCACCTACCAACTAGAACTGATTCAGATGTTTTCTTGATAGCCTAGTTCCAGTTCTCCCTTGAGAACTTAATTAGAGATGGTAGAGTCACCCAATACTTGAGTGACTTGACCATCATTTCTCAAACTAGTATCCTCGATAGACTTAGGAATCCATTTTTGTCTCATCTACTTTTGGATGTTATCATCCTTTGCCTTCTTTTCATCCTTAATCCTACCAGTATTCATGAAATTCTTGGCAAGATGATCAAGTTCTATACGAGTGAAACATATTTTGGTGATATCTCTTTTCATCATATGATGTTTAACACAATTCATACCAATGTGTCCAAATTATCCATAGTAATGTCATCTACACTAGGTATTGTAGTCCCAACCAAATATTGCCTTTACAATTTACTTAGCTGGATTGAATGACTTGGTTTTTCATTTTGATGGCTTGTGTCAATGCTTCTTACATTTATGACATTTGCCTTCAAATCTTGGTTTCTCTTTGCATTCATTAGCCCTATGACCATGTTGATTGCTATTGTAGCACTTTTTATTGAATTTTTCTTTCCCATTACTCCAACGTTTGTTTGATGTATGACCTATCTTACCATAGTGATTGCAAGTAGGTCTTTGATTCTTTTGAGCACCTTGTTTGGAGGATTCACCTTCTTCTTTCTATCTAGTTCCCACTTTTCCCTTTTTTTATAGATATTTTTCTCATTCAACTAATTCATGTCTACTTGGGATTTCATTATCCTTTCATTGAGTTTCCTTTTAGAATTTAGATCATTTTGCAATCTTTCATTTTCTGATCTTAGGTTCATGATTTCTTCATTTTCATTAGTGAGTTAATTGGTGAATTCACTCTACTAGAGGGATAGATTTTGAATCTTATTATCTTTTCCTTCCATTTCTGCTTTTGTTTTTTATCTCTTCCATGATTTCACATAGCCTTATTGGCTAGATTTCTTTCTCTCTCCTTAGTTTCCTCACATCTTCTTGTAGTGAACCATTCTTCTCTAGGAGCTCTTTGATTGCACCATTTGCTTCATCTGAGCTACTTGAAGGGAAAAAGTCTTCAATTCTTCCTTTAATCTACTAAAGATCATTCATTTGATTTGAAAGTTACTTTCTTATTTTTAGGGATTGGAAAACTTGTTCCTTTGCTTTCTTGAGTTGGGTAATGGCCATTTCTAGATCCAACTTTTCATTGTCAATAGATTTATCAAGTTTGAATATCTCCATATCCTTGACCTTTTCTCAAGTTGTTAAACTTTCTCCTGAGAACCACAAAGCTTTGACACCAATTTTGGGAAATATTCAAGACTATGCTAAGTTACTAAGAGGGGAGGAGTGAATCAATAACTTCTAAAACTTTAACAATTCTAGTTCTTAATACAATTAATCCAATTAGTAATTAATTCATCACATCTGATCTAATTGCATGCATGAGAAACTGAAAATATCAAATCATCCATAACAATTTGATACAAAGATTTGGTGACCCAAAAACCTTCCAAATAGAAAGTAAAATTAAGGTGGGGATGATACCCACAAACTTAAGTATTGTAGCATAAAGTTGGCTTGTTAAGGCTTATATTGATCACTTTTAATGATCTGCCTTGTTAGGATCAATTAGGACTGGTAGGTCCACCTTGTGAGATGATTTCACATACAATGAATTATGAGCTTGTTAAAGAGATTTATAAAAGACTATTAGGTCTACCTTGTTAAAGGATTTTGACTAGATCACCTATTAGGATGAAGCAATAGTAGATCTCTAATTTTATAACTTGATTTGTTGAAAGAGATTCCTTTGTGTATTGATCACCTTTCTATGATAGATATGTCTTTGCTATTCCTTATGTTTTTATGGACTTTACAATTAACTCTTCTTTTGTTGTATTCACTTTTGCATATATATTCACATTTCATACATATCACACTTGGATGTGGTACAATACATTACATATATATACCAATCCAAATTACATAATTACAAAGTCTACCATGATACAAGTTAACAAAAATATTAAAGTCAATCCACATGAAGACACTTGGGTTCTAAAGACTGACTCGATGAAGTTCTAATACTTGGCATCTACTATCAATGCTTGGCATCATCATGCACTTAGTAGATGTAGAAGCTTAGTCCATACTAATCACCTTCAAGTAGTCTTGAACTCGTCCTGCACTAGTGACTCAGTAGATATTTTGCAGCTTAGAAAATATTAAATCACTTTCTTACCATGTTAGAACTTGGTAAACACTATCAACTTAAGCTTGGTTAACACTAGCTTTGCATCACATGATCTACAAACTTGGTAAGTATTGCATGGCTTGGTAACCAATGATAAACTCATTTTATACCACTAGACTTCACACTAACTGAATCTACTCGATAACCATAAGAATTTTTCCACGAGATTTGGTAATAGCTAAAATTCTTGGCAAACACTATAAACTATACAATGAGCTCAATATCTATACACAATCTCAGGTAGTGTGTGTCACTAATAAAAAACTTGACTAATATGTCAACACCAAAAATTGCCTTATAATTTTTAGTAATGGCTACTAATATACATAAAGTTATTCCTTGCACATCACAACTCTCCATATATTACATAAATCTATATTCTTCTTTCATCATGAGACCTTATAAATACTCTCGACTACTAGTAATGGTTATCCTTACTCTACAGATTGTATTGTTCCCACTTTTATAGAGATTAAAACTATTCTGACATTTGCCAAAAAATACAAAAGCATTCAAATAACTATCCAAATTCCCCAAAACATTCACATATTCCGCAAAACACTAAAAACATCTAAATATATCCCACAAAATACCAAAAAAAACATGACAATGCATTAAAATCAACATCCTTTGATTGCTACAACAACAAGAAAAAACTTCATATTATCCTACAATGGCAATGACAACATTACATTTAAATAGTGTCTAGTAGGATAATTTATTTTGGCATCCTTAGGGGAGGTGGAAGGATAGGTTGTCCAATCAATGTTGTCTCTTTTGGCCTAGCTCCAAAGGATGAAGCCCCTAGTGTCAATCCTTTATGTACTCACACCGCATCCATGGGAATTGGAAACCTACTATCATGTAATTATGTGTTCAACAACTATTTAAATTCCCTATCTACAAACTACATATCTCACTAGTCCTCATTTAGGAATGCCTGATAATAACATCTCATCCAGTAAGTGGCTTCCCAATGTACCTTCACTGTTTGATGCATTTCCACAAACACATTCTCCACCAACTTGTTTACCCCCAGTGCAGTGATCACTCATTGGGCTACATCCCATTCCTATCCTACTACATTTGATCATTCACCATTTGCCAACAGTCCACACCCGCTTTTGCCTCACCCAAATGCTATTGCAATTGTCTAACCTTCCCCTCACTTAATGCTAACTACTCCTGCAACTTCAATGCCAAGAAATTTACCTTCACAATTGCTTCCCTAAAAGACTCATACTACTACTGTAATAACACTAGTTCATTTTGAGCACTCTCTAAACTCTCTTGTGTCATCTTCAATGATTCCTACAACCACTGAGCCCATGAACATTCTGCCCACATCCTAGCATCATTTCCCTCCACTCGTGAATTCTCCACATGCAACTTTATCTCTAGCGATTGCACCTATGTTCGTTTTGCATCCACCACTGCTTGTGGTCATCTTGCCTCCATTTGCGCTCTATCTTTGTGCATCTTCTCCATCAATCCTAGCAAAAATGTGACCTCTTATTTTGCATTCTCCACTCAAACTCTATCTATAGCTAACATTCTACGTAATCCATCCATGACTTGCGATGATTAATCTCTACATCTCACCTCTAGCCATGGCTATAGTGCCTCTCCCATTTGAATTCTATAAGTCATCCTGATGGATGCAACCTTGCTGATCTTTTGTTGTGATGGATCATGATTGTGACCCTGAGTGGTCTACACCGTCGAGGTGTTTAGATTTATATTTTTGTATTAGTTGCTTTATTTATGCTTTTGACTGATCTATGAGATTATGATGTGATTTTTGGTTCACTGAGGTTTGTGCCAGTGGTTACCAGGATCGATGTGGTATCATGAGGTTGTTTCATGATTACCCTGAGATGTGTGCAAAGATTGCACTGTGTACCATTACCATGCTACACTAGACTAGGTTCCTGTAGCAGTGGTTAGTCATGTTTATGACTGTGTTTGCTTATGGTTTTTAAATGTTTTTTTAATGTAGAGTAATCAATCATTATTAATGTGTAAGTAATTAAATGGATTGTTCATGTGGGATTATTTGGTTATGTGCTGTGGAAATTTACCTTGTTATATTTCTGATCTGAGAGATATCTGTTCTCATGTTATGTGTTACATTTGAGATGACCCAAGGGTCAAATGTTACTCTTTGATTCTAGTATCATAGATATTAGACTACTATGTTGTTTAGTTAATCATATTGCATGATGATGCCATTTTGAGATGACAGTGTGTTTTACGATGTTATCTAGTTATCTGGTATTTGGACATACCTCTGATTTTGTTATGTGATGGATTTAATGCTATGGTTATTTACTTCATTCCTGCGTTGCTATGCCTTTTGCGAACAAGAGTGATGCAAATAGATTATTTTAATATAATTAAATAAATGGTTAAATTAGGTGATTTAATACATTTATTTCTTCGGCTATGTTATTATATGCAATTGCACTTGATCGTGTTATTTAGTGTGCAGGATTTATATCCCTGGCAGTGGCACATGGAGTTAGTGATTCAGTCGTTCATATTTTACCAATGTCATCCTTGTATGGTCGATGTATCCTTAACTAAATGTTTAATTTAAACCTTTCGGTGATTATTAAATCCGAACTCATTTGCATTATGTGATTAGACCAGTAAGTGTGTCTGTGCATTTAGAGGTTTGCATTGTCATGAAAAGTTATTAAGGAGGTTTATGTGTTTTTGGGTTTTTTAATTGTTTTATTTTAATTTCTGATAGCTTTGCCATAGATGAATTCCTATTTATAGGAATAGCCTATTTTCGTTTGGGTCGATTCCGGGTTTAACTAGATTGGCTGGTTAAATGCCCTAATCGATTATTCACTCAAAAAGTGAATAAGTATCCAAAAAGGAACTTAATTCCTCACTTCTCACTTTCAAATTGGAAAGCTGGAGAGTAAAACCCAAAATCCACTTCATGAGGATTTACTATTTTGTTCATTGTGGGAGCTACGAGCATGGGATCGTTGCGAGGTTGGGCTCGTTGGATCCAGCTCGGGGAAACCTTGGATTTCCGTGATTTTTAGCTACTTCTATGTGATATTTATTTTATGGATCAGATTCCCGTTTTTCCCTTTTGGCTGTGAGGTAGGGCTTTCCTGTTTTATTGTTTCTGCTTCTATTTTTGGTAGCCATTTGTTTGGAGGCTGAGAACTAGTGTTCCCCTCCGTTTCTGTATGCTAGTTCTACCCGGTTGGGCGGGTATGAACATTTATCTATTTTTTGAGATGAGGGTTTGGGATTTTACGCCATTATGCTAGTCGTTTTTGCATACAGTGTTCAATTTCATTTATTTTTGGATTTTTGGGGTTTTTGAACCCAAAGGTCAAATGGGTTTTAATTTTGAAGTTTTTCTAAATTTTGGGGGTTTTTACCTCATTTTGCGTGCTACCCTATTTCTCAAGTTTTCTTGGCACAATGTGGGTCGTGGAACTTGATGATCCATTTGGATATCAATCAGACCACTTTTGCACTTTTATGTTGCATTGGGATGCATGTTGCATCCGTACTCTCGACGTTGTGTTCGGTTGAGTGATTTTACACCTGTTATGGTTTCTTTTGGACCTTTGCTTTTGTTTTGTGAATGCTAGGATTCGTGTAGAATCCATACTCTCAGATTGAGGCTAGTTGAGTAATTTCATGACTTTTGGTCTTGTTACATCATTGAGATTCATGTAGAATCCATACTCTCAGATTGAGGCCGGTTGAGTGATTTTATGATGTATAGTTTTATTGGCTTTGGGATTCATGTAGAATCCATCCTTCCCATGTTGCTTTCGGTTGGGTGTTTTCTTTGCATTATGTTCTCATTCCTGTCCTTGTGTTATGATCTTCATGATGGTGGTGCGCCACACACAAGTACGTGCATGTACATTTGTTGGGTGACTTGCGAGGCTCGATATTCTGTGGATTTGCTGGAAGTTATGATCATTAGGGTTGGGATGGGAGTATGCATGCCCATGGGCACTTGTCGTAGGATGAGCATGGGTAGGGTAGGGTAGCATATGGAGGGGGCTTCTATCCTGTAACCTGGTGATTACTTCTCGGTTGGCAGAGGAAGTTTTATATAAGTGATAACTAAATAAAATGTGTGACTGGTAATAAAACTTAAGATAATAAAATGGTACATTTGTGTATTGGCCTTTCATTGAGGGAGTTGAGCTACACAGATCTGAGCTTGGGCTTGTCGATGCCAAGCGACTCCCCATGATGTTAGTCCCTACTTAGTAGCCTTTTGAGTGTTTGACCAGGACCTTTACTCCTTGCATTGTCTTAGGTTCTTGATTCAGCCATCATACTGTTTGGCGTGAGTGTTAGCCTTGGATGTTGTGCTTTTGTGTGTTTGTGGTTGGATCATTATCGCCATCAGCATGGTGGGTGTGGACATATGGGTGCCACATGGTTGGGAGGCATAGCTACCTTCACCACTGCTAGGGACTGGTGTACAGAGATGATCTCTTATCCTAGTGCGACCGTTGCTGGATGTTTTCACTTGGTACTTTGAGTTTCGGCGTATGCTTTTTTGTGATTTATGCTTTCATTGGGATGCTTGTATATCATGTTTAGATGATGTTAGTTTACTTGACGCATTCCCTTATCATGATGTTTAGCATATGATTATATGACGTTATTTGATTTAATAGTATATCTATTTCTTACTGCTGTTTAGCATGTGATAGGTGATGTTATCTACTGTAGGATTATCTTTATGCTTTACTACTAGCATGTTATATTTCCTTAGACTTATATTGTTGCATGTTTTATTAGTGACATCCCTATTACAACAGTACTGACGATCTGGTCGGTGGCTTGGGATGTTATGCGCAAGGGATGGCTAGGACCCATGATGGTCTTATGATGCTATTGACGGTTGGGAAGAACCGCGTACTTAGTTTGGTTGTTTTGTTCCTAAGATGCGTTTTTGTGTATTGCAATGTTTCTTTTGTTCTCTGCAATGCTTATTTTTAGTGTGTTCTTTGCTGCTATAGTTTAGATTGTTTGGTGTTCTTCATTTTGTGTTGTTCTTGCACTCGACTGTTCATTCCTTGAGCCTTTGTGGATCTGGTACTCCCCAGTGTCGAGGTTCTTTTGTTGGTTTTTCCTTGTTTTTGAGTTCTGGAAGTGTTTTTACTTTCTATGGGTGACATTTGTTCAGCATTGTGTGACACTGATAAAGTATCACACGCCCATAGAAAAAATGTCGTACGATACTATAAAGTGTCACACGCATTACTGGAGAAGTGTCGTACGACACTGGAAGAGTGTCGCACGACTTTATGAGAAATTTCACGTGATACTTTTGCAGTATCGCATGCCTTCTTGAGAAGTGTCGCACTTAGTAAGGGAGAAGTGTCACCCTCCCTTAGTAAAAAGTGTCACACAGTTTTTGTGAAAAACCTGCGCGTGCCATCAGCGGGCACTTTTCTTCATGATTTGATTTTTGTGAGAGTGTTTTTGGATACCCTTTTGGGCATTCTTCGACCCTATGCTGTTGCATTTTGAATTATGTCGATTTCTCTTGAAATCGAGTTTTCATGTTTTTGGTTTAGTCTCTTGGGGTTTAAAATATATCGTTTAAGTATAAGTTGACGTATACTTGACGTATACTTAAGATATATTCCTTATACTTAATTCCTTATATGTAAGATATATTTTAATATATGCGATAAACTGTTTGAGATAGGTTTCAGACCTCTCCAAGATAAGTTATGGATTCTAAGAAATTTCAGGGCTTCAAAAATCCAGACTTAGCCAATTTTCAGGGCTTCAGGATTTCAGGCTTAGCCAAATTTTTGGGATTTTGCATTTTACCCTAGCTTGATGTTTTGTTGATGAGTGGTCATTTCTTGTGTCCTCATCTTGTTGTGGGGGTTGTTGGCTTTTTTTTGGGTGTGTCAGTTGGGTAGTGGTGTTTTGAAGATTCGTTGGTTGTCGAGATTGTGTTGAAGTCTTTCGGTGCGATCGTTGTGATCCCTGTATGATGTTGTCATGTGCATTCATACTTGTAAAAAAAAAATATCTTGGCTTGATTTGAATCCTTGTTTCAAAGGATCTTCATGCGGGGCATTACAATGGCTCCTCCAAATTTACATAGCTCGTTCCCCCTTCTATTGACCCTTGTCCCAGTGTCTCAAGACTAATCAACCAATGTGTCCGACTCATTACTCCACCCCCACTAGTACCTCCTACATCCTTTGAAGTTTCTCCAATAGAGTTTTGAGGAGATTTTATTTCCTCCACCTCCTCCTCCATTTCCAACATACTCTTCATCTTCTTAGGAGGATTATTCTCCACTTGCATCATTGGCTCATCATCCAATACCACCTACAATTCCCATTGCACTATACTACTCGACAACATCATTAAAGCCACCAAGTTTGTTTCCTCTACCCTACTCCCCACCTCTTTGGGTTGTGTTGACTCTTGTTCTACCTCATTTGCCTCACCTAGCTCTAAAAGTAGCCCTTAGAGTTTTGACTAATCCACCAGCTCCTTGGAGGTTCACCGAATGTGCTTCACTCTTCGCCCTTGCCTCATTCACCTTCCCTAGCTAGCATCACCCTCTTGCTATGACTAATCTAGTGAGCCTAACATACTTTCACTTGTGTGATTCCTACAACTTCTCAATACATCCAATAATCACATTCTACTCTTCACCCCACCTTGTTCATAGCCCATGTCATCCACTTACTTATATCCATCACTCACTTGAGACTTGTTCTTTACTAGTCTTCCATGTATTTTCTCTCTACATCCCACTGCACTGGTAGTCGGTACACTTGACCCTTGGCTTTGACATTTGGCTACCCAAATTATTGTTGATGCACACTGACCATCAGAGTTTGCTGCTAAATCATTGTCAACACATCACACACTTTCTAATCCACTAGTACAATAGTTGCTCCCTGGAAAAAATGAACAAAATTGATACTATTACACACAAAGAGAAACATGCCTTGTCTACAAATAATGTTATTCTATTCTATCATGTGCTTTTAGTACCTCGATGATGTGCTTGACTAGAGGTATTAGGATGAAGTCATGCTATTTTTTTGGTTTTCATTGTTTAGCTCTAGTGACCCTTTAGTTTCAAATAGTATTGGTGTCCACTTATAAGTGCCTCCTCTTGTATGGAATGCCATGTGTACCTTAACAAATTTTGTGCACTATCTTAGGTGAAGTCTTTTCTTTAACATATGGTTGTTTGCATGCCTATTTTTATTATTCTGTAGCTATAGCTTCTATTTCTCAGTCATGTTTTCTTGTAAAATGTTCATCTTTTCTTTCACTTCTTGGCATGATATTGTAGACACCTAAAAACTTTTAGAAAATAAAGTATTATTATTTTTTGAAAAATTCCTGATGACATCATCATTTATTAATTTATTTATTTTTATGCCATTAAATCCCTTTATCTTAATTAAAAATATTTAATTAAGGAATCCCTCCCAAAAATGTTTAAATCTTATTTAAACATTATTTTCTTATTTATTAATTATTTAATTAATAAATTGACCAAAAAACCCAAAATAAATAAAAAAAAAATTTTAATTTCCTTAAGACCACTAACCTCTTCCAAAATCTTCTAATCCTTCTTTAATTTTAATTAAAGGCTAGTCCCATCATTTCCTACTCCTAATCCCAACTCAAAATATTTAATTAAGATTAAATATTAATCCTCATGTTTATTAAAAAAGTTTTAATAAATATATCCTCAACCCAAACCCTTGAAATAAATAAAACTTTATTTATTTCCTAAAAATCTAATTTACCCTCATCCTAAGAAGTTCTAGACTCTTCTAGAAAGTCTTCATCCTCATCCTAGGAAGTTCTAGACTATTTTAGAAAGTCTTTATCCTCATCCAAAGTCTAGACTCTTCTAGAAGATGTCTTTAAACCTAATCCTAATCCCCTCCTAACCTTGTCACATTCCCTAAAAATGGGTTAAGACTTACTAACCCAAGTCAAAGTTAACAAATATCTTCTCCTTCACCCACCCTCATTAAATGCCATCCACTTGCCTATCCCTAAGCTAATCCTAAACCATCCTAATCCATCCTCTAATCATTTGCACAATCCTAAGCAAGCTTAAAACCTTCCTAATCAAGACCAAGTCGAAATTCCTGTCATCTCCTTCAAAATATCCCAACCATAAAACTTTATGAAGCCCACTAGGCCATAAATGACTCTTCCAAGCCCTTTTATTGCTCTTACAAGCCATTATGAGGGTCTTTATGAAGATTTTATCCCTTGAGCCTCCTTTTTTGACTCATCCTTCCCCTTTCCTCCATCCTCTCACCCTATGACATGTGTCACTCCCTGATTGGTTGTAAGGAAGCACAATCCATGTGCTTTCCTCTCATGCAATCTAAGCCCTCCATGAGCTTTTTTCCATCTTTGCATCTTAGCCTTCAATCCCTCAAGCCTCTTGCCTATAAATTGGATCCTTCCCCTTTGCAAAAAACACAATCCATGAAGTAAAGTCATAATGCCATTTTAAGAAGCCATTTTACATCAAAACCATACACTCACGCCTGAATTTCAACTCCATTTGAAGCCTTTTTTGAAGCATAAAGCTTGAGCATACATCCTATCTATTTAGACAAAGCTACTCAACAAGAGAGCTTCTCATTGAGAGAGCCCATTAATGGCTCATATTCTCAATTGAGAGCTCATCTTATTCTATCTCGAAGTTTATGAATTTTGTTTAGTTTGTAGAAGCTTTATTTAAATTTGGTTTCTATTAGCATACTAACGTTGCTCATATACATTTTGGCATGCCCGGTGCGACCCCGCATGAGTAATCTTCATTAGCTTTTTTAGTCAAGTTTTGTATGTCATTTGCTAATTTTGGCTAGTTTTGTTTGTTTTTGTGATTGGTAGGATTGTATAAATTGGTTTTGTAGGTCCACATAAGCATGAAAAGGACAAAGGAACTCATAATCTATCTCATAGTGTTTGCAGATTTTTCAAGCTTATAGGTGGACAAAGCACTTGGAATTCTTCTTCCTCTTCTTGTCTATATTCTTCTTATTCCATCTACTTCTTCTTCTTCCTGTGGGAGATCCTAGCCATTTTTTTTGAAGGAAGCAAAATCATACACACTTCTTTTTAGTGCTTAAAATGAACCCCTAAATCATACTTAAATCCATTAAAAACTAAAAATTTGCAAAACAAAAAAAGCCTTTTAACAAGTGAAACTAAACCAATTCAATCATTTGCATCCTTGCAACATCAAGGTTTTAGATGCATTCATGCAAAGTTAGGAACACTTCATTTTTGGAAATTTAAAAAGAACTTCAACTTTCCATTTCAAAAGGTTCAAAATCAACACTAAGTGCACACTAAAATCTAAATCAAACTCAAAGTATCAATCAAGGATAAAATGAACCTAATTTGCAAATATTTTAAAGTTCTTTTAAAAATCTCATGAAAACTAAGAGTCCTAAATGGTTGGAAAAAATTGTCCTAAAATCTTTTTTATTTGTTCCAAACAAATGTCTTGTTGCAAAATCTTGAATGTTTCTTAGGTTTTTCATGCATCAAAACAATCTAGGAATATCATTTTTGGGCTTAAAATATGCAAACTAGAACACAAAATCTTGAATGAAAACCAAAGTCCAAAGAGTCATTTTCACTTTTGAGTCCAAAATAATCTTGAATGATCTAAGGTTAAAATAAAGCACTTCAAAGTTCTTAAAACAACACACAAAATCTCAATCTTGAATGCTCAAAGGAAAAAACTTGAATGTTTAATCACTTGTCTTTGAATGCATGTTGCTAAACACACTCTTGAATGCCATGGATTAAAATCAAATTTTTTTTTAATGCATGATTAAAACAACAAATCCAATCTTGAATGCCAAGGATCAATTAACCATTGTAATATCAAACACTTCATTTGGAGCTTCTAAAATTGAACAAAACAAATCTCTTTTCCACATGCAACTTAGGTAAAGTTTGATTTTTAGACATTTAAGAAACTTTGTTAAGCTAAATAAAAATTTACAAAAATCAATTTGAGTAGTTCCTTGGACTCACCTCTTTTCTAATCACCCATCAATTCAACCATTGGTTGCAATCTCAGCGCCATTTATGGGGATGGGTCTACTTGAAAAAGGTGTTAAATGTTCCACAATATAACTCACTCACTTGGTCTTTGAACATTTTCTTTAACTTTATCAAAAATTTTAAATGACCAAAACTCTAGATTAAATCGATCACACTTCAAGTTTGGGCACTAAAATTGAACAACTATTGACATGGAGGGCCTCCGGGTGCACACTTGACAAATCGAGTCTCACACATCTTTGCTTTGGGCTTAAAACAAAATCACACCAACTCTTGAATGCTTTAAAGGAAATTAATCAATACTTGATGTGAAGGGCCTCCGAGCACGTGAGTTTTCTTTTGTTGACCCTAACTCTTCTTCTTGTTTGCATTCTTCGATCGATTTACTTTTGTTGGCGCTTCAAGTTGGAATTGAACATTGTCTCTTAAACATGAGTGCTTGCAAAGTCTAGATTAGCACACATAAGATTCAGTTGGTAAAAGAACAAGCGTGTTTTTTTTTTAGCCCAAGGTCATCCAAGTCTTCTCTCCCCTTGTCGTCTTTTGAGGCCATCTTGGGTGCATAAGATTAGGATCCAAAACCTTGTTTCTTTTTAGAAGGCCTGCTTGGGGATTTCATCACCCCTTGAATGACCTCAACTCCAGCGTTCTAGCAGAGTATAAGAATTAGGAGGTGAATCGAAAGACACCTCTCTTAGAATCAAGATTTTTGTCACTTGGGCTAAGCTTCAAGGAACTTTATACCCTTGAGAAGTTAAAGAGGAGAAGTGGGTTACCACTCCTCTCGGCTGTGTGGCATCTTGTTGGTTTCATCTATGGATTTGGGCTTCATGTACCTTTGGGTATATTGAGGACTCCCTAGCTAAACCAACTATCAGCCTTGTAGAAAACCATCTAGAGTGTTAATTTGTTTGAAGTGACTGATCGAAACATTTGTAAAATATACACAATCCTCAGCACAAGTATCACATTCTGAGAATCAAAAACTTCTATCTGGTTGTTCCTATCTATTGCTTGCTTTTTTATTTGTTGAATGAATGTTTGCCAAACTTGGTCAATCCTAGCTTAGGGTACACTTAGTGTAGTCACTGCCTATTCCAGAAGTTGAACAAGTTGAAGAAAAATAATCGAGGTCTCTCAAAGCCAATTAGATTCAAGAATTGATGTCAAAGCAACCCAAACCGAAACAGAAGTTCCACAAAGTTAAACTCAAACCATCTCAGGCATACCAAGAACTTTTAGCCAAGAGAAAGGAACTAACACCAAGTCCTTGAATTCCCAAACTTCACAAAGCAGAGGATAAAGCTACCGACAAAGCACTTCAAGAGGCCTGGTTAGAATGCACCAAAAAATTTAGCCAACATCTAGGAGTTAATCCTTCTTATGCCTTACCAACTAGGCATGATTTCTATGATTAGACACCCTTTTTTCTCCACACATTCTTGGATAAGCTTCACCTTAGAGTCATCTTTGTAGAAAAGTCAGTCATCTTAGGTTATCCCCTTAAACATTATTAGCTCATCCATCTCATCTAGGACCAAACAATCTAGCCAGCAATCCAAAATCTTCACATCCAAGCTTTCAAAAATTGTTGTCACCTTGCTAAAAGTTTTCCATTCCTAAAATCTTTCAAAACCACCAATCTCACCAAGGTTATCACTTTGAAAAAGCTTTGTCTAGGGTAATCTAGATTTGCCACTTGTTATCCCTCATCACCTTGAGCTAAAGGTTGGGATCCACAAGTGGTCAATCTCGTGTTCTTCCTAAAGGATCATTAGTCTATCCTTAAGTTGACACAATCACCACCAAGCTTGCACATAGGAAAGAAAACCTTTTGTGCTTTGGCAACATATCTTTGAAGTTAGAATCCCCAACCTAATCCTCCTTAGGTTTTTTCATATACCTTTGCCTCAACCTTGGAAATCATTTTCATAGAAAAGCCTTCCTCCCTTTTGCATCCACCAACATTTGTTGCATCTCATCCCTAGGAGCATTTTTCATGCCACCCGTCACTCGCTTAGCAAAGAAGAAAGAAACAATGGAGCCCTATCATTTGGATCGAACAACCTCACCCCCCTTGAGAACTCAACCATCCTTTAGTCCAGAGAAAGCTATGCCATCATCTACTAACGTTGAAGCTTTCATAAACCAACCAAGAAATGCAGTATTGGTAAACGCCATTATAGACAAGAACAAAGAGACAATCATGGCTAATTTTCAAAAGGACAATGTAGGAACCTTTGACTTTGGAAGACCCCCTCCATTATCAGATCCATCTCACCCATTGTTTGGATAGCTACCACCACCCATAGGCTCTTATGATCCAAATTATCCTCAATATATGCCAAAAGAAGAGCCTCCAGCCAATCCATATGATCCAACAGACCCAAACATACCATCATCCACCCAAGTTGAAATATCCATGCCGCAAGCCAACCCAGCCACCACCACTCCATCCTTGGTTCATACCTCTCTGCTCTAAACCCTCTTTACCCAAAACACCTCACCGTTCATGCCCTTCTCTATTGTTGTTTTCTGCTCCCCAACCTAGCCTTCCAAATCCACCCATCTCCCAAATCAGTGCTAGCATCTTTGGCCAACCTCAGCAATATACAACAGGGATGCCGCCCATGGGGCCAAGTAATCAACCTTTCATCACCCCCAGCTTGTTCACCATAGCCCAAAGCACAATCCCATCATTTCCATTAGGTCTTGGGAACTCAACACCATCAGCCACAAATCCACAAGCTACTACCTTCACTCCACAAAGCTATCAAATCCCACAAGCTACTACCAATTTTTTGCCAAGCTCTCAAGTAACCCCAGCTCCTACCACCACTCTACCAAGCTTCCAAATCTAGCCACCAAGCTATCAAACCCCATCAGTTCCATTCCCAAGCTTTCAATTCCCACCACCTCCACCACCGACTAATCCATTACCTCCTATTACCAACTACTTTTCAATACCACTTCTAGGAGGTAACCCACCAATCCAGCCAACCACCAATTATTTGTAGGTACCATCCCAAATGGGGGGGCAACCCACATACCTTGGTCAAACTCCACAAGCCCCTCAATCCTTTCCCCAAGCTTCACAACCATCTTATACCTTACCTCCACAAAGCAATTCATTTATCCCATAGCCAGCTTATGTTCCTCAATCCCAACCTCAAATCCCATATCAATAACAAGCCTCGCAGCACATGTAGCACTATGCACCACCTTCCCCTTAGCAAACCATCATCCACCATGTAGCTGCCCAAACAATGTACAATCCCTATCAGAAAATCCCTCACAGCCATCCATATTCAGTGGCCCCATCTAATGCATACCTACCTCAAGGCACTCCTACATTGGGGGCACCCCAGCCATCACCCATTAATTCAAAATGGGAAGCCATGAAAATAGCTTTGAAGAACATCCAAGAGGGAAATGATCCAAAAACCTTCAAGTTTGAGAATGTGTGTCCTTACCCATTTGACAGAGCCATTACCATGACACCATTCCCCAAGCATTTTGAGACACCCAAATTTGACAAATTTAGAGGAAAAGGAGACCTTGTCACACATATCAAATAATTTTACATTCACTACCGAGAAGTGGCATACGATTATGTCTTCCTCTTGTGCCTCTTTCCCAAAAGCTTGGCCGAACCAGCTCTTGAATGGTTTTATAAAATCCCCTATGGCACAATTAAAATTTTTGCTGAATTATCTAAGGCATTTGTAGCCCAATATGCCCATCTTGTTGAAATAGAGCTATCAGTAGTTGATCTTGTCCACACCAAGCAAAAAGGTGGAGAAAGCCTTCCCAAATATCTGCAAAGATGGCAAACCCTTACCACCCACATATCTTGCACCTTGCCAGAGTGGCATTTGGTGAAAATGTTTATTGATAATGCCCATCCTAGCTTGGCTCACCACATGACCATGAATTGTTTATAGACCTACAAAGATATCAAAGAGAAAGGAATGATCCTTGAGCAAGGACTCATTAAAGATGGTGTGGTCAAGATTTACAAGGAAGCCAACCAAAATCAATCACATTCCAATGACAAGTCTAGGTATTGGAACAAAAAAAAGCATGTTGCAACAGATGGTGTCACTGACACCAGACATGTGAATATTGTTGGTCCTTCTCACAACTAGTCCAACCCACCATATCAACCAAATAATTAGCAAGCTATCAACTACCAATAGCAAAATAACCACAGCTATCAAAACCACAATCCAAGACCAAACTTTCAAGGGTCTAGCAATCAAGATAATGCCATCAATGTAGCTGTAGGACAAAAGCCTAGATTCCAACCTACACCTAGAAACTATACACCCCTTGGTGAGCCATTGGATGTCATTTTTGAGAAATTAGTCAAGGAAAACCTCATCAAATTTCCTCCTACCTAGCAAAATGACCCAAGCCAATCCAAAGTTTCATGGTACAAAGACAATGAGTACTACAAATTTCATAGGGTAAAAGGTCACACTACCCTCAGATGCATGAAACTGAAAGACTATGTGTAGGACCTAATTGATTGGAAGGAAATCACTGTTGGTGCCCAAACCTCTCCCAATTTAGGCTTACAGATCTATCAAAATGCTTTTCCTCCTCACAAAAATCAAAATCCTGAAAAAGCACCTATCCAAACCAACAACAACAACACTAACAACCATCAGCCAAACCAATAGCATGGGAAGAACAATGACCACACTTCATCCTATATAGACTATGGTAGCCTTATAGGTTGTATATCCAAGAAAGAGCCTTCTGTCAATGTTATCAATATCCAAGGACAAAACAATGAGTGTGCAATCACCACTCGAAGAGCTCGATTTAACATCGTAGGCCCACCTATTTCACCAGCACCATTAGCTCCATCAAAAAGCTAGTACAATATCTTGGAACACCTTGGGAACATGCCAGTCCAAATCTCCATTTTAGACCTTCTTCGCACTAGTCCTGTGTACAAGAACATCCTTGACAGTGCTCTCATAGAATCTCATGTCCCTTCTAATATCAATGCTACTAATTTTCATAATCTTGTTGGACACCTTTCATCCTCATGTGCCCTATCATTCAAACCCACCAACATAACCGTGGTCGAGCCAGATCACACCCTTCCGCTTCACATAGCCATCATGTATCCAATTTTTCCGTGAAAAGAGTAATGATAGATAATGGATCAGCCTTGAATATTTGCACCCTAAAATTCATAAAACAAGATAGGTATATTGAGGCAGGTATCATCAGTGAGGTTATCACCATCAAAGCTTATGACAACTTGGAAAGAACCACAGAAGGAACTATTTTTCTGCCAATCAAGGTTGGGCCAGTCATCCAAGAAACACTCTGCCATGTTATTGACCTAAACCTACCATTCAACATCCTCCTCAGTCACCCATGGATTCATGCCATGAAAGCCGTTCCATCCACTTACCATTAGTGCACCAAATTTTTGCATCAAGGCACTGAGGTAACCATCCATGCTGATCTAGAACCCTTTGCTTACTGCAATGCGGTTGAAGCTTCATATATAAACCATTTCCCTAGAATTGATATCGACACATCCATTGCTAGCTCATCCCACACTTGTAATGACCTAGAAACCATCCTCACCTCTACCCTATCTACCGTGAAGATCAATAACAAGGGCTATGGAGAGTAGTGTCTGTCGGGTGCATTTGCTGTCGGGGCACTCCCACTTGATCCACATGCCCATGGACAACCAAAATATCACAAAGATAAGGAGATTCCACCTCCTCAATACAAACAGTTTGGCCCAACAACCTTGGTATCCTCAAAAATCCCTCTTCATGAGGAGCTCACTCCAGATATCAACAATTGGTTACATAAGGATGCACCTCAAAGGAATTAGGCATGCCTTGATCACTTCAGCCAGAAGTATCCCCAAGAACATTAGCTCATCATTGACAAATGGAACTATCAAGGTGGTGGTCTAGGACTAGAAGAAAGAGGCATGCAGTACCCCATCAATGCACACAAGTGGGAATCGAAGTCAGGTCTTGGCTTTGGCATACCCACAACTAAGGGCACCAATACGGATGGTCACACTTTTTTGAACATTCACCATGACCTTGTCAAAATCGAAGACATTCCTAAGGAAGTTGAAAAGAGAGCCTACAATGATATCCTAGACCAAATCTCCCTCAGAGACTCTATTCTCCAAGAACTATCCATCCACCTCATTGACCTACCACTTGCCCATCCACAACTCATAGATTGGGACCAACCAAGTGTCATACACATTGATGAGTTCACATCAGAGGAAGTGCTTCTGAGATTCATGGGAGCTAAAACACCTCACAAGAAAACAAAGCTAGATTCTGCCTATATCTACAAGCTAGATCCCAAGGGTTATTTTGGAGAAAATCCCCAACCTAGTTCTGATACACCCAAAACTGGAACTAAGGTGAATCTGAGACTAGTTAAGGCAGCGAAGAGAACCCCTCAGCAAGAACATGCAGAGCTACAAGAAGAACATGAGGATTTAGCATTACCTCTTCAAGATAATCAACCAAAGATATCTTCTATTCTAATTGAGGATACTAGGGAAGTCAACATTGGTTCTTTAGAGATCCCTAGGCTTGTTCACATTGCTGCATCCCTATCACAAGACCAAGCTGATCTCCTCTTTGAGGTCTTAAGAGAGAACATTGGCCAATTTTCATGGTCATATCAGGACATGCCAGGGCTTGATCCAAAGCTTGTAGTTCATCATCTTGTAGTCAATCCATAGATCAAGCCCGTTAGAGAAAAGCTTAGAAAAATGCACCCCAAGGTGGCATTACTGGTCAAAGCTGAGTTAGAAAGAATGTTAACTACTAAGGTTATCCGACCTATCGACTATTCAGAGTGGATCTCCAACATGGTCCCCGTCACTAAGCCTTATGGTGACATTAGAATCTGCACTAATTTCAGAGATCTTAACAAAGCTTGTCCAAAAGATGATTTTCCCTTGCCCAAAATAGATATGATTGTAGATCTTACAACTGGACATGAAATTTTGTCCCTCATGGATGGATTTTTTGGGTATAATCAAATCAAGATTTCAGAAGAGGATCAGCATAAGACAACATTCACTACCCATTGGGGAACCTTTTGCTACAACATGATGCCTTTTGGCCTAAAGAATGCTGGGGCTACCTATCAAAGAGCTATGATAGCCATTTTTCATGATCTCATCCATAACATTTTGGAGGATTATGTGGATGATATCTTGGTCAAGTCTCATACCTTCATGGATCATCTTGCTAACCTGGAGAAAGTCTTTGATAGGTTAGCCAAATATCATCTCATGCTGAATCCCAAGAAATGTGTCTTTGGGGTCACATCTGGCAAGCTTCTAGGCTTTATAGTTTCTAAATGAGGTATAGAGATTGACCCCAAGAAGGTCAAGACTATTTTAGACATGCCTGCTCCCCAGACACTGCGACAGCTTTATTCTCTTCAGGGAAAGCTTCAATCTATTCGACACTTCATCTCCCAGCTTGTAGATAAGTGTACACCATTTTCACATTTACTAAAGATGGATGAGAACTTCAAGTGGGATCCTTTATGTCAGCCTAGCTTCAACCATCTCAAGTACTATCTCATCAATCCCCCTATCTTGGTCATCCCCTAATTTTTTACATATCAACAACACCTACTTCTCTAGGGGCACTTCTAGCATAGCTCAATGGCTACAACAGAGAAAGAGCCATCTACTACATCAGTAGAACCCTAGTTGGTTATGAACTCAATTACACTCCTATGGAAAAATCTTGTTTGGTAGTTGTTTTCTCAACTCAAAAGCTTTGCCATTACATGCTAAGTCATACCATCCAACTAGTCTCCAAGATTGACCCTCTCAAGTATATGCTCTCCAAAACAACACTTATAGGCCATTTGGCCAAATGGGTTATGCTCCTTAGAAAATTTGACATCTAGTATATGGACAGAAAGCCAATCAAAGGGAAAGCTATAGCAGATCACCTAGCTGATGCACCTCTAATAGATGCTTATCCGTTGATCACAAAATTTCTAGATGAGCATATTTGTCTAATTGAAGAACAACCCCCATGAAAACTTTATTTTTATGGCTCATACACATCTCATGGATTAGGGTCAAGAATATTGTTGGTCACACCTCAAGGAGATTACATTCCAAAAGCCTTCAAGCTACAATTCCCTAGCACCAACAATATAGCTAAATATGAGGCCCTCATAGCAAGATTAAAGATAGCTGCAGAATGGAACATTGCTGAGCTACAAATCTTTGGCGATTCTCAGCTCATCATCAAGCAAGCCCTAAATGAATATCAAACCAAAGATGAAAAGCTATTACCCTACAAAGAGCTAGTTGATCAACTAACCCAACATTTTACAAGGCTTCAGTTTACACAAGTGCCTCGAATATAGAATAAAGCAGCAGATGCTATGGCTACTATAGGCTCGCTCTTGGAAATTCCCCAAGTAGCTATACAGTATGAGT
Source organism: Cupressus sempervirens (assembly GCA_028749045.1). Lineage (NCBI taxonomy): Eukaryota > Viridiplantae > Streptophyta > Pinopsida > Cupressales > Cupressaceae > Cupressus > Cupressus sempervirens. The sequence goes on along the minus strand of CM053789.1, from coordinate 194,925,352 downwards.
TTTTAGTGGAGTAGCTCCTCACACCCACCTATGCGAATGAGGATTCAAACCATGTTTGTATCTTGGTTCGTCCCCAATCCCCTTGGTACCATGAGATTCACGCTTACCTTAACGATGGTATCATATCCCCTCACCTCACACGTACCCAATGCCAGAACCTCATCCAAAAATCATCCTACTATGTTATCATAGCCAATACCCTATATCGTTGGGGTTATCACAATACTCTCTCTCGATGTTTAGACCAAAATGAGGCCGTGATGGTGTTAAAGGATGTACACTTTGGACTTTGCAGTGCCCACACAAGTGGTATTGTCCTAGCGCGAAAAATCCTTAGAGCAGGCTACTATTGGCCTACCATTGAAGAAGACTCCTGTGACTTTGTCAAAAAGAGTCTCCCATGTCAGCAGCATGCAAATCTTGTACATGCTCCAGCACAAGATCTATAGCCTATTGCACCACCTTGGCCTTTCGCTTGTTGGGGCCTTGATCTAGTTGGAACTATCACACCCCTCTCATCTGATGGACATAAATGGATAATAATAGCTACAGACTATTTAACTAAGTGGGTGGAAGTAGTCCCTCTCATCTCAGCTATCGGAGTTCAAGTCTCCAAGTTCATCTTGTACCACATTGTTTGCCGCTTCAGCATCCCATCCACCATCTTCGTCGACCATGGAGGTAACTTTGAAAATCTCAACATGGAAGAATTAAGCACTTCCCTCCACATCCATCATCACTTTTCTAGCCCATATTTCCCACAAGGTAATGGCCAGGCAGAGGCAACTAACAAAACCCTCCTCAAAATCCTAAAGAAAGTTGTCAATGATTCCAGCCGCGATTGGCACCTACAAATAAATTCGGCTCTATGGGCCTATCAAACCTCCTTCTGTACATCCACAAGAACAACTCCATACTCCCTAGTCTATGGTGCCAAAGCGGTACTACCTATAGAGGTTGAACTTCCCTCCTTGCGCATATCTTTACAAGGGCAAATATCAGATGAAGAATTCAGAGTAGCTTGGCTCACCTAGCTAGATCTCTTAGATGAGAAGCAACAACAAGCCTATGATCATCTCATAGTCTATCAAACTCATCTCAAAAGGAATTTCAACAAGAAGGTGCTTCCACGATAGTTTCAGCTAGGTGACATGGTCCTCAAAGAAAACATGAAAGTCCAAGCAGATCGAGAAAAGAAAGGCAAGTTTGAACCTACATGGCTTGGTCCCTATGTTGTCACTACATCCTTTGGCTCTGGAGCCTATCAGCTATCTACACCAGAAGGAAAACTCTTGAATGATCCTACTAACATCATTCATCTCAAGAAGTTCTATGCTTGAGGATCCTTGGTATACCCAGCTTTTGAAAAATACAAAAAAAAATAGTAAAGAGAAATAAGCATCCAATGGTGAAAACTTGGCAATTCAAGTGCCTTGGGTAGGTACCTTGGTGAAAACCTGGTAATTCAAGCACCTTGTGTACTAAGACTAATCCATTATCTATCACTATCCTATCCCTCATCTATTCACCCACCATCCCATAAAACACCTGCTTGTTCCCTTGGTGTTCCAACCAAATATCCAAAATCTAATGGAGCTTGTAAATACCTCTTGTACAGCTTGTAAAATCTTGTACCTCAGCTTGTAAAATCTTGTATCAAAGCTTGTATTATACCTTGTAAATCTTGTACCATACCTTGTATATCTGAATCTTGTCCAAAGTTTGTACCATATTCCAGCTTGTAAATAATCTTTTATCCTAGCTTGTATACTATCACGTGCACACATAAAACCCCATTTTCACTTAAGCTTTTTGCAAACCATCTACCTATCCACCTATCACCTATTATAGACATCCCATCCTTCACAAACATTTCCATCTGACAAAAACCAAAACATGAACAAACTGGTACATTTGTAACATATTTTGGTCCATCAGCTTGTACATCCTCTTTAGCTTAGTACCATTGTATCTATCTAGTGTTCGTGTTAGTTCATCCTTGATCAACATCTTGCACCCATCGCACATCTTGGTTAGCTATTCCAATGCATCCTTTAGCTAGATTTCCTGTCACCAAAGTGTTATCTTTCTTAGTTTAGCTTGCCAGATGCATCACTCATCCAAATCCACCAGCTTAGGTGCTCTTCGATAGGTCATTGCAAGATATAGCTTTCCTCATGTCTGATCTTAGTCTGTTAGTACCTCATCCTACCCATCTCATTGGCAAATGGTTCTCTTTTGGATTTTTGCTTTCTTTTGATTTGGACTCTTCCTTGTTGGGTCTTGAAATATCTTTTCCAACAAATCTCCTTGTTCCCTCCTCAAGGTTGCCACAATCTTCCATATCATGGTATACTGCGAATGGGGCAATCAGAGCGTAAGGTCTTGATCATGTCTTTTTCTTGTTTTCTTTTCTGCTTGTAGGTTACCCAGTGTAATTTCCACACTGCTTCCTCTGGGATTCATGTGTGATACTAGGGCAATCCTTGCATATTTTTTTTGAGTCAATTTGTCAGTCCTCTGGACAGTTGGTGAAAAGGCCTTCATGTTCTTGGCAACCTTGGCAATTAACCAACAGTCCTATAGCAAATCTAGTGCTCAACTACATGGTGGTACTTCTCTTTGAAGTATCCCCTCGCTCAAAAAGCTTCAATGGTTTTCTTTCATCTCCATTATCCCCCATCCATATCTAGCATCCATCTCTCCTACCCCAGCTTATGCATCAGTATCTCTTTGAATCACTCCTCACCTTTACCTTTAGGGATCCGCAATCCTAGTCTTAGGGATCCACCAATCCAAATCAATCCACCAAGCCTCATCTTTCGAGATCCACAATCCTAGTCCTAGGGATCTCCAAAACCCATCTTCTGCCAATCTGACTCTTTGAAATCTTGTTGCATCAGCTTTATAATCCCCTCATCCATCTCCCCATCCTGGATTCCTTTTATAGCGCTCTGCTCCTTCATCCTCTGCAATCCCTGAGAACTTAAGCTTGCTTCCTCTTGTGCCTATGATTCTCCCTTTATCATTCTCCCATAGTGAGAGTTTGAGCTAACTAAACCTCTTCTCTTAAGCCAATCTGAGTCTTCTTGCTCATCTCGAATTCTTGTACTTTTAAAGAAGTCATCGAGCCTCGCTTTCTCTCCCTGCCGCCTTCTTGAGGGGGCATCTTGCAGTCCATTCTCTCTTCTTCTGCTCTAGCCTTGGGCATCTTATTTTCTTATCTTTGATGCCATGCCACTTGCGGCATCACATCAAAGAGGGGCAAAATGTAGACACCTAAAAACCTTTAAAAAATAACGCATTTTTATTTTTTGAAAAATTCTTGATGACATCATCATATATTAATTAATTAATTTATTTATTTTTATGCCATTAAATCACTTTATCTTAATTAAAAATATTTAATTAAGGAATCCCTCCCAAAAATGTTTAAATCTTATTTAAACATTATTTCCTTATTTAAACATTATTTAATTAATAAATTGACCAAAAAACCCAAAATAAATAAAAAAAATTATTTTTTGCCCAAAACTTGGCCAATTTCCTGAAGACCACTAACCTCTTCCAAAATCTTCTAATCCTTCTTTAATTTTGATTAAAGGCTAATCCCATCATTTCCTACTCCTAATCCCAAATCAAAATATTTAATTAAGATTAAATATTAATCCTCATGTTTATTAAAAAAGTTTTAATAAATATCTCCTCAACCCAAACCCTTGAAATAAATAAAACTTTATTTATTTCTTAAAAATCTAATTTATCCTCATCCTAAGAAGTTCTAGACTCTTCTAGAAAGTCTTCATCCTCATCCTAGGAAGTTCTAGACTATTCTAAAGTCTTTATCCTCATCCAAAGTCTAGACTCTTCTAGAAGATGTCTTTAAACCTAATCCTAATCCCCTCCTAACCTTGTCACTCCCTAAAAATGGGTTAAGACTTACTAACCCAAGCCAATGTTAACAAATATCTCCTCCTTCACCCACCCTCATTAAATGCCATCCACTTGCCTATCCCTAAGCTAATCCTAAGCCATCCTAATCTAACCTCTAATCATTTGCACAATCCTAAGCAAGCTTAAAACCTTCCTAATCAAGCCCAAGTCGAAATTCCTCTCATCTCCTTCAAAATATCCCAACCATAAAACTTTATGAAGCCCACTAGGCCATAAATGACTCTTCCAAGCCCTTTTATTACTCTTACAAGCCATTATGAGGGTCTTTATGAAGATTTTATCCCTTGAGCCTCCTTTGTTGACTCATCCTTCCCCTTTCCTCCATCCTCTCACCCTATGACATGTGTCACTCCCTGATTGGTTGTAAGGAAGCACAATCCATGTGCTCTCCTCTCATGCAATCTGAGCCCTCCATGAGCTTTTTCCCATCTTTGCATCTTAGCCCTCAATCCCTCAAGCCTCTTGCCTATAAATTGGATCCTTCCCCTTTGCAAAACAACACAATCCATGAAGTAAAGTCATAATGCCAGTTTAAGAAGCCATTTTACATCAAAACCATACACTCACACCCGAATTTCAACTCCATTTGAAGCCCTTTTTGAAGCATAAAGCTTGAGCATACATCCTATCTATTTAGACAAAGCTACTCAAAAAGAGAGCTTCTCATTGAGAGAGCCCATTAATGGCTCATATTCTCAATTGAGAGCTCATCTTAATCTATCTTGAAGTTTATGAATTTTGTTTAGTTTGGAGAAGCTTTATTTAAATTTGGTTTCTATTAGCATACTAACATTGCTCATATACAGATATAATATTCATATCACCATAGCTAAGCTAGTGGTGGTTGTACTTAGTCACTTTTTATCACACGTTCTATGATGAAAATTAGTTTGCATCTCTTTAAAAAAGTGACAGTTAGTTGCATTCATCTAGTTTGAATTCTCATCTTGGGTTCCTTGAAAATAAATGGTTGGCACATAATTCAAAAACATTAGTCGATGACTTAATGACTAGTTATCAAATAATGGACAACAACATCAACATCAAGATGAGATTCTAGCACTCAACTATCATGGACTTTGTCTCTTTGCAACATACACACCAGCATTATAATTCATGAGTTCACCATTTTCATTCCCCTCATTGCATTATGTGGCTTTTTCATATTTCACAATTCTAGTCACTATCAAATTTAACCACCTCATCTACTGCATTATGTGGCTTTCAAATCTCAAACAATTCTAGTCACTATCAACTTTCACCACCTCATCTGCTACATTGCATGGATTTTGAATCTCAAACATTTTCACTTAACCACATTTCATCTTGTCCTTCATCTTGATTCACTACACCACCTTTTGTCACACTCCATCTCCTTTCCTTTCACCATTTCATCTATTGCATCACATGGCTTTTAAAACTCAAATAATTCTAGTCACTATAAAATTTCACCACCTCATCTACTACATTGCGAGGCTTTTGAATCTCAAACAATTTCATCTCCTCTCTATTTTTAGCTATCACAAACTCATTTCCTCACTTCTCATCCCATGCCATTTCATTTCCTCACATATTCCACTTGATTCCATTTATCTACTCCCATTTCACCCTATTTATGCCTTGCATTCCATCTTTCCTCATCACATTAATTCCTTTCATGCATACAATTTATTCATTTTGTGGCTTTTGAATCTCAAAATTTGACATCCCACCTCATGGCCTTCAAATCTAAGACAAATTCATTTCCTTCCATTTTCCCTTCACTCACATTTCATTTGTTTGGTCACATTTTATCACATTTTCATTTATCATTTCATATCATTTCATACCGTCTTCATATTTTCATCCCTATTCTCATTTCATCCTGTTCCATCCATTCATTTACATTTTTATTTTCACTTACCAATTCATTTAATTTTTACCTCATTACATTACATTACATCACATCACAACAAGTTTCATCTCATTATGTATCATTACATTGCATTACATTGGTTTCTATTCCGTTACATACCATCCTATTTTTATCATACCTTATATCGTACTTCATTACATCTTATCATTTTCATTTCATTTCATTTTATTATCTCTCATTTTATTACATACCATTTCTTTCATTAGACATTTCATTTCATTTTTTTACCTATTCCATTTCATTACCTATTGCATTTCATTCCCTTTCATTACCTATTTCATTTCATTTCATTTTATCACCTCTCATTTTATCACATATCATTTCATTCATTAGACATTTCATTTCATTACCTATTGCATTGTATTCCATTTAATTATCTATTTCATTTCATTTCATTACTTATCATCTAATCACATATCAATTCATTCATTAGACATTTCATTCCATTCATTACCTTTTTCATTTTACTTTATCTCATTTCATGTCATTACCTCACATTGTATTTCATCATATATCATTTCTTTTTCACATTTCATCACATTGTTATCACATTTCACTACATTACCACTCCATCCATCTCATTATGATTAATTTTTCATAATTCATTCCATTACATTACATTACAAATCATTTTTTCACACCACATTGCATAATGTTATGTTTCATTATATTCCATTTTATCATTCCATTATGTCTAATTTCATTCCATCACATTTCATTTTACCACATTTCATTTCATGTCATTACATTCATAATATCACATCATCTTTTCATTACATCATTAGGGACATACCATCTATTCTAAATCATTATGCACATGTCATGCTACATTAATCATTCACATATATATACACATCCACATTCACTCCTACCATATCCATCAAATCAAACAATCACATGCACACATAAGTCCATGATATAAGAAGTGCACACATTTGAACATCACATATGCTCAGTATCTCAAAAAATAACAATCAAACAATACCTCCAAAGGCCAAAATCCACATGAACATTAGATAAACTACACTCACATGAGCATCTAATGATTGCATGAAATGAACGTCAATAAATCACAAATGTCTATCCATATGAACATCCGATAGTACACCAGTATAAATATAAAATGCATGTCAAAAGAATAATCATATGTAATGAGGAGTTAGGCCACATTACATAATGAACACTCATCCATGAGGAGGTACCTGATTTGATAGTCCCTTCTCACTGGGGGCACCTATATCCTCTTGGGGCACTTGCCTTGTCACATTTGTCATTGGTACCAGATTGAATGTCTAACTCATCGATGCCCCAGCTGTCCTCAATGGCAGTGGTGGCCCTAGTGTCATCACAGCTATAACATTCTATAGGGTACTCAACACCTCACCCATACAAACCTCTATGGCACTCATCCAAGCCTCCAAATCAATTGATCCTTCTAGCCTCTCTGGTGGCAGCTATGCATGTAGTGGAACCAACTAGTGTACCTATGGTTGTGCCTCTAGTATCACCTACTTTTTTCCTTATGGTTGTACACCTGGTGGATCTCTGATTGAACCCTACACCTATAGCCTCTAGCACCAGACGAACTGAACATCCTTTGGCAACCTAGCCCTCCCCTACTCTACTCTAGCCCACTCCATCCCTCTATCTCATTGACCAACCACCACATTTCCAACCATCCCTCCTCTCACCCATGCACCACCCTAGCCTTGGATCCCTCTAACCCTCCCTGCATTGGGCTTCGTACCACTCCCCTTTGTGGTAGTACCATGGCTACTCGACCTCACCTCCCCCATGCTCTAACCACACCTCTCGCCTTGCCTTTGGCTCACTATCTCCCTCTACCTCTTCGTAGGCCACCCTCATCATCATCATCCTCTCCTTGCTTGATGGCTCATCAATCCCCAGAATATGCTAAGCCGAATCTATGTATCTAGGGAAGAGATGATCCCAAAACCATTATGCATAATCCCCCTCCATCCCTACATCTACTACAAGAAGGCCTCGAGACATGCCTCATACTCTAGAGTTAGCCCCCACACTGCCCTCTTTGACTGTACATGGGCATAATGTGTTGTCCCCTATCACAAAACACCTCTATCACAGAAGGAACCCGCCCAAGAAAATACCTCAAGCTAAAGAAATACACCATCTCATCATCATCCTCTACCCATGGCTCTATGAAAAAATTCCTCTATCAAACCAGCCAACACTATTGGTAATGCATCATACTGTAGCATCTAAAACCATGATAAACTATCATCACTGATGTTGTCATCCCCAAATAAGTCTTGAAATGTAGCACCATTGGTAGTTTGATCATAATAAACTAAATCTCCTATGGTTTGGATCTGAAAAATCTTATATACATCCTTAGGAGTCACTATCATCTCCCCTATCGACAAATGAAATGTGTTGTGGCCCGAGTGCCACTGCTCAGCCACAACTGTTAGTAATCCCCTATTCACTTAGAATTGGGGCATTTGTAACAACTATTTCAACCCACATCTATCTATCATCTAGTGGTCTATGCCTATCAAGAAGCCTACTACCTCTAAGGGCCACATATATAGTCCTCATACCAAGAGATTTTTCCCATGCACCTATTTTTCATCAGACAAACAAAAATATCAATTTTCATCACAAAGTGATCATCCAACATCAATCTCATATTTATATCTAGCTACCTAGCTACTAGTTCTATCTTGGACCTATTACTCATCTTTCTCTATCTTGAGTCAAACTTACTTGTCTTCCCTACTCTATATCCTGAGTTGGGGCATCACCTATCTGTCATTAGATTGATCCTACAACATCACTTCACGAATACTTGATTACTATTTTTTCCTTGCTATGATAGATCCCTGACCACCAAACCTAGCATCTAGCCTCTTGCATCATCTTTCACTCAATCTAGGCTTTATAATCTATCTTTGCCCTTCAAAGTTCACTTGCACTATTAACTAGGACATATGTGCTACAAGATCCATCATATGCACTAAAAAAGATGTATGTGCTATTACAACCTTTAAAAGTGCTATTTCATACCTCAAATGCACTATAATATGAATAAGCACTATTACAATACACATATGCATCATTTTGAAGTACAAACATGTTATTATAAAAAAAGAACTAGAAAATTCTATATATGCACTATAATAACAATCATATGTGCTAAAGTGTTCATATGCACTGCCAAAGCTTCTATATGCACTACAAGATCACTATATGTGCTAGTTCACCAAATACCTTAGGTTTTATATGCATTGATTTTCCCTACGCATACACTAAAATATTACTCAAGTGCTCTAAATGAATTCAAATATGCTAAAAGACAAGGTAGATGCACTAAACTACCTAAACTATCACATTTTTCCCAAAATTTTGCACGAACTTCCAAAAAAACCTCAAGTATGCATGCAAAATCTTAAAAATAGAGGATCTCAATGACTTATTGAGGCATCATAGTCTACTGGATGCTCATACCAATGACCCCTCTCGAATCTATGCTCTCTTAAATGGACCACCATCCTTGTTAAATCAAAGCTCCAGATCACCAAATGCAAAAGGTGAGTGTGAAAATGACAAGGGTAAAAGGTCTTTTTGACCTATTTAACCCCCTTAAGGGGCATTTATATCACTTTTTCATCCCATTTACCCATCATTGGAATATTTTTGCTCACTATCATGAATTGGATATCATATCCAACCAATCTAATCATCTTTTTTCGTCAAATATCCAACATTTTAGAAATAAAATTGGACCAACTTAACTTTTGCACTACCATAGTTTCTTCCAAATTCATTTCTAAGGGGGCAGTATATTTGTATCAAACTAGGGCATTCAAGATAGAGCATCAATAAAACATCAAAAATGTCTTGCTCCAGCCAAAAATTTCAAACATCAAGTCTACCAAAACCAGGGTATCCAAGCAAAAATATCGCAATGCCAAATCAACACCACAATCAAATCATCAAATCAATGACAATCAAAATATCAAATCATTAACAATCAGACATCAAACCACCAATAGACAGACACCATGACAATGGAAAAATATCAAATATCATCAAACAGACATCCAATCATCAAAAGTTGACCTAAAATTAGAAAATTAAGATTGCCTTTGAACTAATATGCGAAGAGAGGGGAATTTGTAGACACCAAAAATTTCACAAAGACCTAAATCGTGCAATTCTGATCAATCAATGCAAATTAAAGAGAAAATTAGCAAGAAACACAATATACTTTCAAATTAAAAATCACATTAGGTCATTAATTATCTACCAAATCGATAAGACCTAAATCAATTGTAAAAGAGGAGGAAAAAATTCAAATTCAAAAAATGAAATTCAAAAAAGGAGGAAGAAAAAGACAAAATATTGAGAATAAATAAGACATTTATTAAGTCAATAAAATCATTTATCCTCAAAAAATTGTAAATCTCCCCTTTTTATTTTAAAAGAATTAGAAATATCCTCAATTATCCTCAAAATGAAGTCTGTTGGGCTCTTCCTCCTAGTCTCTTATGAGATATTTTTAGTTTTACTTTCACCCATTAGTCAAAGGTGAAAATCCTAATTCTTACCCCAACCCCTTCCAAAATCCTATAAATAGGAGGGAAATCCAAGAGGCAAAGGACCCAAGTTTTAGGCATCTGCACTAGAGGCACATTTTGATGCAATATTTTAGCAAGTTCATAGCATTTTAGCATTGTTTTTATGTTATTTAGCATCATTCATTGTTTGTTAGTTCATTGCATGATCGTTTTAAGAGCATTCTAAGAGTTGTGCTCTATATATTATCTATATTTTAGTCATAGATCTTGCATGTATTCTTATAGATCTACATTTTAAGCACATTCCCATTCTAGAACTATCACTAAGATGCTGGTATGAGAGCTATTTTAGCAGTTCTAGCTAGAGAAACATGAGATGCTCATAGAGATTACATTCTAATGATGATATCTCAGGTTTAGTCTAGTTCATCGTTAGTCTATTCGCATTCTACATTAAGGTTTCATGAATATGCATTGACACCATGTACACCAACATTACAATCTGATTTATGAATAGTACATCTATTGGGGGAGGAGGAGCTATTTGAACACACCTTGACTTTTGAAATTGTCCCCATTGTACACTGATCTATGGAGAGCTTCTCATTCACTTGTTGGTCTGGAAATAATTTCATAGGAGACAAATATCCCCCAATAAACTCCTCTAGATTCTCCCCATAATCTACTTCTCTGTGAGGCATTTTGTTTGATATTGTCAGATCAGGGTATAATATAGAATCTGCTCCATAATTGGGAATGTCGTCATGATAATCTAATTTCTAAATAGTGCATATATTGGGTGAGGAAGAGAAATTTGAACACACCTTATCTTCTAAAATTGTCCCAATGAGACATTGGAAAGAAAAATGGCCCAAATTTAATTGTCTCTCCTTTACCGTATTTGTATCATCAATTTTTTAGATCTTGTAAAAATTCTCCATGCATAGATTTAAAGAGGAACACAAAATTGGGTGGAGGAGTTACTTTGTCCAAGTAAACTAAGATCATGCCTAGTAAAAACCCCCAAAGAGTTACCTAATTTCTCCAGAACAGTAGCTTTCCTATATTCTACAGGTAAAGATGGAAGAGAAAACCAAACTAGAATGGAAGGGATATGCAGCTTACATGGGGAGAAGTGTGGGTGACATACCTGAGTGAAAATGCCAAATCCCTCAATGAACCAACCTTTAAATTGATGATTCTTATCTTAGATCCAATAGTCTTAGAATATGACAATGAAGGCATCCTTGGTGTTATCGACATAGAATTACTTGGAAACCCCTATCCATTTTGAAACCACATCTTTTGGCAAGCTATAGTTCTAAATCTTACAAATGAGGGCCCTTGCCTAGAAATCGTTGGTGTTCTCTTCAATCAAATCCCTTCATATACTGATTACATGGGGTGTTCCTTCTAATTTATCCACACATACAGACTTGTTTGAAGAGAGGGGAGCTCCACATGCATGATGATATAGATCTTTTTGTCTTTTGAAATTCTTGTGAGAGATAAAATCTCTATATCTTCTTGGAGAGTAGTGTCTTGAAGACCCAGCTCTCCTGCTTACTCTGCCATATGAATCCCAAAAGGATTTGCATGTAGTATTCCTATGATTCTTCTATGGCCTTCTCGAGATTTGATTTTCCCAATGTCCATCATGAAATACCCATTGTGGACTACTGCCAAAACCCTTGTTACATTTAGCTTGGTTCTTGAGGTCTTGAAAGGGGATCTATTCTTCAACTCCATCTCCACTTTTGTGTTTCTTCTGTGATCCTCTCTAGAGGCAATTTTCCCATCATCCATTATGAAAAACCCACTGTGGACTACTATCAAAACTGCTATTTCCTTTGACTTTCTTCTTAAAATCTTAATAGGGGATATGATCTTCTACTTCATCTCCCCATTTGTTATGTATATGTTAACTATTGGGAATCTATCTATCTAGATCCCATGGGCAACTGACGCCGTTTCTCTAGTTTCCCCTACAGTTCATACTTATGTGCCTTCACCTTTGCCCAATAGTGCTCACACATATTTTCTTGTTATGACCCAGGTTGGTTGAAAATTTGACCAACTTGGGCATGCATAAGTTGGTTAAAAGTTTGACCAAATCAGGCATAAAACCCTCATTTGGTCAAAATTTTGACCAATGCAGGGATGAAAACAAAAAAAATGATGGAATCATAGCTTTTTCAAAAATTTTGGTAAAAAAACAAATTCAAATGTACTAGTGATACCATATAAAGACCATATTCTACCTTTTCCAATGACCAATCAACTTAAATTAACATAGATTTGACAAAATAATCAGATCACCAACTACCTACCACTAATTTTTCTAGCAGTTGCACTATTTAACTTCAACCAACCATAACTTATTCAAAATTTTACACCAAGAGTAGTGGTCATAAATTTGACACCTTGAGACATTCCTATATTTCTCATAAGGATAGAAATCATTTGTCTCACTGCAACACTTGTTTCATCACTTTTATACTTAGAAATAGGTCAATACTTGGCATTTATGACAACACAATAAATAATCGTCAAGCAACCAAATCTATAACATAAAATCTCCAAACATAACCTACCATCACTACATTAATTATGAAAAAAAAATTTCCCTTTACCATTGATGGAAAGCCTTCTAATCTCCTCTAATGCTTCTACTAACATTTTAAACCTTTGTTCTGATATGCTCTATCCTATAAATTTTCTCCCCCTCTCATTGATCTTCTATATGTCTTTGTCTACTTCATTTTCTCACTGCACATTCTCTTTCCAACTTTTTGCCCCTATGATCTATATTCTTTTCATCCTAAGTTCCTATTTTCTTTCTCTCCCATTTGTACATTCCTTTTCACATTTTCTCACTTTTCATATATCTTTTTTTCACCCCTTTTCCTAATATTTTATTTCTCTCCCATTTAGTATGCACTCTCTCTTCCTTTGACACCAATGCCAAAGGTACCAATAATTTTGATTAGAAACTTTTTAACTTGTACATTTTTTTTGTATTGACTAAGTTCTTCTAAGGATTGCTCCCCCCAAGGTGTAGTCCCCTAGCAAAAATATATGTATAAGATATTCAAAAAGTAAATTGGACTAATGCATTATCATCTTCTACTTAGTTCATTTCAAGTAGGGGATGACCCCTAACTTACATGTTAGATACTCAAATATATCTTTAGGCAATGGCTTTGTGAATATTTTATATTTGATCTTTAGTTGTCAAATACTCCAACCTCATTTTTTTCTCCTGTATAGGTTTTCTATAGGAAAATGATATTTTATTTCAGTGTGCTTGGTCTTAGAGTGCATCAATGGATTATCTAATATATTAATGACACTTGTTTTGTGATAGTAAATGACCTCCAGACTAGTCACCTTTTCTTGAATTCCTTCAAGTGTCTATTGATCCAAACTATCTATGTATAATTAATCATAACAACAACATACTCAACTTCTATTATTGACTAAGAAATACAATTATGATTCTTACTTGTCAATGACACCATCCTATCACCCAAGAAGAATACTCATCAACTAGTTCTCTTTCTATCATCCACATTATCATCCCAAGCAACATATATCAAGATATTTAGAGAGAAATTAACTTTCTGTGCAAACTAAAGACCATAGTCTTCTATTCCCTTCAAATACTTGAATATCCTTTTTAATTCCATCAAGCAAGACTCTTTAAGATTAATAAAGAATCTAACCATTAATCCAACTTCTCATGCTATGTTCAATCTACTATGCACCCAATATATTATAGCTTTCCTTTCCTATATCTATATAATATCTAATCAACCTCCTTAAATTTATCTTCCTTTGATAGCTTGCAACTGGTCAGCACAGTTATCCCAACTGATTTTGAGTCTTCCAAGCCAAATATTTTTCAAATCTCCCCCACATAGTTTGATTGGTTGATGTATAATTTGTAGTACCTATAGTCCTATGAGGAACTTAATCTCACTTGTCATCAACACCTCAAATTCTTTCTTCATTTCACCTGCAAATGTTATGCTTATCATTTCCTCATAGTCCCCAATCATGGTCTATCAATAAAGTTGACTACGTCAAAAATCTTGAAGATATCGTATAATATAGGAGTCACACAATGTGGGTCATTACAACATAGTTGACATAAAAGTGATGAGGAAGCCTCGTTTTGTGTTTCAACATACAAAACCACCATTTCTAGTCAAACTTTTTGAAAAAAAATTTAAATATGTAGTTTTCTTTTAACTCAAAATTCTATTTGAAATTTTGTTATTTATTGTGCATGCAATTAAACATACATTAGATATTCTATGAATTAAATATAGAATTTGATGTAGTTAAATAGTTCTCTATAAGGTATTTGTCTTTTGAAGTGAAGTTAAAAATTAGTTAATAAGTTTAGAATTATTGCATGATCTTTATTATTATCAAGTTAAAGTTAAATTAGTAGTTAAACAATCACTTATTTATAAATATGATAGATATTAAAAAATAAAACTTAATAAAACACATACAAGTTATCAATTAACATTTACTATTTCTATTTTTAAAAATATAATCTTAATTTCTAGTTTAGTTTACCTCTAGTTTTACTAGAGTGGCTTTAAAGAAGGTTTAATTTACATTTATCCGCGCGCATACCACTCCATATTTTTTATTGAAGGTTTAGTTTTTATTATGCATTCACTTATTTATTATTTATTATGCATGTAGTGTTAAATATTTAATAAGATATTCTTATTTTGAAGTTGAAGTTAAAAAACTAATTAAAAAATTTGTTCTTGATAAATGTTATAAATATTATATTTCAATTTTAGTGTACATAAATATTGGGTATTTTGAATTTAAAGTTAAAATATTAGTCAAAGAGTGAGATTATATTTTTTCCATTCATAGTTTTTTTATAAGAATTAAATTTATGTTGTTGTTTTTCTAAATTACAAATTAATATATATTATATTTTTAGAGAATTATTTTTTTAATATTTCATACCGAGTTACAAGATTTTATTAATGATTACTATTACTTTAATTTAGTTCCAAACACATAAGAGAAATAGCACAAACACATTTGACACCAAGATTTAACATGGAAAACCAATTTGGGAAAAACCACCAATTGCAACTAGTTACTTATTTTCACTCTTATGAAGTGAACGTTGTTAGGAGCCAACTTTGTTAAAGGTTATAAAACACTCTGTTAGGTGTGACCCTGTTAGAGGATTTAATCACCATGTTAGGTGTTGGCTCCTGATTTAACAATTTTGAAAACAACCAAGAAACCAAACAAATGCATCTAAGGCTAGCAACTTCCTATGATGAATGCACTTGACTGGAGTCTTGGGCCAACTATAAGGCATAACTCCTTCTTCACTTCAGGTTCTGCAAGACCTAGGCAAGTTAACCTTGAGGTTTTGAGATATGGTATCAGTGCATTTAAAACATAAATCTGAACCTATTTATTGCAAATGAAAACCCCTTATATCTCCTAATAACTCATGTAATAACATAGATATATAGTAGCTAAATGCAAATATGTGAATCACTTAAGTTGAGTGAGGGTTAATCCTTTAAGTCCTTCAACATGAAAGGGTAAAACATGTTTGATTAATAATGTTGATATCAACAAACCCCTAATATGCAGCAATAAGACCTAATGATCCTGTAAACGATTAGTGCCTTATCTATTGGGAAATTTCATGAATTAATCACATAAAAATAGATATCTGAGACATATATGTATCTTCAAATATATGATCTATCCATTCACCTTGTAAATAGACACCTATGCTCAATCTGAATCTCATTTTTACATGATATCCCCATAAGTAAACTTACAACCCTGTTGATTTCCCTGAAGCATTTACATAACCCTTTGAGTTATAGGCAATTATGAAATAACATACAACCTTAAGGGACTGCAACTACAACCTAAGCTCTATGTCAAAGATTATAAAACAATGAAGATCACTAATATATGAGACAAGATTCAACTGAAACTCCATCATCTGCTACTCTTTGTATTATTTCCTTGAAATTATACAGTCGTATGCATGAAATGAAAAACATGAAACAACCTAACAGATCTGAACTATCTGTATTAACCTTCTTAATGTTGTTCATACAAGAGAATTATGCTGAAAGAATGGTGTCACAGTCATGGGAACACATCAAAACTAGAACCAACACCTGGTATCATAGTAGTGAGTGGTTTTTTCTCCAAAAATTGGAACCTCTACCATGAGAAAGAATGAGATAGATATAGGAAGAAGAAATTCCCAGATTTGATCAGGAGATGAAAAGTGTCCCTTTAGAATTCCTTCCCAAGAAGATGAAAAATCCTCTTTCTACCCTCTTTCTTCAACTGCATATGAAATCCCATCATTTGGCCTCCACAAGGCAGAAATATCTCAGAAATTTGATCATGAAAGAGTGTGACTGATTTTTGATGTTAAAATAAATTCACGGTTAAAAGTGAAAATCAATTGAAATGTAACTTCTAGAAAGCAAGAAAACTTTTTAAAGATGATTTTCTTCACATTCAGATCCCAAAAAGCTTTTACAACTGCCCTCTAACCAATTTTGATGCTCCATGATCAAATCTACATGTTCTGCTGCCAATGCCCCAGATTTCACAAAATGACCTATAGCTCAAACTGTTGAACACCTGCACAATTTGACTGAATATATGTAGAAGTTGGATTCTCCTAGTTTTGGTGGTATATTGGAGTGCCCATTTTTGATAAAAAACACCCCAGTTACGCCCTTCTGAAGTTCAGGTCCCATTTGCAGGTTTGCATAACATTTTTGCAAACTTTAAAACCTTTTACATAGAGTTCAAACTATATTAAAGTTAAAACATTATTTAAAATGTCTGATGATTGCACGTGATTTTGAGGAAAAATTAATAAAAATAAAAATTTATGTTTTCTTCAAATTTTCTAACCATTCTTCATCCGAGTCAAACCCAGTTTGACAATTCTTGACACATGGCACATTCTAATTTGTTCTCACTTGTACAATTGATGGCACATGGCATCACCTCACTCATTTTTGTCATCACCACATCATCAGACCATCTGGATGCCACATCATACTCATTATGTTGCTATACTAATGGGTGACAAACTTCCTCTTAGCAACATATCGAGAACCTACCTTAGATTCTATGCCACATGGCACCTTGGGATTGGTCTAGATTTTAACTCATCATTGGTCAATCATCCTTTCGACTGCCACTTGGTGCTACCCGATTCATCGACCACATTTGGAAGTGGGACCCACATTACATTTTAACTCATTCTCAAATTTGAGATTTTTTGGCAAGTCGCCAAGTCACTTGCAAAATTTTTGGAAATTTTTCGGCAAGCACCATGGCGACTTTCTAGATTTTGGACTTTTTTTGACAACTTTTTCCATTTGTTCTATCGGTCAAAATATTGGCTTTAGTGCCCAATTGGTCGTCCACAGTAGGTCCCTCCTTTTGACTTGTGACTTCCTAAAAGGGAGCTTTCTTTAACTCATATGTTATGTTGAGTAGAATAATATTTAAAGACTAAGTAATTTCCTCCCACAGTCAATGTGGGATAATTCTTTTAAATTGTTTCTTCCTTCTGCTCTGTTCTTTCATAGAGGCCACTTCCTTTGCTTCTTTTTATTTACTGGTGGCTTCTCCTCTATTTCTTGGGTGTTATTTTCTTCCAGCGTGCCATTCCAACTGTGGGCAGCTTCCCTTTCAAAACCAGCAATTGGTGGGGAGAAGCTTCCTTCTTTTTATGTTATTGGTGTTCTCTTGCAAGATGTTGTGGTTCAATCCTTTTCATATCTTTTTCTAAACTTGTATATGCTAAATAAATCTTTCTTTCATTTGCCACAAAAAGGGATTATCTTGTTGTCTACTAATATTTTTTGGAACTATACTTCAATACTACTATTTTCTTGGCTGAATATAACATTTCTTGCATCCCTTAGATCAGAATCAGCGTGGAGAACAAATGATTCTAAAGAACACATATAATCATTCTTTGATTCATCTTTTGAGTCAATCATAATGGGGGTTATGTTGCTTGGTTTTGGTGGAAGTGAATCAATTTTAATTATTGATTTCAAACTAAATTCCAAGTTTTCCAAATTAATTCTATGGCTTAAATAGATTGAGTAGGAAGAAATTCCAAGAGAGGTGTGAAATCTCCAAAGCAAATCATAAAGAAATGAAATGTTATTTCATATTGGATGAATTTGATCATTTCTTCAAGAATGAAAAAATAGATGCTTGGAAGCTAACTGTTCATAAGCTATGGCTTCTTCTTTAGCATATTCAGCCTTGTCTCTTGTTTTATTTGTAATTTTTGTTATTTTGATTTTCCTTCTTTCATTTGTAAGCTTCTGATTCTTCCTCTGTAAGTTTGCATTCCTCTATTGCACTGCCAGCCCCTTCTTTATGATTATTAATGCCAAATAGAATTAGCTGGAATTTCATGAATTTTGCAAATCTTAAATCATTTGCTTTAATGCTTTTTCAAAACATATTAATTCCTTTTGCAAACTATGAGATTTGTGCTAGGAGGCCCACCAACCGGCCTTAAAAACTTATTTAATCAAGTAACTAGGCCACAAAAATTGGCATGAGTGTTCAATCCTACACAATCTATCATACTGAAAATTCTCAACCTATGATGAACTCCTAATAAAAATATTTTAATTGCTAAACATTGATACTTCAATTATCCTATAGGGAAACATTGTTAAAAAACATAAACTTGGCTTGGGTTTGGCATTATAAACTGGGGTATTTATCACTTGGGATTCTGAAAACTAGGATGTAGGTTCTATGCCATGAAGAGAATATAATTCTATGGTTTGGGCTCATGATGAATCATAGGATGCATTTGGAAAATTTTTGAAAATAGGCACTTGGAAATTTTAACTGGGAAACATGTCAAAAAGTAATTTTTGGCAAACGGACGGACATACGAATGTATGCAAATGGATTTTTTGTGATTTGGGAACTAGCATACTTTAAATATTTTTAGGAGAAAACACAATGATACAATCCATTTAGGCTATCCAATCACAGGATCAAAGTTATAATGTTTCGAACAGGGGTACAGATCAATCAGAATACCTTAGCCATAACAAAACAATGTAAACTAGGTTTTTAATCATGTTAAAAAACTGACCAAATGGATTCATCATGATCTCAAAATTGGAACATATGAAGTGTCTGACCACTGGAAAACAATGTAAAAAGAATTTACTCATTTAGGTCAATTGGCTCAAAGATATCATTGGTTGAACAGGGGTTCCCAAAATTGTGAACAACTACACAAATGCACAAAACAATAAATGACCAAATTTTAGGGGTTCAAAACCTAGTCAAATGGATTTGAAATGACTTGAAACTTGGAACATAGGTTCTTTGATATGCATACTAAAAATCTCCAAAGTGGCAGGTCATGAAATAGTCTTGGGTAAATGATATTCAAATGCAAACTGGACCTCTAATCGCTATTTGACACTTGGGCAAAATTGCAAATTTTGACACTAGCTCAAAATGGGACTTCACAGAATGATTCAGGATGGAAAAATAACATTGTGGATCATATGCACATATCAAATGAAATTTTTTAAGCCACTCAAACACCATCTAGGCCTCAAACCGACAACCAACTACATATGCACAGAAGGCACTTTAGGGCATTGATTCTTCAAAATTTTTAAAATGTGACTAAAAATTGACCATGCAATTTTTAGTCCCAATAGTGGCTCTGTCTGGGGATGCATGTCCCTGGCACGCATGGAAAGGATTGAGATCTCTAGAGGAAGCAAAACACACACTTGAAACAACAAAACTTCTCTTGAACAACTTTATTGAAAAGAAACCTCTGTCATATACCTGATTCTCATTGACACTTTCTTGAGGTAAATTGAAATTCTCATTCCCATTTGTTTCAACCAAAACATCAACATTTGCAATTAGCTCATTAGGAAAAACAAAACTATCATCATTACTTCCAATGCGCATATAAAAATCAGGCATGCTTTCTTCATCTTGCTCACTATGAAAAAAAAATCAGCGTGATCATAGAAACTGACAACAAACTGAAACTGAACACTACTGACTGAATCATAAATTCCTTCAACCAAAAACAAAAAGTTTGATACTCTCCTCCATTCAACAAGTTAAATGAGTCAAATTTTAACTCACCTTGTGCCTTTGGGTGTGAAGAGTATGAAATATCTAATTTCTCCTTATTTGCAACATCAGTACACCATACATCATATTGAATATATGTTGCATTGTCTTCATATTCCAACAAATGATTAGATCCCAAATCACAAGAATTATTATGAAATTGCATTCTAATAATATGCTAATCCGTATCAAATTTTTCCTCAAATAACTCACTAGAATAAATTAATTCATTACTATTTATTTTCTCATCACATGAGCTATCAACATGTATCTTAACCTCATGAAAATAGGAAAACCATGAACCAACAACATACCTTATCCCTACGTCTTCATTCTCAACATAGAATTCATCATGTGCATTGATATACGGATTGCCATCACCTACACCTACCAAACTTGACAAAGCATATTTTGAAACTACATCTTCTTCAGCATCAAATTTAGGAGAATTGACTTAACTCTATATGAAATTATAGAATGTGGATAAGAACAAGCATCCTTAGATAGATTAGCATATCTTTCAAAATCATGAGCCAACAAATCGAAAATCTCATCAACACTTAACAAGATATCATCCCTAGTTTCTTCTTCTTGGCTATGATTATTATCAGGATGGCTTGGCACATTTACAACAGCAAACTTATTAGTAATACATTGTGAAAAATCAAAATTTTGATCATACCATATATCTTCTTCCTTCGACAACACCTCAACAACCGGTATCTTAGAACATTTATATTCATCACTAGAAGAAGGACTATTACTGTTGTTACACCTTTCTTCTTCTTTATACTAATCATCATAAAAAGATGAATCCAGATTATACATATTATCAAGCTACTGATTACTATCCTCTAATTCATAAAACTAAGATTCTTCATTTTCAATATCACTTTCAATAGACTCATTGCATTTGTTAACATTAAACTCATTAGCCTTCAAATCACTTTCAACCTCCATGATAAAATCTTGGATTTCATTAATCTTATCTAATCTTATTTTGGCTAGCCAATCAACCGAATGTGGCATAAAAACTTCTAAGGGTACTACCTGCCATGAAGACTCCTCAGGTTTGAAAAACTCATCAAAATTCATAACTATTGATTTGAACTTCATGTAAGTTTGAAATCCATTAAGACCCTTAATATCACCAATTGTATTTCTTAACATTAAGATAGTCTTATCATGAATCTTTCTTTTCAACTTAGCAATATTTTCACAAACACTTCCAAGAGTTGGCACATCATTTTCAGACCTAGACTCAGAATCCATCTTTTAAACTTTTAAAACTCTACCTCTATTTTCTTAGTGCTGAAACCACTATATGGAGGCAACCATTTTTAACAACTTTTGACTTCCATGAAAAGAAAACATGAAAATCAAAATACCTCAACTGTTGATGCTAAACTTCGATCTGCTGATTTGGCATAGTTGTAAGACTGAAAATCCTTTACACCATAGATAGAGTCCTTTGTAGAGTCACCACCTCCTTGAAGAGGAAAATGAAATAAAAATAGTGATTCACCTTTTGAAATCAATTATATCAACATATACAAACAACCACATAAACCCTTAATCAAGAAACTTATTTTTCCTCTTTCCCAACAAACTAGATTTTCCCACAAATACTGAAAACCTCTGATATTAAGAAAAAACATGCATTGGTATAGAGATTTACTTCAGAGTCACCACTCACACTTAGTGAGAAAAGATTTAAAACAATTTTACCACTTGTACTTTCTGAACCAAACTTTCAATATGGAAAACTTGTAGATCACTAACACCTTAGAAAGAGGGTACACTTCATAATTCAATTCTTGACTTTGAATTTTTCTTAGAAACATATGCAAAAACTAAACTGATTGAAGATAGACCTATAATAGTCATAGAACAAAATTTTCATCCAATTTCACAACATATTGCTGTCCATGAATAAAGCTTGACTAGGGATCACAAAATTCAGCAAGGATATGAAAAACACCTCACAACCCTATTGTTGTAGAAAACCCTTCTTCTTGTATTGAATCTTCTTTAAATTCTCAAGGTTTGTCTATCATTCAAATTCAATACAACTCCCTGGTAGAGTTGCCATTTTGTTGGTGACTTAGATGGGCAAAACCCAATAGAGAGATAAAACTGAGATATTCAATTCACACCAGAGATTCTTGTCCTTTTAACAAGGTTTATTTTCCATCTTATCTCCCCAACAGAGTCACCATTTTTTTGGATCCTAATTTAACAATTTTGAAAACAACCAAGAAACCAGACAAATGCATCTAAGGCTAGCTACTTCCTATGATGAATGCACTTGATTGGAGTCTTGGGCCAACTATAAGGCATAACTCCTTCTTCACTTCAAGTTCTGTAAGACCTAGGTGGGTTAACCTTGAGGTTCTAAGATATGGTACTAGTGCATTTAAAACATAAATCTAAACCTATTTACTGCAGATAAAAACCCCTTATATCTCCTAATAACTCATGCAATACCATAGATATATAGTAGCTAAATGTAAATATGTGAATCACATAAGTTGAGTGAGGGTTAATCCTTTAAGTCCTTCAACATGAAAGGATAAAACATGTTTGATTAATAATGTTGATTTCAACAAACCCCTAATATGCAGAAATAAGACCTAATGATCATGTAAATGATCAATGCCTTATCTATTAGGCAATTCCATGAATTAATCACATACATATAGATATCTAAGACATATTTGTATCTTCAGATATATGATCTATCTATTCACCTTGTAAATAGACACCTATGCTCAATCTAAATCTCATTCTTACATGATATCCCCATCAGTAAACTTACAGCCCTGTTGATTTCCCTAAAGCATTTCCATAACCCTTTCAATTATAGGAAACAATGAAATAACATACAGCCTTAAGGGACTGGAACTACAACCTAAGCTCTATGTCAAAGATTATAAAACATTGAAGATCACTGATAAAGGAAGGAAGATTCAACTAAAACTCAATCATCTGCTACTCTTTGTATTATTTCCTTGAAATTATATAGTCATATGAATAAAATGAAAAACATGAAACAACCTAACAGATCTAAACTATCTGTATTAACCTTCTTAATGCTATTCATACGAGAGAATTATGCTGAAAGAACAGTGTCACGGTCATGGGAACACATCAAAACTAGAACCAACACCTAGTATCACAACATTGAGTGGTTTTTTCTCCACAAACTAGAACCTGTACCATGAGAAAGAATGAGATAGATATAGGAAGAAGAAATTCCTAGATTTGATCAGGAGATGACAAGTGTCCCTTTAGAATTCCTTCCCAAGAAGATGAAAAATCCTCTTTCTACCCTCTTTCTTCAACTACATATCAAATCCCATCATTTGGCCTCCACAAGGCAGAAATATCTCAAAAATTTGATAATGAAAGAGTGTAACTTAATTTGATGCTAAAATGAATTCATGGTAAAAAGTGAAAATCAGTTGAAATGTAACTTCCAGAATGCAAGAGAACTATTTAAAGATGATTTTCTCACATTCGGATCCCAACAAGCTTTTAGAACTACCCTCTAACCAATTCTGATGGTCCGATCAAATTTGCCTATTCTGCTGCCAATGCCCTGAATTTCATAAAATGACCTATAACTCAAGCTGGTGAACACCTGTGCACGATCTAACTTCATATATGGAAAATTTGGATTCTCCCAATTCTGGTGGTATATTGGAGCACACATTTTTGATAAAAATCACCCCAGTTATGCCCTTCTGAAGTTTAGGTCCCATTTGCAAGTTTGCATAACATTTTTGCAAAATTTAAAACCTTTTACATAGAGTTCAAACATTATTTAAAATGTCTGATGATTGCACATCATTTTGAGTGAAAATTAATAAAAATAAAAATTTATGTTTTCTTCAAATTTTCCCACCATTCTTCATCTGGGTCAAACCTAGTTTGACCATTCTTAACATGTGGCACGTTGTGATTGGTTCACACCTGTACAGCTGATAGTACATGTCATCACCTCATTCATTTCATCATTTCCACATCATACTCGCTATGTTGCTATACTAATGGGTGAGCAACTTCCTCTTAGCAACATAGCGAGAACTCTCTGATCTGCCACATGGCACCTTGTGATTGATCTAGATTTTGCCACATCATTGCTCAATCATGTTGTCGACTACCACTTGGCACTACCCAATTCATCGACCACATTTGGAAGTGGGACCCACATTACATTTTATCTCATTGCCAGATTTCAAATTTTCTAGCATGTCACCAAGTCCCTTGCCAAATTTTCTAAAATTTTTCGGCAAGACCCATGGTGTCTTTCTAAATTTTGGACTTTTTTCGACAACTTTTTCCATTTTTTCTGTCGGTCAAAATATTGTCTTTAGTGCCCAGTTTGTTGTCCATAGTGGGGCCCTCCTTCTGACCGGTGACTTCCTAAAAGGGAGCTTTCTTGAACTCATATGTTATGTTGAGTAGAATAATATTTAAAGACTAAAGAATTTCCTCCCACAGTCGATGTGGGATAATTATTTTAAATTGTTTCTTCCTTCTGCTCTGTTCCTTCACAAATGCCACTTCCTTTGCTTCTTTTTATTTACTGGTGGCTTCTCTGCTATTGCCTGGGTGTTATTTTCTTCTAGCATGCCATTCCAACTGTGGGCAGCTCCTCTTTCAAAACCAACAATTGGTGGGGATAAGCTTCCTTCTTTTTATGTTATTGGTGTTCTGTTGCAAGATGTTGTGGTTCAATCCTTTTCATATCTTTTTCTAAACTTGTATTTGCTGAATAAATCTTTCTTTCATTTGCCACAAAAAGGGATTATCTTCCTATCTACTAATATTTTTTGGAACTATACTTCAATACTACTATTTTCTTGGCTGAATATAACATTTCTTGTGCATCCCTTAGATCAGAATTAGCAAGGAGAACAGATGATTCTAAAGCACACATATAATCATTCTTTGATTCATCTTTTGAGTCAATCATAATGGGGGTTATGTTGCTTGGTTTTGGTGGAAGTGAATCAATTTTAGTTATTGATTTCAAACTGAATTCCAAGTTTTCCAAATTAATTCTATGGCTTAAATAGATTGAGTAGGAAGAAATGCCAAGAGATGTGTGAAAGCTCCAAAGCAAATCATAAAGAAATGAAATGTTATTTCATATTGGATGAATTTGATCATTTCTTCAAGAATGAAAAAATAGATGCTTGGAAGCTACCTGTTTATAAGCTATGGCTTCTTCTTTAGCATATTCAACCTTGTCTCTTTTTTTATTTGTAATTTTTGTTATTTTGATTTTCCTTCTTTAATTTGCAGTCTTCTGATTCTTCCTTTGTAAGTTTGCATTCCTCTGTTGCATTGTCAACCCCTTCTTTATGATTATTAATGCCAAATAGAATTAGCCGACATTTCATGACTTTTTAAAATCTTAAATCATTTGCTTTAATGCTTTTTCAAAACATATTAATTCCTTTTGCAAACTATTAGATTTGTGCTAGGAGGCCCACCAGCCGGCCTTAAAAACTGTTTCCGTCAAGTAACCAAGCCACGAAAATTGGCATGAGTGTTCAATCCTACACACTCTAGCATTCTGAAAATTCTCAACCCATGATGAATTCCCAATTAAAATATTTTAATTTTTGAACATCGATACTTCAATTATCCTGTAGGCAAATAGTGTTAAAAAACATAAACTGGGCTCGGGTTTGGCATTATAAACTAGGGTATTGATCACTTGGGATTATGATACCTAGAAATTTTAATTGGGAAACATGTCAAAAAGTAATATTTGGCAAACAAATGGACATAAGAAAGTATGCAAATGGATTTTTTGTGACTTGGGAACTGGCATAATTTAAGGATTTTTAGGAGAAAACACAATGATACAATCCATTTAGGCTAGCCAATCACAGGATCAAAGTTATAATGTTCCAAACAGGGGTACGGATCAATCAGAATACCTTACCATAACAAAACAATGTAAATTGGGTTTTTAATCATGTTAGCAAACTGACCAAATGGATTCATCATGGTCTCAAAATTGGAAAATATGAAGTGTTTCACCCCTAGAACACAATGCAAAAATAATTTCCTCATTTGGGTCAACTGGGTCAAAGATATCATTGGTCGAACACGGCTTCTCGAAATTGTGAACAACTACACATGCACAAAATAGTAAATGACCAACTTTAATGGGTTCAAAACTTAGTCAAACGGATTTGAAATGACTTGAAACTTGGAACATTGGTTCTTTGATATGCATACTAAAAATATCCAAAGTGACTGGTCATGAAACATTCCTAGGTAAAAGATATTCAAATGTAAACTGGGCCTCTTATCGCTATTTGACACTTGGGCAGAATTCTAAATTCTGACACTAGCTCAAAATGGGACTTCACGAAATGATTTAGGATGGAAAAATAACATTGTGTATCACATGCACATATCAAATGAAAGGTTTTAAGATGCTCAAACACCATATAGGCCTGAAATCGACAACCAACTACATATGCACAAAAGGCACTTTAGGGCATTGATTCTTCAAAATTTTCAAAATGTGACTGAAAATTGATCATGCAATTTTCAGTCCCATTATCAGGAGTGGTCTTGTTAGAGGTTTTTGGAAAATTCAATAGAAACACTATCTTTTTAGAGGATTTACAAATAATTGTTAAGCCAACTCTGTTAAGAGATTTAGATCATTGCTGCAATGGTTAGAGAGTAACAATGACATGACCTAATTTGGATGCAACTAAATTGCTGATTATAAATCTCAAATTTGGCTTGTATACTTGATTCTTCTTGATTGAATATATATTTTCAGCTCCACAAGGATATTCTGCTTATCATTCTGGTTCACTTCCTCTTAGCATCATGAAATCTTCAATTATCTTCCATGCATCACACACTTTCTAAATCTCAACTTGACCTTATATTTATATCTTTTATATTGTCAAGTCAGCTAGAATACAACTTAGAATAATTAATAGAATAATTAATATTCATCTCCTCAGCCAACTAGAACCAACACAGAAATCAATTTGAACTTAATATGTGAAAATAAGAAAATCCCTCAGTAGTTGACCCTATTTGGTAGACACTAACTCATAAGATGGAATAAAAGGAATTGTTCTTTTAAACAAAGAGCATAGATACTGGTCTACAAATAATTATTTCATCAACCAATTTGAGGGCATGATCTATCTTTTATTTCTATTTTTCCAACTACTCTCTCAATTCTACAATTTTTTTCACTTTGATATGCTATGACCTTCTTCATCTCCTTTTTCTCCTCTTTCCATAAGGCTATTATCAACACATATTTATTATACAATTGGAAAAGAAGCATTTGCAGGGTAATTGGGCCACTTCCTTCCCCATAATTATTTTTCTCCCTCTATTTCCTCCATGATTATTTTAAGATATTTGTAAACCATGTTTTCTTGTAGGGAACTAGGCCACTTTTTGAACAAGTTGATTGATGCATTATTTGGGCCTTTTCATCTTTATAGCCTAGATTATCTTGTTGGTCTGTGGGGGAGTCATTTTGGCTTTCATTCACCTCAACCCTACAGTCCTCATCAGGGTTTTGAGGAATTTTTGGGACTTCAAGTTGATCAGGGGAATCATCTAGGACAAATTGAATTGGGGATTCTTCATTAGATGGTTTGGGTGAAGTAAACTGAGTTTCTACTAATGCTGTAAGAATTTGGTATAGCTTTGATACCATGTAAGAATTTGCAAAATTCAGCCAAGACCAAGAAGCTCAAGAAGTAGCATAAAATAGACCAATAGAGTATGATCAAAATAACAATATTATATTCAATTGATTGTAATTGATTGTATAGTACACTAGAGGTGCCTATATATAAAAGCCTCTAAGATGCATCTAGAATGAACTAGGACATAAACATGAAAACTAAGCACACATCCTCCATTATGCATGAATACACACACATCAATGAGAGGATAAGTATGGCAAGGTGTCTCATATGTAGAGTTGTTGTAGACACCATGTGCTTAATTAAAAGTATGAACAATTGTGTTGTCAACATGACAACTCAGGTGATTATTAAAACTCCAGTGATGTAGACACCATGTACTAAATTAGAGTTGCTTACTCCTATTTTGTCAACATGACAACTCATATGAGTATACATACTCCTAGGAGTCTTACCTAATAAATAATAAAATAATGCATTTATCCTAAGTAAACTTAAGTAAAGTGAAAATAATAATTATTTACACTAACACCCCTCCTTAAGTGCAACTTAGGAGAATGCACTTAAGCTCACAAAAGCTATGATGAAATGCATAATGGGTCCCGACTACTAGGCCATGTTAGGTACCCATGTACAAAATGCAATGTTGTAAAATACAAGGAAGTGCAATGAAATCTCTTTGAAAATGAAGTAAGAGGGAAAGCCTCATGGGAAAAACCCTCCCCCAAAAAGAGAGATATGTATAATAGAGAAAGATGCATGAATGGATGGAGTAATCAAGACACCCCATTATGACATATATCATGCATATACAATAGAGAATCCCTCCATGAAATCCCCCCTTAGTGAAGGATCTCATAATGATAAGTGCTTGAAGACAAAAGAAAATAAAATGTCAACAAACAACATTTCTCCCTTTAGGAAGAAGATACACCAAGTATAGGTGCAAGTATGCTTCCTGCTATGGATAGGAAGATGGAAGAGTGATCCCTATGTAGTATCCTATGGATGCTGCCTCTGAAGTCTGATCATATGTTGACAAGTCCTTGATGAATTTAGATGCCACAAACCAATTTGGTAAATTCCCACAAGAAGGTGGCAACCAAGGAAGCATGTCCATGTATGACGTTGAATAAATCTCCAAAGATGATGAAGCATCCTTATAGGAAGATGGAGGAAGAGAAGCAATGTTGCTTCCCCTCAATGATGGATGCACACCCATGATAGAATCTTCTTGATGATTAAAGAAGCTGCACCATGGAAGCTGAATGATGGTCCTCCTTGTAGGAAGAAATGGTTCCATAGGTCTAGTAGAGAACACTCCCCAACTAATAGGAAAAATCCTCAAAAAATAGGATGTTCAAGAAAACTGATATACAATCTCTAAAGACTAATATGACTCTACATAAGTGAAAGAGTCCTTCTCCATCTTCTATAAAGAACCCACAATGATGTTAGAACAATCAAGTGGTTGAGGGTTAGAGTGTGCCCTCGCAATGAGTGAATAAGTCTCCTCAAAAAAGAGAAGATTGATGTCATTGATGATGTCTCTCACATCTTTAATGTGAGACTCCATGAATAGCCCTACAATGTCTAGAAGGAAGTCATTCCATGAAGCTAAAGTAGGAAGACATAGTAAATCCTACTACACTTAATCAAGAGCATCTATGGTTGGAACTAGATCAACAATAGGAGCATCAAGAGGTGAGATCTTACCTGGAGTTGAAGGAACCATTACTGAAGTGACTAAAGATAGAATGTCCTTTGGAAATGGAAGGACTCATGGATCTCCATATACTTCCCAAAGAGCCATCCAAATGTCATGAGGAAAATTTTTCATACTAAGAGAAGAAAAAGATTCCTCAGTCATACTTCTATACATAAAGAAAAGAAGACGAGAAAGATATCTCAAAGTAGGATTCGGTGGCAATAGCTTCAATGATAGATAAGGAAATACTTCCATATGTTCTCATCTTAAATGATCAATGATTAAGGTACTCCATTTCTAATAGTTCATTGATGTCAACTTTGGTCTTATACTAGAATGACATATGTGACAAGACTCCATGAGATCAATCAATGAAACCTACAAAATGCAAAAAATAAACAATGAATCTACCCTAATGTATGATTTGATAGTTTATACTTAGTGTGATTATAATAGCCACTTGCCAATTGAGGGCCTATTTCTGAAAGTAGTATTTCTATCCACAAAAGCCTATAATTTGATTGCAGATCTAGAAAGCAGACAAATAATTATGCACTTTCAAAAAAATAGAACCTAATTATGTGTCCAAATGAGCCTGTACGAAGTAATTGAAGTGGAAAAAATCAAGATTTATGAGTTGTAGAAAAATTGAGGAATATAGATCTCAAACCACCTACACCAATGTGTAGATCATGAAATTTTGCCCTAAAATTAAAAAAAAAATCTCAAAAAAAGGAGTCCGTATGAGGGAGATATTGTTGTTTCAAAATCACTGCTATAATTATTTTTCTTGAATCCTTGTTGTCACACCTCCAAAAATCAAGTGGCTCTAGATTTGGCTTTAGATGTCCGATTTGGATAGAACAAAATCTATTTGGGGGTTTTTTGACCTTGTGAATATGATGCCAATATCTAATTAGCACCACCAAGGTCCAATCTTTTCCTACAAAAAATCTCTCGTACTAGCCTAATGGTCAAAAAAATTCTGAAAAATCATACAAATCCAAAAAAATAGCAGAGGTTCAAATGATAAAATATGCAGATTTGAAATTTAAATTCAGAGATCTAAAATGATCATACCAATTTTGCAAATTAGGCCTTTAGGTTTTGGTTTGCAAAAAATTTTGCCTCAATTTTGACTATGG
The DNA here is from genome assembly GCA_028749045.1 of Cupressus sempervirens. Classification (NCBI taxonomy): domain Eukaryota; kingdom Viridiplantae; phylum Streptophyta; class Pinopsida; order Cupressales; family Cupressaceae; genus Cupressus; species Cupressus sempervirens. The sequence goes on along the minus strand of CM053789.1, from coordinate 194,894,147 downwards.
CCGAGGGTAGGCAAAATTATAGTCAACATTCACTGAATCGACTCTCTAGATGTAATGGTGAGGTCCAATTTGGCTCTAGACACTCCCAATAGTTACAGATACTTTGGATCTAAATTGGGGTGTCCTCCAAGAGGTGCAACAAGAATGGTCTCCAATGGCTATGAAATGACATTTTTATGGGTTTGATACCATGTAAGAATTTGGTATAGCTCTAATACCATGTAGGAATTTTCCTTAGAGAAAAATTCACCCTATACCAAGAAGCTTAACAACTAGCACAAAATAGACCAATAGAGTATGATCAGAATAACAATATGATATTGAATTGATTGTAATTGATTGTATAGTACACTAAATGTGCCTATATATAAAGGCCTCTAAGATGCATCTAGAATATCTCTAGAATGAACTAGGAGATAAGCATGAAAACTAAGCATGCATCCTCCATTATGCATTAATATACGTGCATTAATGAGAGGATAAGTATGACAAGATGTCTCACATTTAATTAAGAGTGCGGACAATTATTTTGTCAACATGACAACTCATATGAGTCTACATACTCCTAGATGTCTTACCTAATAAATAATAAAATAATGCATTTATCCTATGTAAACTTAAGTATAGTGTAAATAACAATCATTTACACTAATAGACACTTTAGAAGTTTTTCCTTTCATTCTAGGACTTCTTCACATAGTGGTCTCCTCAAGCACCACAACCTTCTTCCCTTCTATAAATTCATGTTTCCTTTTGTTTTTGAAAATCATTGAACCTTTCACATTTCACATTCTTTCTGCTAATTTCCATCATGAATAATACATCATGAGCAATATAATGTGTTTTACTAAAAATAAATCATAGATATGTGAGAATCATCACAAAATTGAATTTGGGTCACATCAAAATTGAATTTAGGTCACATCATAGCCTGACAAAGAGAATTACTTAGGAATAAGGGTACAACGCGTGACATTTGCATACTATGGCAACTAGGTTTTGGATTTTGAGGATCTTTAATAAATAAATAGAAATATCATTGGAAAATTAATAACCTTCTCTACCCCCTACTAAATATGGACAAGTGTCCTCACTTGTCATAATTGGTACAAAGTATGGAACTGGCATAACATCAGAATAATACATTTAATGTAGTACTAGATATAACCATCATAATCTATTATTATAAATGAATAAAATTTTGAAAAGATTATACCTACTCATTGATCATTATACATGCCAAAAGGTGGGAAGAGTTAAAGGTCAGCAATGATAGAAGACATCAGTGAACTCATCATGTTATTGAAAGTATTGAAAAATGATGACATGGATGATGGGTGGATGGTAGAAAAAGAAATGAGGTGAATTGAAAAAGAAGAAATTGGAAATTGAATGAAGAATTTGAACTTTATGTGGTCATAAAGTGTTTATTATGGGCATGCTCGAAGAAGTTGTTATTGAAGAACTGTAGGTAGGAGGTTGGTACTTTTTGTTGCAGGAAGTGTGTCAATTGGACCACTATGTAGTTTAAAATATTGTAGAAACTCATCTTTGGTCTATGGTTTATAATAGAGGTGCAACCTATGATTGTTTACAAGCAATTTGAAGTGGACAGGATCAATGGTTGTTAGCTAGACTACTCCATTGTCAAATACATACTGAATTTCATAAGGCCCTAACCACCATGTTTGCAACTTCCCTAGATTCTCTTAGAAATGAAAATCATATAAGAGGGCCCAATCTCCCACTTAGAATTGTTTATTATTGATATGTCCATCATGCCAGTTCTTTCACTACAGCTGAATGATCTATACTCTCTATAATGTTGTCTTTCACATATTATCCAGTGAGTTCAATTGGAGAAGTCTCTATTGTTGTGCTATGGGAAAATTGATATTCAATTCCAAATTAGTGCAGAGGGTTTTATGTCCAAATTCAAGAGGAAACATTATTGCTTTTTCATACACAAGTTCAAATGGAGTAAATCTAGTGGTTGTATTCCATGTAGTTTAGTATGCCCATATAGCTTCAATTAATTTGTTGCTCCAATATTTTCTATGTATGTGCACTGTCTTAGTTAGAATTGCTTCAATTTCTCTATTGGTGACCTCAGCTTGCCCATTTTCCTAAGGGTGATAAGGACTAGACTTTTGGTGTCTTATGTTTTATTCCTTCATAAATTTAGTGATTAGGTTTGATGTGAATTGAGTTCCTTGATCTTTGACAAGTTCTCTAGGAACTCCATAGCATGTGAATATTTCTTCATATAAGAATTTAGCTACCTTCTCATCTCTTGCATTTTTCATTGCCCTAACTTCCACCCATTTAGTTAAATAATCCATCAATTGAACCTATAAAGTCTATAACCCACTTATCAAAGCGTGTTGCAATAATATATGGATTGAGTGGCATCTCATCTGACTTGGTTGGGTGGTCCATCCTCTAGCATCTGTCACACTTGATGGTATAATTTGTTGCATCCTTATGTAATGTTGGACAATAATATCTAGTAGTAAGTATCTTTACTTTTGTTCTCTTTCCTACAAAATGGGCTCCACATGGTTCATCATGACAAACATGCAATATGCCATTTATCTCATTCTCTCTAACACATCTCCTCATGACTTGATCTGGTCTAGTATAGAAGAGATTGTTATCTATCCATGAATAATGGAAAATTTTCTCTACTAACTTCCTTTTCCCCTTGTGAGAGAAGTGTGGGGGCATTGTATTTGCATCTAGATAGTTTGCTATGTGGAAAAAATGCTCATCTGGGAAGGTATCTTCAATTGGAGTTAGATTTTCATCAGTAATGTGTAGTCTAGACAAATAATTAGCAACTATGTTGGTCTTGTCTGGCTTATCAATAATGGTAATATCAAACTCCTACAACAACAAGAGCCATCTTGCTAATTTACCCATTACAGTAGGTTTGTTCATTAAGTACTTTATAGCTAAGTGGTCAGTATCAACAAAAATAGGATATCTAATTACACAATGTTTGAAATTGTTCAATGCATAGAATATAGCTAAAAGTTCTTTTTTAGTTAATGTGTAATTCAATTCAGGACCATGAAGGATTTTACTAATATAGTAGATGGCATTTTCAAGATTAGCATGCTTTTGTCCTAATACAACACCTACAACATAGTTTGATGCATCAATATGGATATGAAATGGAATTAACCAATTAGGTCCTTTTAAAACTGGTGTTTTAGTGAGGAGTTTCTTAAGCTATAGGAAGGCTTCATGACATGCCGATGTCCAATTGAATTCAACTTCTTTAGTCAATAGTGTATACAAGGGACTAGCTATTTTACTAAATTATTTAATGAAACACCTATAATAACCAGCATCACATAAAAAATCTCTTGCATCATTTGGTTTTGTAGGTATGGGTAATGTTATAATTAACCCCATCTTAGCTAAATCCACTTGTATTCCTACAACTGATATAAAATGACCAAGCACCACTCCTTCCTACATGAGCATGAAACATTTTTTACTATTGACGGATAGATTATGTTCTTTGCATCAGCTAAGAACCTTTTCTAAATTCATCAAGGCACCCTCAAAAGTGACTCCAAATGCTGTGAAATCATCCATGTATATTTCCATGTAGCCATGCGATATATCAACAAAAATGTTGATCACGACTATTTGAAATATCATAGAGGCATTACACTAGCCAAATGATAAGACATAATATGAAAAAGTACCCCATGAAAATGTAAATTTGGTTTTATATTGATCTTTAGGGGCTATACTTATCTTATTATAACCACTATACCCATCTAGGAAAAAAAAAATTCTTATTAGCTAGAGTGTCCAAAACTTGTTCAATCAAGGGTAAAGGAAAGTGATTCTTTTTGGTTGCCTTATTCAATTCTCTATAATCTACACAAATCCACCATTTCCCTCCCTTTTTAGGCAATATAACTAGAGGTGATCTACCCAGATACTATCAGATATAGGGTATATAAAACCACCACTAGGAAAATTTTACAGTTTAGTTTTAACTATTTCTCTGAGTGCTAAATCAATCCTTCTCTGAGATTGAGAGAGTGGTAGGAACCCTTCATTGATATATATTCTATGAATGCACAATGTAGGACTTAACCCTTTCATATCCCCATAATCCCATGCAAAAGCCTTTTCATGTTTTTGAATAAGCTCTGTTGACTATTTCATCTGTTTGGGGGGAAATTTATGATTAACATAGAAATTATGACCTTTTGACAATTCAATAGTAGTTGTGAGATCAAGCATAGTAGTTTTAGAGATTGGACTCATATCTAGTTCTCATGGTAAAATCTGATGGAAAACATCTAGTTCCTTAGGAAAAAAGAAATTTCTTGTTAAATTCCTTAGATGTAGTAAATACCAACACAAAACTATCAAATACATTTTTTTCTACCACACATGTATTATTAAGAATACTATGAATTAATGAATCCTCTTCCTATAGCTTTGGAAAAGTCTATCTATGTAACATCATAAGTTGTGCTATAGAGTTTAACTCTTCCTCTCCATCCCCTAAATCTTACCATATGGATATACTTAAATCTAGTTGTGGTCATGCTATAGGATACATATCAAATTTCTTTGTTACCTGTCCATTTGATATGGTCATACTCCCTAACCTACAACTTATATTTGCATCAGTTGTAGCTAACCATGGTCATCCTAAAGTGACAAGATAATAGGTTAAATTGACTTTTGGAGATAGAATCATGAAATCTATAGGGCACTCTAGAGAGTCTAGGGTTACTACTATGTCTTTTATCATCCCATCAGGAGTAACATTAGAACTATCTGCAAGCTCAAAATTATTGGGGTAGTTCTTAACCCTTCTATATTCAGCTTTTTCATAGTATCCTTAGTCATAATATTTATAGCAACACCAAGTTCAATCAAAGAATTTTTAAAAGATTGACCATTTATAATCACATTCACAACTAGACTTCCTGGATTAGAGTATTATGAATAATAAATTTTCCTAACATAATGTGAGCCAATTGTCCTACAACATGGACTGTAGTGGGATCCTTTTTCTTTCTTCTGGGGTTTTTAAGATAGGCTTCTCTAATGGCTTTTCCATAAATAGGGACATCTTTGATAGCTTGGAACAAAGGAATTTGGACATGCATGTTCTTTAGCTAATCAATGATATCAAAAGATTGTTCCTCTGCTTGTGCAAGTTTACTATGTATTAGCTTCTCTGGAAAAGGAGGTACAATTTTTGTTTGAGTTTGAGATGATCTAGTTACATTGGTTGGGTCAACCACTTGTGACTGAGAAGTTGCAAATTTTGATGTTGTAGGAGTATCTGATATTTTAGTTATGAGAGATGGTTTAGGTGCTGGTAGGGTTGTACTAGATCTCAAATGTATATCTGCAACATTTAGAGCATAAGTAGGGTATTGTTGAGCATCAACATAATACATAGGTTGTCGTAGTTGTTGGCTATTTGGATTTGGTTGAGGTTGTATAGGCAACTGAGTCTTCTTTTGAAGTCCAGAACTTACAAGTGGTGGCATTAGTGTAGATTGTTGAATTAGAGGTGGTAATTGTGGATTACCAATATTTTGGTTAGGCCATTGCAAAGGTCCTCTCCATTGGTTTGTAGACTACCAATTCCCTTGGGGTGGTTACCATTGGTTCTGCTGATTTTTCCATTGATTATTTTTTTTGTTAGACCAATAGTTTTTTTGTTGGTTTGGCCAAGGAGGTTGGAAATTCTAAGGCCATTAATGCTATTATGGATTATTTTGTGAGATATTATTCCAATTAGGTTGACTATATTGTGGAGGACCTTGGGTACTTTAGTTTTTCTATTGATTACTATATACACTTGAATTTTTTTAAAGGGTCTTGAGACGTACCTTGATGTAAAGCCCATGGCTTATATTGAGCAACAAAGAATACTTGCTCATCCTTTCCTTCTATCTTGATGTACTTAATTGGAAGATGCCAGTTCTCCATGCTAGTGACCAATTTGCACTGATAATCTTTCGTTTGGTTCTAATAGTATGGACAATACTCAACTAATTGTACATCAGCCTCTACATGATTCTTCTTTATAGTCATTATGTTGAGAATGTATAGTGACATCATTTATGATGTCTTGCTTATAGTCTAAGAGTAGATTAGATATGTCAAGCTTTGAAATACCCTAACTAAGTCCTTTAGTGGCTATGGTTTGGTGTCCTTTACCTTTCTTTATAGTTGAACTTGAGTATTTAAGATAGATTTTCTTGAGGTCATCCCAAGAAGATTGATATACATCAGCACCAACCATCAAGTCTAGTGCTTCTAGATAATTATCATTTACCCCTCTCAAGAAGACTAGTTTCTATGAATCCTCTACCAGTACATGTTGGGGGTTCTTCTATAGTGTGTACAAGAAATGTGAAACATAGTCTTCTAATGTTTCATCCTCCTTTTTTTATATTCTAAAGATATCATCTCCTCTTGAGTCATTTTCCTTGTAATAATATTTTCATTTTTCTAGAAACATAGTTTGTATTTCATCCAAGTACTTGTTGCATTGGCTCCTAAACCCATGAACCATCATAAAGTTAATTCTTTCAGTGTTGTTGGAAACAACTTGAGCTTATGGGCATTAGTGTTATAGTCAAAACTACAACAGAGTATGTCAAACTCAAACAAGAAAGTATCAATATCTTCCATTGTAAGGCCATAAAACTTTGGAAGAGAAGTTGTAGGTATATTTTTGAGATTAGAATTGGTTATGAGGATTGGGAGAGGAAATGGAAAAGTAGGTTGTGCCATTACTAGAGGTATTTTCCTATGGGATTACTGTTGAAAAGGAACATTGTGTATTGGATTATTAAAAATAGGTGGATTTGGAGTAGAACTACCAAGAAAGCTGGCTAAAATTTCAGCAAAAGGTTGAAGACCACTAGTGTCCAAGGGTTGTGCTCTAGAGGAAGGTTTTGTAGGAAAAACAAGGCTTGCATCATCAAAAAGAGACTCAAATTCTTCTTCAATTTCATCATTCAAATTAATAGACTCTTGTGGAAGAAATCTGCCATATTCATCTCATTATATTCCTCTTTGGTGCATGCAATTGAATTTTTCACACTTTTGAAGAAAATTTTAGGACTAAAAATCTCTAAAAAAAACTACGACCCATTAAAGATGTTTTAACCTTGACACCATCCCCTGACAACAGTGCCAAAAATGGTCCACCTCATAATAGGTATGTGATAATCATGCCCAAGGCCTTACTTAGGAATAATATATTCAATCTAAGGATTATTCTTGCCACCATGAGGTGCATTTAATTTTTCAACCTAGGGACATATACTTGAAATGGTTGACACAATATGTGCACTATGTTTCTTAAAGAGTCATTATGCTTATGCTCTTGGAAAGTAAAATGCAAATAAGGAACCTACACTAGTGCTACAAGAAACTAACACACTTAACTCTTCATTGAAATGAATACTAGAAATGCAATTAAATGTTAACTTATGTTCCAACATAGATCGTTCATTACAACTATTCTCATAGATGTTGTACGAACACTCACAAAGTATGATGTGGTAGGAAGAAACTTACAACTTCTACTAGAAATGCTAAAAATGCTGAAGTAAATCTACACTACTCTAGTCCAATCCACCTTCCAAGTGGGCCCCCTTGGTTGGCTTCTATTAACACAGAATGTAAACTAGGAGTTATTTCATCATATTTCAAGATTACTTACATAGGAACAATACGAAGAACTATAAAAAAACTCACTATAAGAGTCAACAATTTCTTTTCATAGACTTTCTTTCCAAAAAATTCCAAAACTATCAATCCAATCCCTATAAATAGAGAATTGACACTTATTTTGAAATAGGAAATTGACTACAAATCCACTAGAGAAAAAGAAGGAAACATAATAGTTCATGGTACAAACAATAAAGTCTAGATAACCAATTTGACAAAGTAGTAAATGCAAAGGGAATATAGAAATATTTCATCCCTATATTCTTGGAATTAGCCCCTCCTTGAATGTTTTTGACCATCTCTAGCTTCTTCCCTATTAGGTTGTTATGATGCATAAATATCTACAAACAAGCATAGTCAAATTAAATCCAAATATTATAACACACATTCTGATGGTTATATGAAATACTACATTATATGTATAAAATTGGCAAAATATGACATACTATCTACCCATAGGTTAATAGTTCTATCTATACTTAATCATAAGTTCAACTAAACATAAGTTCATAAATTCCTTGATAGTGTTAAAACATAGTATTTAAAATTATCATAAAATAGAGGCAATAATTAGCCTCATCACTGATCATCAAGGTATTGTAGTCAAGGCTACAAGTATGTTGCATGGTATTTCATCTTTAATATTATTCAACTCTAGTGCTTCAAATTCTTTTATTTCACCATCTCTTGTTCAACAATGTGGGCTAGTGGTAGAATGTTAGGTTGATAGGTGGCAGGTTGAGTTGGCCACAAGATCTAAAGTGGTTGTAGACTCCTTGGTTAGAAGTTGTGTCTTAAATTTGTATACCTTCACCACCACAGTGGATTTTTGTATCCTACCTCTAGGATCATACAAAATTGTGTTGGACATGGTTTTTGGCCACCCATCATCTAAATATAGATTACCACTATAAGTTGGTATAGTGTATTGATGACATAGGTGGGAAGGTACAACTTTTAAGGTTTTAAAGACTAGTCTCACTTTGGATGATCTTGCCTAATCAACTAAAGTAGAGTATTTATAAGGTTTTTTTGTTTCTTGTTGTTTCTATTAGTGACCTTGAGTAGGACAAGAGCCATATAGTGACATTAGATGATCACTCACTCCTTCGTAAGTATGCAGATGTGTTTCTTGATGAGATACCCAATATGCCACCACAACATGACAATTATTTTTGGATTGATCTTGTACCAAGAGAGGATTCGATTTCACATCCTTACTACATGACTAATCAGGAGTTGAGTGAACTTAGATTGTAGTTGGCAGAATTTTTGGCCAAAGGCCATATTCATCTGAGTGTATCCTCATGATCATTACATTTATGCATTGATTATCGACGACTGAATAAGGTAATGGTGAAGAATCGGTATCCTTTGACAAGGATAGATGACTTGTTCAATCATTTGAAGGGAGAACAAGTGCACTTTAAAGATTTATCTTAAGTTATGATACCATCAGCTTCACATTTAGGAGGCTAATATTCATTAGACAACTTTTTGTACATGATATGGGCATTATGTGTTCATAGTTGTACCCTTTGGGTTAACCAATGTGCCATTAGTGTTCATGAGTTTGATGAATGGAGTCTTTTGCACATACCTTGATCAGTGTGTCATTATATTCTTGGATGGCATATTGATCTATTCAAAGTCTATTAAGGAACACGAGGTCCATTTATGCTAGGTATTGCAGTGTTTGCGAGATCATCAATTGTAAGGCAACTTGGGTAAATGCAGATTCTTCCAGTTAGAGATGAAGTATTTGGGGCATATCATCACTAGTGATGGTACTACAATGGATATAGAGAAAATCTAAGCTATCATGGATTGACTAGTACACACTAATGTTTCTAAATTTTATAGTTTCATGGGATTGGTGGGTTACTACAATCACTTTGTAAAGGATTTCTCACATGTAGCTCATCCAATATTTTCTCTTTAGTCAAAAGAGAAAAATTATGTTTGGTTAGGTTAGTGTGAGGCAACATTTAATGCTCTTAAGGAGTGTTTGACCAGTGCACTAATCATTGCAATGCCTAATCTTGTTGGTGATTCATGGTATGCATAGATGCTTCATTAGAAGGCATGGGTGCAATGTTAATGCATGATGGTCAAGTGATTGCATATGAGTCTAGAAAACTCAAGGACCATGAACTTACCTACCCCACTCATGATTTGTAAGTCATAGCTATAATGCATGCTCTTATTCATTGGAGCTCACGGCCATAATGCATGCTCTTTTTAATTGGAGGCCTTTCCTTTTGGGACACAACTCTTATTTGCATAGTGATCATAGGAGCTTGCAGTATATCTTTACTCAACCAAATATGAATGCATGACAATATCACTAGATGGAGTTCTTGTGTGAATATGATTTTTATGTTCACTACATTAAAGGGAAGGAGAATCTTTTCATAGATGCCTTGAATAGGAGGCAACATGTGATATCAGTGTTGTCATTGGGAGTGGATTTGTGAGGTTGTATCTTGGAGGCCTTGCCTAGTGACACTTGATATTAGGAGGGGGGGTAGAGATATAGTTTGGTACCCTTGAGGGGAGCTCTTTAGGTTATTTTCTTGAGTTTGATGGACTACTATGACAGTTGGGGTATATTTATGTACTAGTATCTGGAGATCTTCATACCTTGATTTTTTTGAAAGCACATTGTGCACCATATTTCACATATCTTGATGTTAAGAAGATGCATGTTAATCTTAAACAACTATACTTTTGGGCAAGGATGAGGTGCAATGTTGCTGATTTTGTGGCTCAATGTCTCGAATGCTAGAGAGTGAAGGTAGAGCATCAGCACCCAATAGGCCTTTTGTAGTTGTATGCCATTCCAAAGTGGAAATGGGATACAATATCTATTGACTTCATCACTAGGTTACCTATGTCATCATGATAACATGATTGTATTATGGTGACAGTGGACAAGTTGTCCAAGGTAGCACATTTTTCACCCATCAGAACATCCTACACAACTTCTTTAGTAACACATGTTTTCTTGGAGTATATTGTTCATTTTCATGGGATTCCTCATAGGATCATTTCAAATAAAGACTCAGTTTATACTTCAACATTGTGGATGTCTCTCCAACATGCTTTGGGTGCACAACTCAATTTTAGTTCAGCTTATCACCTAGAGACCAATGGTTAGACTGAGAGAGTGAACCAGGTTTTGGAAGATATGCTTCACATGTATGTGATAGACAAGAAGGTGAAGGGGGAGGATTATTTATACCTTATTGAGTTTGCATATAACAATGGGTATCATAGTTCTCTTAGCATGCCACCTTTTCAAGCCTTGTATGGTAGACTATGCCATACCCCTTTGAGTTGGATCATTTGGAGGACCATGTGCTTCTAGGTCCAAAGATGCTTTAAGATATGAAGAAATAGGTTGTTTGTATTATATAGATTTTGGTTACTTCTCAAGAGAGACATAAGAAGTATGTAGATGCCCATAGGTTGGATTGTTACTTTTCTGTTGGTGACAGGTTTTTTTGAGAGAGTGTTCAAGGAATAGCCCCATCCATTATGGGAAAGGCTCTAATTTTGTGCGAAATTTCTTTGTACCATTTGAGATCCTTGAGAGGATTGGTCATGTTGCTTATTGACTAGCATTTCCACCTAACCTATCACACATGACATTTTTCATGTTTCTATTTTGAGACATTATATTTCTAATGTGACCCATGTTCTTAATTGGGATGCTTTATAGGTGGAGCATGGTCAAATTTCTTTGGAGCCCATTTGCATCCTTCAACATTAGACACTGAATTTGAGAGGTCAGGACATAGAGCAAGTAAGGATCCAGTGGGACCCAAGCAATGAGACCTCTATGACTTGGAAAGATGCTACACGGTTGAGAGAATTATACCCCTATCATTTTGGGAGCTTCTAGGAGTAAACTTATACCTATTGGGGAAGGACATAGTGCCTCTCATGTTTGCATTATATACCTTGATGTATTTTGATCCAAGAGATACTTGTACTCTTGTTATTTTTACTTTGAGATGACCTGATGATTTAACTACTTTGATTTCTAGTATCATAGATGTTAAATCTTTAGGTTGTTTAGTTGATCATATTTGCATGTTGATGCCATTTTGAGATGACAATATGTTTTATGATGATATGTGGTTATCTAGTATTTGGACATATTTCTGATTATGTTATATGTTGGATTTATTGATATGGTGATTTACTTCATTCTTGTTTTATTATACTTTATGCAAACATGACTGCTGTAAATGGATTATTTGAGTATAATCAAATAAATGGTTAAATTAGGTATTAAGTGAATTTATTGTTTTGTCTATGTTATTATATGCAACTATACTTAATCATTTGTTTTAATGTGCAGGATTTATATCCCTGGAAGTCCCACCTGGAGTTAGTGATTTAGTTGTTCATATTTTACCAATGTCATCCCTGTATGGTCAATGTATCGTTAATTAATTATTAAATTAAACCTTTTGATGATTGGATTAAATCTAGAATTGTTTACATTATGTGACTAGACCTGTGAATGTGTTTATGCATTTAGAGGTTCTTATTGTCCCAAAAAAAATTAAAGGAAGTTTCTGTGTTTTCAGGTTTTAATTTTTATTGAATTTAATTTCTGGTAGCTTTTCCTTAGGAGAATTCTAATTACTTGGAATAGCATATTTTTCTTTGGGTTGATTCACAATCTAGCTAGTCCTTCTAGTTATGTGCCCTAATCAATTATTCACTTGAAAAGTGAATAAGTATTGAAAGAGGAGATTAATTCCTCACTTCTTGCTTTTGGAAATTGAGAATTTGAGAGCTTTTTCCGTAATCCTCTTATGGAGGATTAGAAATCTATTCATTGTGAGAGTTGTAGGCATGAGATCTTCACGAGAATAGTCTCATTTGATTTAGCTCAGGGAGACCTTGTTGTACCATGACTTTTGATAGCTTTTGTAGGTTATTTATTTTATTGTGTTTTTTCTTGTTTCAACCCCTTTTTTGTTAGGTAGGACTCTCTCATTTTCATGTTTCACCTTAGTTAGTATATCAGTGTCTAGTAGCTATTTGTTAGGAGGCTAAGAACTAGTGTTCCCCTCCATTTCTATTTGTTGGTTCTACCCGGTTGGTCATATATGAACATTTTCTCATTTTTTGGGATGAGGGTTTGGGATTTTACACCATTATGTTGGCCATTTTTGCATACAGTGTCTAAACCTAAATTTTATTGGATTTTTGTGGCTTTTGCACCCAAAGACCAAATGGGTTTTATTTTAGATTTTTTTGTGTTTTGGGGTTTTTACCTCAATTTGTGTGCTACCCAATTTTTTTGGGTTTTCTTGTTATATTTTTTATCATGGACTTGGACCATCTATAGGATGTCATTCAGATCATTGTTGCACTTTTATGTTTTATTGGGATGTGTATCACATCTATCCTCCTAATTCTATTTTCATTTGAGTGTTTTATTTGCATTTCATTCTCATCTAGTCCTTGCATTATGATCTTTGTGATGGTGGTGCAGCACACACAAGCATGTACACATGCATTTTTAGGTGACTTATGAGGCTCGATCTTCTATGTTACTTTTGGGAGTTATGATCTTTTGGTGTTGGTGTTTGGTTAGGAAAATATCCTAGTAATACAAGGATTGGACACCCTTAAACAATGATTCATTGCTGAAATTCATCATGTTTCTACTTAGAACATTATGCTAAACTCATTTAATGTATCAATTTAGGAATGTGAACTTGAGATTGTGACTGCAAAGTTTATGCTTTAGTTCTTCTCAATAGTCATCACTACTAAGGTAAAAGTAGTTGCTACAAGAAACTTATACTAGGAACTAAACTTACAGATTAATTCTCATCTTGAAGGAAAAATATAATAGTAAATAAATGATGCTTTGGAAGTAAACCTATGTTGTAGGATATAGTCAATGGTTTTTCTACTAGCGGTTGCAAGAAAAATAGTACTTAATAACTCAAAGGAAACCTAATTGAATTCTACTTAAGCATGAACAAGGAATTCACCTCCTATGTGGGCCCCCATGGAAGTATGAATGAATTATAGCTTAGAGATTGAGGTGAGAACCTATCATATATTCATTCAGTAACACATGGATACAATATAGAATATCAAATTGCCTTATTCTATTGCTTGATTACAACATGAATTTCTCAAAATGAATTATAATTCAGAGATTGAAGTGAAAACCTGTCATAAATTCATTCAATAAAACATGGAAACAATATAGAATATCAAAATGCTTTATTCTACTACTTGATTACAACATGAATTTATTAGAACATCTAGCTCTAACTCTCTCAAAAATATAAGTTCTATCTTATTTAAAGGAAACTAGGAAAAATAGAATGCCTACAGACTAGATCTTCCATTATATATCATAAAAACTTTTAGTTTCAGGGGTGACAACATCATTTATGCAAGAAGATAAGTTGCATTCAATGCTTCAAAAATATAGGAACACTTAGTAGCTAGATTTTCTTGGACTAAATCAACAACTACAAAGTGATGGAAGGAGTGAAGCTATAATAAACTCTGAAACAATCACCCATCTTGAAAGATCCACTCATCCTTTAGCCCACATTCCTTGCTTGAATTATTCTTCCTACAAAAGGTTAAACCAAAAAAATCCAAAACACAAATCCAAGGCATAGATCATAATAAGTTTTCCCTATTTTAATGTAGCCTTGTCACACAACTACATGAGGTCTACCCATTAAGCTAGAGAAGAAATATACTATATTTTCCATTACATTCATTAATCTAGAAATATATATTCAATTGATTGTCTTTAAGTTTCATAAGCATCAAATATACATATAGTTAAAACTTGTAAACATAAAAGACTTATTCATTTATATGAAAAACTATAAGGTATTCATGTTTGTACTTACAAATTCATAGAAAAAACATCCTATAAACTTGACTCGTCATTCCCCCCAACTTAGTCATTTGTTGGTCTTGGAGCATATAAATTCTTTAACCTGGCTGTTATCCTATAGTCAGCAGCTACCTTCTATCCAGATCCTCCCTCTATAAAGCTTCAATAGAACCCTTCTATTTTCCTATGTTTTTTCCACTTGTCCCTTTCCTCTTGCATGTTAAAACTATCTGGACATTTTGAATTTGCAAGTAATGGAGACATTAATAATAGAGGTTGAGAGGTTAATGGAATCCAAAAATATTCTCTCTCTCTCTCTCTCTCTCTCTCTCTCTCTCTCTCTCTCTCTCTCTCTCTCTCTCTCTCTCTCTCTCTCTCTCTCTCTCTCTCTTCCCAAAGAAATGTACCAAGGAGCATGTTGGGTTGCCATAACAAAATGGAGAGGTGAATGTGGTTCTCATCTCCCTAGATAAACTATTCCAACACCAATGTATGGCATTTCTAGCCTCGGGTAGTTCAATATTCACCATTTTTTCATATGCATCAAATACTTCCTTCCTCATTGGATAGATGATCTCGCTACCAGATTTAGAGGGGGCTATTCTTAACCAATTATAATAGAGAGTTCAAGGATCCTGGCTTTAAGCCTTAGAAATAGGGTAATGTCTGACTCCAAATTTGTATACACTTTAGCTTGACTATTCCAACTGATTTCATTTTGTATGCAAGACATGAAGGCTCTAAGTTGAATATTCCCAACATAAAGTAAGGGATTCCAAACTCAGTCATCTAGAACTACAAAATTGTGAAGATAAAGTTCACATAACAAATTTTTAATCGATTCAGGAGAGTAATGGAAAGCTTGGGAGAATTGGATAGGCTCTTGTAATGAGGGAGTCATATCCTACATAATGCATGTCATTTGATAGTTCAACACTTTTTCTTTAAGAAGTAGAGCATAGATAGGTGATGGGGATGTACAACCCATTAAATGAGGGATTAAGGATGCAATTTTGTCAAGCTTCATACTTAACTATTCTACCTTTTCCTCCTGAATAAGTGTTTTTTGATAGTGATTGTCTTTGATATTATCCAGTTCTTTCCTTCTCTATTTCTAATTATCCCTCTCAAAATTTAATTGTTTAACCAACAAGAAAATAACATCTAACAAAGATGTTGGACTACATTGACCTTATGTCAAACTATGGTGAGAATTATCTATTGCTTGAGGAATGGATGACTTACCATTGTTAGCACTTGTCCTTTTTAAAGGATCCATCCAAATAATCATAGCTTTCTTAGGATTAGAGCATTATTGAGCCACTAAAGTTAATGTTTCTAATCCTTCATTTGAAATTTTCTCAACCACCTTATTCACAAGGTCCATATCAACAACTGGATTTTCTTCATAGGGATCCTTCTCTGCCATAGGAGATTCTATTGTAGGAGAAAATGTTGGTTCATCTACTTCCTTGATATAACTATCAAAATCATCACTTCCTAAATTATGTCCTTGAAAATTCCTAGAGGTTGGCCCTTGAGATAGATAAGCCTACTCCTTTGAGTTGGAGCCATCTCTAATTGTAATGACTTTTTTCATTTTCAGGCTTATCAGGAACCTTCTCCATGTTGTCATCATGAAATTACTCAAATGTGCCTTGCTCCATAAATTTAGTCCATTGCTCATCTTACTGAGAAATTTTAGGCCTTAAATCAATCTCTTGCTAGATATTTTCATTTTCTTCTTCCTTTGGCTCAGAATCTTGGGTTATCTAAGGTTCATTATCTAGAATCTCTTTAGTTTGTTTTGTTCTTTTACTAGCACTTCTTCTTAATAGAGTTTCCTCCTTTTCTAGGGATTTCATTTTTTTAAAAGTACTCTTGGTTGTAGGAGATGTCTTAGCCTATCAACTAGTACTAGGGTTAATTTTTCATTTCTTAGTCTCTAGGGAAACTATTTCTATTACAAGGGCAATTTCAGCCCTCTTTGTAGGAGTCTCCAATTTCCTCTTCATGAAATATTCTTGAAGTAGAGGAATTAGGGCTTCTAACCTTAGTTTCCTTTTTCTTTTTAGATGAAGAACATTGTCCAATTTCGATAATTTTTTTCTAATTCATTTAGAAATTTTAACCCTCTAACCTACTCTATACCCAACTAGATTTGGAATAGGCTCCTTAAAGCCTTGCAATAGCTTTTCCTCCTAGGAATTATCTGACTGCTCTTTTAAAGCTTTTTCCAATATTAGCTTCATTAAGAAATGGTGGGAGATAGAGTTTCTTTTACCCTCTTGTACTAGTAGAGCTTGTTTTTGACAAAATGCCAAATATAAAACTGGGGACATTGATAAATCTATTATCATGCCTTAAACAACTCAAGAATTTGAAATGAATAGCATGCAAAAATGAATGTCACCCTACATAGGTGAAATACTTAATGATAAAAGTTACACATTGTGGAAATGGCTTCAGAAGAGATAGTCTAACAGTACCTTGTTTCTTATTAATATCAAGCTTTGGATCTCCATGTAGAGTGAACTAAACTTTGGTGAAGGTTGGATTAAAATTCTCTATAACTTCCTCACCTTCCAATGGTAACCCCATAACTTCTACCAAAACTATCTAAGAAAATGGCACCTTCAATATTTTAACTATTGCCACTCCATACTTTAAGGATTTGACAAATTAAAATGGAACCTTGTCATCCCAACTAGTTAGCTTCTAAACATAATCTATCCATCCCCTAGCTTGAAAATATGGCCAACAATTTTGGTCTTCAAGTAACACATTATGCATATTAGGCTCTCTCTGAATTAGGTCTCCTCCCATCATCTAATTTCTAGGGTATCCAAAACAAAGTTGTAGGAGAGAATAACAGAAAACCACAATTTTGGACAAGAAATCTTGAAACAATAGGTTATAGGAATAGGATTTTTCTAAAGAAATAAGAACTTATGAGTAAAATAAATGCAAATCTCCATGTTATCATTTCATAATTACTCATAAAGATGTTCCATAGAACTCATACATAACATATCTTTCTACCTTAGTTTAATATGTGTGAAAAATAACACACAGTAAAAGGATTTTCAAAAATGTCAAATCATTGGCAGAAAATGCAAGTACGAAAAGTGAAAAGAATAAATAAAAAAATTGCATAAACATAATGGTAAAACTATTATAACTCCCCCCGGCTAAAATAGTGCAAGTGGTCCCATGCTGGTAGTGGTGATAAGGCATACAAAAAAAATAGTGGAAAAATAAATTAACATCTCATACCTTGGAATGTGTGCTAATTGAAAGTACTAGTGAGGTGGTAGTTGCTATCCATGAATGAAAGAAATGATGAGATGGATGGGTGGTAGACTAGAAATGAAGAAAAAATTTATAATGGAGAATCAACTTTTGCAATGAAAGTGTTTATTATGATAGGGACAAAAATAGCTAGAGTGAGGAAGGAAAATGAGCAAAGCTCATTAGGAGATGCTATAGGAACTATAGCACTAGTAGTAGAAGAGAATTTCTATACGAACTCCTCCTTACTCTCTGGTTTGGCATATAATTTTAATATATGACCATTGAAAAACAATATGAACTAAACCTAATTCATAGTGGAGAGCTAGACTGCTCCATTTGGAAAGACTACAATAAATTCATATGGCTCAAATAATCTAGCTTGGAACTTGGCAAGATTATGCTAATACCTAGAGTCACAAAGGAATGCCCAGTCACCGACAAAAAAAACTTTGTCTTGGACATATTTTTTATGCCATTGTTTGCCCTGGTGTTGCATCAATTTTGTGTTGTGCAAGGCATATTTTTTCCATTCATCAAGACCATTTAAACTTAGTATGTTTTCTTGTTGTGCAATAGTGAGATGCATCACAATATCAAGGGATGTTCTAAGTGTCTTATGTTCAAACTCTATCGGCACAATTGCAGAATGACCATAGATAGGCTCAAATGGTGTAAAACCAATTATATACTTACATGTGGTGTAGTAAGCCCAAAGTGCTTTAGGAAGTTAGATAGCTCATTCTTTCTTATGGATGGCTTCTGTTTTAGTGAGAATAGACTCCAACTCTCAATTGAGAACTTCAACCTACCCACTAGCTTGAGGGTGATAAGGTGAAGATTTAACATGTCTGATGTTGTATTCCTCCATTAGAGAAGTAATTTGATTAGAAGTAATCTGAGGACCTTGGTCAGGACTAGTACAAAACATGAATCCAAAAATTCATGAATAATTAAATCTCTTTTCAGTTAGCAATCTGCTATCTTTAGCAATCTTATCAAGGTTTTTATCTATGAATGATAAGGGAAAGTGGTCCTTTTTAGTGGAAGTGTTAAGCTCCCCATAATTAACACAAACTCTCCACTTCCCTCCTTTCTTAGGTACTATAACAAGAGGAAAGACCCACTACCTATCTAAAATAGGATATATGAATCCAACATTTAACAACTTTTGTAACTCATTCTTGATTATATCCATAATAGCTGGATTGACTCAATGTTGAGGTTGGTGAATAGGTTTAAATTCAAAGTTGATATAAATTTTGTGAGTGGAGAGCTTAGGGTGTAGGCCTTTCATGTCAGTATAATCCCAAGTAAAGGTTGATTGATGTTCTTTAATAAGTTGTAGGACTTCTAACCACTAAGAGGAAGTCAAAGAACTAATTACATTTAATTCCTTTCCTAAGTTGACCTCTATCTTGGTGATCTTTTTTGCCATGGATAGTTGAGAAATTGGGAAAGACTCCATTTGATGAGGCAACAATGTGTGAATAAATTTTGAAGTTTCTAAATACTATAGAGCATCAATAGGTGGTAAAAAAGTGTTAAGACCATAATTCCCTTGGGAACACACTTAGGTTTCCACTCCATATTCATTTAGAATAATGGAGGAAATGATCTCATCTTCCCCTTTAGAAGCTATAAAAAGTTCCTTGGATATCATCAGTAACTGATGAATGGAATTAACCTCAGGTTCAGTATCATCCAAATCTAGCTAGATGATATGGTCATCTTGTAATAGAGGTTGAGCTAGGGAATATAGAGTTAGATGTTTAGTGTTGAATCCATTAGATATAGTCATTTTTTTAGAGAAACAAGCTATACAAGAATCAATAGTAGCCAACCAAGGTATGCATAGGATTATTGAGTATCCTTCCATGTTAGCCTTTGGGGAAAGGACAGCTAAGACAACTAGATATTTCCAAGAATTCAAGTTGACCATAACATCTTCTACCATCCCATCAGGTGTAATGGTCAAACTGTCAACAAGCTAAAGGATGGTGGGTGTTTCCCTAAGACCAATGATAATACATTACTTCCTTGGTCATTACATTTATGGAAGCACCAAATTTAACTAGGGCATTATGGACTTAAACTCCTTGGATAGTGATTCTTACCACAGGACTACCACGATCAAAATACTTTGGAATTGTCAACTTCTAACCTAGAACATGAATGGTTTTAGAATCCTTTCTCTTCCTTCTGGGTTGGTTTATGCAAGATTCCTTGATAGATTTGGTATATGTAGGTAGTTCCTTTATGGCACCTAACAAAGGAATCTTTACTTTCATTTGCTTTAGTGGGGTAAGAAAATCCAATACTACCTAATTTCCCACTGGCTTAGCATGTTCCTCCAACCTATGAAGGAATGTAGGTTCTTGTGTTCCAAGAGCAATAGGAGCAATAGGTTGGATTGGTATCTTAGTTGGCTCTACTAAAGTATCCTCAACTTTGGTAATAATAGGTTGTTTTAGAGGAGGAAGAGCTATTTTAGATCTTAAATCGATGTTATTTAGGAAAATTACATAGCTCTATTGTGTTGTTGGCATAGCATTGGTGGGATTAGGAGTAGGTTGATCAGGTGTTTGAGTCTATTTAGGGGAAGTGGTATTGGCTATAGTAGGAGGCATCAAATCTTGATGTTGAGGTGGTGGCATCAAAGCTTACTAGCTTGGTTAGTTAGACCAATTGTGTGGTTGTTGCCAACTATTATATCCACTATGCTCTTGGTTTTTTCATGCATTATTACTATTAAATTTTTGAAGAGAATCTAGGGCAATACATGGTTGTAGAGCCCATGGCCTTCGCTAGGAAACATAGAGGACCTCTCCATTCTCATCAATGACTCTAAACTTAGTAGGCATAGATTGAGAATCTAGGCTTGTAATAGACTTGCACTAGAAATTCTTTTTATTCTCCCTACAATGTGGATGATATTCTACCAACATTGCATCAGATTCATCTTTCTCTAATGTCTTGTTTGAAATCTGACAATATCTTGGATAACTCTATTTTGGACACAACTCTGCCATTAGACTTGTGAGATAGGGCTCTCAAGCCCCTTCCTTTCTTAATAGTAGCTCTAGAATAGTTAAGACATATTCTTTAGATGACAGTGGTGAAGGAAATTGGTTATTCACATTAGCAAACACATTCTCCAATGGTTCTTCTTCTTATGGAATTTCTAATTGGGTTTCCTCAAGTGTTAGTTTGAGAACCTCTAATGGTTCTCGCTGATTAAGATTAGGTAGGAATTTCCCAAGATGGTCCCTATACCTATGCATGCAAAATTAAGAAAAATACAAACAAACTTAATGACTTCTGTATCAAACTAAATTGACACCATCCCCGACAACAACACCAAAAATGACTGGTTAGAATAATATCCTAATAGAAAAAGGATTTGACACCATTAAACAATGATTCACTACTAAAATTCATCATGTTTCTACTTAGAACATCATGCTAAACTCATTTAATGTATCAATCTGGGAATGTGAACTTGAGATAGTAATTACAAAGTTTATGCTCTAGTTCTTCTTAATAGTCATCACTACTAAGGTAAAAGTAGTTTCTACAGGAAACTTATACAAGGAACTAAACTTACAAATTAATTCTTACCTTGAAAGAAAAACATAATGATAAATAAATAATGCTTTAAAAGTAAACATATGTTGTAGGATACATTCAATGGTTCTGCTACTAGTGGCTGCAGGAACAACAATACTTAACAACTCAAAGGAAACTTAATTGAATTCTACTAAGCATGAACAAGGAATTTACCTCTCATGTGTGCCCCCATAGAAGTATGAATGAATTATAACTCAGAGACTAAAGTGAAAACATGCCATACATTCATTCAATAAAACATGGACACAATATAAAATATCAAAATGTTTTATTCTACTGCTAGATTACAATATGAATTTCTCAAAACATCTAACTCTATCAAAAACATAAGTTCCAGCTTATTGAAAGGAAACTAGGAAAAACAAAATGGCCACAAACTAGATCTTCCATTACATAGCATATCAACTTTTAGTTTCAGGGGCAACAACATCATTTTTGCAAGAAGATAAGAAACATTTAATGCTTCAAAAATATAGGAACGCTTGGCAGCTAGATTGTCTTGGACTAAATCAACAACCGAAATGTGATGGAAGGAGTGGAGCTATAATGAACTCTAAAACATTCACCCACCTTGACAGACCCACTCATCCTTTAGTCCATGCTCCTTACTTGGCTTATTCTTCCTATAAAATGTTAACAGAAAAAAATCCAAAACATGAATCCAAGGCATAGATCATAACAGGTTTTCCCTATTTTAATGTATCCTTGTCACACACCTATAGGAGGTCTACCCATTAAAGCTCGAGAAGAAATATACTAGATTTACTATGACATTCATTAATTTAGATATATATATTTAGTGTTGTCTTTAATTTTTATAAGCATCAAATATACATATAGTTAAAACTTATAAACATTGAAGATTGTATCATGTCTATGAAAATCTATAAGATATTCAAGTCTGTACTTATAAAATCATAAAAAAAAATCCTATAAACTTGATTCATTAGTTGGGTTGGGTGTATGCATGCCTACGGACACTAATTATTGGATGAGCATGGGTAGGGTAGGGTAGCATATGGAGGGGGATTATATCTCATAGCTTGGTGATCATTGTGCCTAGAGGGTTTGCAGAGGAAGTTTTAATCAACTGATAACTAAATAAAACACAAGGTGGTAATACAACTTTAGATAATAAAATGTTTAGTCAAAGAGCCTTCTATTGAGGAGTTGAATTTTCACAATCTGAGCTTGGGATTTGTGATGCCAAGTGACTCTCCATGATGTCAACCCCTATATAGTAACTGATTAAGTGTCTAACTAGGACCTTTAGTACTTGCATTGTCTCATGATCTTGGTTTCAATCATCATTACTATCTTGCATGAGTATTATCCATGGATGTTCTCTTTGTTCATGTTTGTGGTTGGATCATTATCTCCATCAACACGATGGGAGTGGACCTACAAGTTCCATGTGGTTGGGAGCTATAGCTAACTTCACTACTAGTGTAAAGAGACTGTCTATTATCCTAGTGCAACCATTTCTTGTTGTTTCACTTGGTACTTTAGGTCTGGAGTGTGTTATCTTGTGGTTTATGATTTCATTAGAATGCTTTGATATCATGTTAGATGATGTTAGTTTATTTGCCACATTCCTATATTATGATATTTAACATATGTTAGATGATGTGTTTGATTAGTTGGAAGATCTAATGCTTTAATTTTAGCATGTTGGATATCCTTGTTTTGATGATGTTATTAGGTTTTAATAGTGATGTGCTCATTAGGAAGCTTTGAAAATCTAGTCAGTAGTTTGGGATGTTACATGTGTGGGATGGCTAGGACTTTTGAGTTCTCATGATCCTATTATGGTTGGGAGGAATTGTGCATGAGTTTCATTATTCTTGTTCATTGTGATGTTGCTTATGTATACTACAATGTTTCTTTTAGTAAGTTTCTTTTACTGCTATGTTTCAAATGGTTGAATGTAGTTTCTATCTTGAAGTCATTGTATTTGAGTGTCTAAGCCTCAATTTTTGGATTTGGTACTCCCTATTGTGGAGGAAATTCATTTCCTAGAATTTTACCTTAATGTTTTTTGGCTTGTTGATTTGTATCCTCGTGCCAAATTGTACTTTCTCATGCTAGAATGAAAAAGTTTTAATTGTGTGTTGGGTTTCCTCGTGCAGTTCATAGTGTATCCTCATGTGAAACCCCACACCAATTTTGGGTGTTTTGGATACTCAACCAAGCATGTCCTCACATGAAAGGTAGATTCTTCACATGGCTTGTTGTACTTCCTTGAGCGGAGGAGTACTTCTAGGTTTCATGAAAATCTATTAGTTGTGTTTCCTCATGCAAAAAAATAGGGGGCATCTCTAGTGGTTTTTATTGAATGCCATTGGGTGTTTTAAGAACCCTTTGGGTTTGCTTAATTTTCCATGCTTCAACAAATCTAAGATTCCTTGTTCTTTTATCATCTTTGGTTTTTGTTTTCTTTTTTTGAGTGTGTTAGTTTGGTTGTGGTGGTTTTTTGGTTGCCAAGATTATGGTTGAGTCTTCCATTGCGATCTTTGTGATTCTTGCATGTTGAGTGTAATGTACATCCATACTTGTTTAAAAAAAAAAATCTTGGCTTGTATTGAATCCTTGTTCCAAGAATTTCTTGGTTAGACATTAAATTGGTAATATGATTGCAAGGTTGTACATGATTGTCTCAAGAATGTGTTTACTATTGAGAAAGGTGGTAGGAAGTTTTTTGTAATTCCTTTACAGAATGAAGAGCTCGGTAGGAGGAACTTAAGTATTGGCAGTTGAGTTGAGTTGTTAGATTCTTAAAGGGTTAGCAATTAGTATGGATAGAAAACCTTTGGAACACCAAGGATGGAGGTGAAGATGAAGCTTAAGAGCAAGGGAAAGAGTGTACAAGTTGAAGACTTGGAGGACATGTATGTGAAGAGCTAGTTTTGGAATTATGTGTTGAATCCTAGAAGATGTTCTTCCAACTATTGAGAAATTTTTTTCAAACTTGGGGAGTCTAATGTAGGAGCATCCTAGGGTAGTGTTCCATCCTACATGTTGGAGGGATTTTAGTAGAGTTGAGTGGACCTATTCAGGTCTTGGTTAATTAACTTTGATGTATTTAATAAGCATTGTAAGCCTTTAAATGCATTTGTATTTAATTTCTGCTGGAGGCCAACTTGTGGTTCTTCAAGTATTTAATATAAGGGATATTTAATTTGTAGCTTATTGGGATGACTTTTGGCTTAGGTTGGTATACATAGGGGGTATTATGGAGTATTTAGTCATTATTCATCCATCTTGGAGAAGAGGATGTGGTAGAGGAGAAAATTTTGAGAAGGGCTAATGGCTTAGGCTTGGGAAACAAGAAGATTTCTTGGTGGGCTTGTGAGCACAAGTTTAGATCTTCCTTAGAGGTTTCTATCAATGTAGATCTAGACTAGCTAGGGTTTGGGTTGGATTTTAAGGGATCTTGTAGAACTATTACTTGTTTTTTATTTGGTCATAACCAAGAAGGCCTTACAACTCAACACATAGCATGTAATCAGTTATATCTATGAATAAATTATTGTGATTTGGCTTCAATGTTTACATTTTTTTGTGTTTCCACAATGTCATTATTTGTTGAGGTTTTGAACATTTCCTTTGGGGATTCTCCTACCTTGCACTACATCAAAGGATCCCAAATATATACCATTACTATTAATTTAGGCATCACTATATGATCCAGAATGTTATAAAGTACTAAAATTGGTAGTAACTTATCCCATGTCTCTAGAAAACACAACATAGGTTCAAAGTCCCTTGGCTCTGAGAAATTTTTAGCAGCTATTCTCACTACTAGAAGAATAACTTTAGTGAAGAGTTGAGTGTAAGGGGCTGAAGAAGCAAGTTATGCTTTTGTGTAAATGCCATAATCACAAGGCTCGTTCCCTTGTAGAAGCCTATGCCACAATGACATTACCTCTAAACCATGCAAAGGATGTTGAAGTGGTTCCCAACCTTGAAACACTCTTATAAGCAACTGATACTTGGGATCATCATAGGGAGATTGCGCCAATACTTGAAACACACTTAAAAGAAAATACAAACGCAATACATGACAAATTACACAACTTTTAGTCCTCTTGATATTTGGACTATAATTCTCAAAGACACTTTCAAGTGATTCCAATCTCATGGTACCTACCTCAAAACTTCCCTAGATTCTCTCCAGTGGCTCCCATAATATCCTCTATGTTTTCTAGGTGTTGTTTCTATCATGCAGTCTCTTTCTAAAGCCCCTCCTTCTCCTTTTCTCTTGTGCCTTAAATTCTGACTATCAAACTTCTGGATATCTTCCTCTACCATAGCTAAAATCAACTTCACATTGTGTTATCATGCTGGCATAGGTGTTTTATCATTAATAATTTTATTTTAGCATTCAAGTTTTTAAGATTGGTCAACACCCTCACTTGCAGACCTCTCATGTCAAGCACTTTCTCTACTATTTCAACACCATTTTCTTGCTTCCAAGCTAATAGTTCTTTAGGTGCACTTTCTTGTAAAACATTATTTTTGTTGAACAATTTTAAACTCTTTAGAAGTGTATTATTGTTTTCATGTATGTATGTATGTATCTACATATATACGCATGTATATGTGTGTGTGTGTGTGTGTACAGACATACACACACATATGTGTGTGCCTATGTATGTATATATACAGAGAGATCTTGTGGATTGTGGATTATGTATTATAAAAAAAAACATGACATTAATCATTCCCTATTTCTTTGATTTATTGTGGAGAGTTGAGTATGAAAGAGGGTGGAGAGCTCCAAATGAGGGTGGAGAGCTCTGAATGTTGGTAGAGATTAGTGGATATCTAGGATTTTGTTGCCATTCCCTTGTGATATCTACATTTAATTTTCATGTCATGCCCTTGTGATCTTCATGCCATTTCTCTACAATTTTCTTCAAGGGGAGAAGAGATACCTATGCAAATGTTCTTTTTTCCTTATAAACATGTATCTCTTGTTGATATATAATAGCTTTTGTCAGATTCAAGAATAACTAATTATGATGATTGTATGCATATGTGTATATATGTATGTATATCAATTCACTATGTGAACTACTTTACATGCACACATACACACTTGCATAGTACTTATGCTAAATTAATTTAATCATTTATGTCTTGAATTCATGTTGGGGACCCATTTTGCATGAGGCCAATGGTAGGAATCCGTTGCGTGATATCTTCTCTTGAAAAGGTAATCTTTTTAGGGATCAACTCCAAGGTTACATATTTGTCTTGCAACACACCAGAATCCACTCAGTTGAAGATAAATGTGATTGTTCACAAGGAGGCATTTTCTCATACTAATCCCTTTCTTTTGTTCTAGAATCGAAGTAGATCTACCTGTTGTCTCAGAATCACACACAAAAGAACAATATTTTGTATTTTTTTTTCTCGAATGAATGCAAACTACCAATGCAACTAAAATGCATTCCTACTCTAAAAAAGGAGGTTAGTAATGCAAATAACAAAATTAAAGAAAATAACTTGAAATTGAAAATCCTAATTGGACATAAGCTACAGAATAGAACACATTGTGAGTTAAGCTTTAGAATAAATTAGTGGAAAACCAAAGAAAATAGGAGCAATGCTTCCTAGAATCCTCTGATGCAATCATTGGTGAGAAACTTTAGTGATTGAATTATGTTTCACCTTCCTTCAAATTGCAAGGCCATGAAAACTACACTCATGCGAGATGGAAAGTTATGCATACATAATTTTGTTGATCTCTTCTAAAGCTCGTAGATTAGCAAAATTTGTATATCTATAGAAAACACTAGAACTATAGAATTGCACAACCAGAAATCATGCAACAAACTTTTGGCTCAATCACAATTTCATGAATAAAATCCACAAAACAATGGCACATTTAGGCAAGAATCACTACACTCTAAATGTGAGCGCCAAAAGCATAATTTTATTGCATAATAATGATGGAATTTGTTACATCTTACAATGGGGTATTTATAAGAAATTGTCTCCTCAATTTGTGTTGAGAGTGGGAGAAATCTTCATGCAATAAAATGCTTTTTACTAATATTAAAATAAACTAAATATATATAGACTAGCAATTAGTCTAGTGCTTGTAGGGACTCCATCCATATTTTATTCATTAATTGGATGCATGAGTCCTTTACATGTCAAAAAAAATGAAAGCAAGAGAGAGAAAGTAGGAGGAAGTCATTAGTCTAAGTGGAAGTGCATGGAGGCACCAAAAATAGAAGCTAGTCCTTTACTAGGAGCGTATCGGAGTTAAACTGCTGTCAAAATGCATTCCTAATGCATGAAAGGTGCTATTTTTGGAACAGATAGTTAACTATCGATGCTCTTCTAAATTGTAGAGCTATGGACTTGTAGACCTGTATGAAAATGTGGAGTTTTGGACCTATGGAGCTGCATGAAAATGTTGAACTGTAGACCTCAATAGGGTCAAAATCTCAAAATTTTACTAAGTGTCAAAATTGAAATTCTAGCATCTGGGTTTTGTTCTTCTTCATCCCAAAGCTATGTTTGGATGTTTTCCCTTGAATATCTTGATCATCTCAATAATTTTGGCTACATCTGGAAGATCAAAAGCCTCATATTTATCCTTTACCTTCTATCTATAGTTGTCCACCTCAATTTGAGCCTCTGCAAAATCTCTGAGTTTGGTGTCCAACTCTAATAGTGCTTCCTCTGTTTTGAAGGCTTGCCTAATATCTTCATCATTGGATGCTTCCTCTAATGTCTTCTTGAAATTTTCTACTACAACCTCAACTGGAAATAGCTTCTCTTATTCTTCATCCTCAAAAATTTCCAAGCATGCATCACTATACAACTTTTTTGCTTCCAAAATTCACTCTCAGGCTTGGTCCTTGAGCTGATGGATCTCTTTGTGCAATGTTTCTATCAACTTATTGCCATCCGCTATCTTCTCTATCCAATCATCAATCAAGTCTAGCTCTTCTTTGGTATATACATCGATCAAAGTGCAGTACCTTTTCCCTTTTATGGCTAGTAGAGTATACAAATCCTTCCTCCATGCCTTACCTCACCCATGATACTGAAGTCCTACCTCAAAATTGCTACAATCTTATTCATGTTCTCCTGCATAACATGTAGTAACTTCAAATTCCCTATGATTCTGGTAACACCTCTATCTTCAAGGCTTTCTCGCCATTCCTGACAAGCTCTCAAAAATGGATCAGGATCAAGAGGACCAACAACTTTTTCTAGATATCCCTTTAGGATCTCAACTTGACTTCAAAGAGTTTAGAGTTCAATTTCATCCTGCTCCATGTGTCTGATAACCTCTTTGACTCCCATAGTCATCATCTGTTAGATTGAATCCTATGTAGGCCTTCCCAACATAACATTTTTCACTTCATAATCCTCTAGAATAAAAAATTCTACATGTATACCTTCAAGAGGGAGAGCCACTTCTGCAAATAAATCTTGGTTCCATATGGTAGTGACAAATGCAAATGGCATTGCATCATGTAATGGAGACTCAGGTTTTTCCAAGATCTCTGTAGTATCACAAATATCATCCTCTAAAGCACGAAACTAAGGCTTAATAGTTCTCATTATCTCCTTTTTGAACCATCTTGGGATATGTTTTCCTATGGATCTAGCTCTTAATGATGAAGAGGTGTGTTCAACTACCTCCTTCCCTTTATCGCTCTTTCTTGGAGTCATCTCCTATTGTAAAGACTCTCCTTTTGTAGGCTTAGTATTCATAGATCTTGTCGCTTGCTCCTTAGCATCTTGGGATGACTATTGTACATATTCTACCATCTATCCCTCTTTTGATGGTTCATCATTAGCCCTCAGCTCTAGTTGCTTTGTGCTGATGGTTCCTTTTGAACTTGTTCCTCTTCTAAACTTGGAGGTGTGGGAGTTACTAAACCCTTATCTACCACCATAATCTATTGTGGAGATAGAGGAGTGAGATCAAGAACCTAAGTTTCTGGTGGTATTTGTGTCCAGTCTTCCTATTGGAGTTCACCTATAGGGGTTTCTCTAATCTTATCTCCAACCAACTTTCTACCCATGGGCATCAAATTAAAATTCGTCATAGAGAAAATATCCTCACCTCCTTCCCTTTGCTCATTTTCCCACTATTGCACTTCATCTTTTGAAGAAGAGAGTTCTAATGGTTCTACTTGGGTGGATGGTAGGGTACTAGTGGCCCTCTTTCTTCTTGCTAACTCTAT
This sequence comes from Cupressus sempervirens, assembly GCA_028749045.1. Taxonomy (NCBI): domain Eukaryota; kingdom Viridiplantae; phylum Streptophyta; class Pinopsida; order Cupressales; family Cupressaceae; genus Cupressus; species Cupressus sempervirens. The sequence continues at coordinate 194,864,366 of CM053789.1, read as the reverse complement.
AGATTTTGCTAACTGAGTTCTTCTTTATAGGGGTACTTGTTCCTCCTTCTCTTCTAATTCTATTTCTTCCTCATCTTCTTCTTCCTCTAGAATAGTTTTGGGAATAGATGGATTAGGTACTAATCTTCTACTAACCCTTTTCCTTTTCTTCATCTTAATCTTGATCCTCTTATGTTTCTTGGAGATGGAAGGAGAAGGGGGCTCTTCTTATATAGGAGGAAATGGGGCTTCTAGAATCTCTCCCTCTTTTGATTGGCTTGGCACCACATGAGGAAACTGAGGATCATCTTGGATTTGAGAGGTCCCAATGCCTTGGGGCTCCTGTGAGCTTTGTTCATGCTATCAAGAGACACATGTTTGAAAACCTATTCTATATGAATTTTTTGACAAGAGGTTCTCTTCCTCTTTCCTTTCCTTTTAGGAGGGTGATAATATCCCACTAGGTGATCAAGCTGGTAGACAGTCTTTGGCCTACTAGGAGACTGGATCACAAAGATAGGAATTGTGACTTTTCTTCCCTTACCCCTTTCTAGGTGAGCATGTGCATGGAAGATTACAGTATAAGGAATTGGATCAAGTGGAAAAGGTTTCTTGATCCAATCCTTTGTCATTCTAATGACATGTCTTGCCTGATGATTGATGTCATCTCCTTCCTCTATATCAACCTATGCATTTAGAATGGGTCTTTCACTAACTTTATCTGCATTTAATACGGGATCCAGTAACTCTTTAGTGTCTTGTAGCCTTATCTCATCAGAGATATTCAAATGGAGATCCTTTTTTGCTAAATACAAAGTCATCCTACAATAGTCCCTAATGAGGACATCATAGTCATTTGTGGTATTCATCCAATGATCTTCAACGACATCCTCATGATGGAAGTCCTTTCCTACCAAGGTTTCCACTTTACCCACATTGTCAAAGTATGGCCAAGGAGAGTTGTATTCTTCAAGAGGATAGTTATCCCATTCCCACTCGAAGGTTAGAATATCCTATTTTGGCTTCACCTAATATACCACAATGACCAATGACCATTCCTAGTAGGGTCTTCATTGCCTCTTTATCTTGTCATAGGCTAACACAATTTGCCTAGAGATCTTTAATAGTACCAACTTGTCACTTGGGTATCTTGAAAGTTTCTTAGGATTGATAGATGCACCATCCACCCGAAGATAAGTGAATGTCTTGAACTAGATGAAGTAAGCTCCACGAGCCATGATCTGTGCTTTGGCTTCATCAAATAACCTCTTCCCATAGTCTCCCTCAATGAATCAAATGATCACAAAGATGAATCCATCATTCACAATGCTATACTCCTTGCTCTGTGCCTAAAGCTTCGTCTTCACTAATTGATTGTAGACTATGTATGGCCAAGCATTGAGGTCCTACACACTGGCTTTCTTGTACAAACCAAGATAGTTCATTTCCTTTGTTGCAAGTAGGTACACCATATAAGAAGTCATATAAAAATTCTTCTTTTCCATCACCATCCTTAGTTGATCACATGAGTTTTCACTTAGTGTAGTGGCACAATCTAGTGGTATCCTTGCATGTTTGATGGTCTCAATGAAGTTGAACATGAATGTAGTGAGATGATTCGCTACAGGTAAGCCCATGACTCTATTTAGGAGAATGATAGAGTATTCAATGTTATCCTTCATGTATCCTTGAGTCATATCCACTTTTCTAGTTATCCTTCCCCGAGGAGGCTTCTCAATGAGATACGAGGACTGTATAATGTCAATGGCCTCTTGTTGATGCTCTCTATACCATCTCTCAGTCATTTCATAGGAAAGTCAAATGAGCTAGTCTACTCTTGATAGGTGGAAAACCTTCTGAATGTTATCAGGTGACAAATCCAGTACCACTATCCTTATGATTCTCTTAACCACCCTCTCATCAAGAACATAGTGTTGTGATAGGTCCATGATTAGTTCAGTTGATTGCGCCAACACAAGATGTGATACTACACTCACTAATCCAAAATGGATCAATGCGGACACCAAGGCTAACCTCTCCGTTAGCTTGTTACAAATTATTAATAAATCTCCTAGATCTGTGTGTCCAAGGTCAGCATCTATGATCTTACCATAGTCATCATGGAATCTTAATTTTGAAGGTATGCCTTGGAACTTGAATATGACTAGCTTGGGTGTTGTTCCAAATGTAGATGCCACCTAGTTACGTTACTTGCACATTACATGAGAAATCATTTATTAGTCCATAGATAGCATAAAAGAAGAGAAAAACATAAGTAGAAAAAAAAATGTCCCAATTCAGGGATTTATTTATTTCTAAATTTTTTTAAAAAAATTATTATTATTATTATTTTTTATTTTTTAAAAAAATTATATTTTTAATTATATATATATATAATATAAATAAATAAAATTAAAAGAAATAAAGTAAGGCGAACACAATGTGAGCCCGATGGTAGTGCAATGCTGGTGCTGCCACACGCGAGCCTAATGGTAGTGCGACACTAGTGTCATCACATGCACGCTTGAGGGTAGTGTTGTGTGTGTTCCCAAGGGAAGTGCTTCCACATGTGCTTTCAAGGAGAGCACTAGGTGCATGCTTGAGGGTAGTGCCACGTGGGTGGCACCATGCGCACTCAGGGGTAGCACTGTGTGCATACACTTGAGGGCAACGTTGCATGCATGCCCAAGGATAGAATCATGCAAGTGGCACCGCACACACACCTAAGGGTAGAGTGATAGGGTGCCACTACATGTGGGCCTGAGGGTAGTATGACATGGGTGCCACTGTGTGTTCATTCTCAGAAGGAATAGCATGCATGTGCCTAGATGGGGCACTATGTGGGCACAAAAGACTAGTGCATAGGGGGGGGGGGACTTACCCTTCCCTTCTCCAAAACTTGAAAAAATGAATTTTAGAAATAGGGGGGGAAAGGGTTTTATAACCCCTCACCCTTCATGCACTCCAAACAGGATGCGCGTTGTGCCTCGGAGCAAGCACAGGGGTGACCATTTTTAATTTTTTTTTTAAACTAGGACTCTAACTTTTTAACACATTTTCTTCTTCTAACTCTCAAACTATGTGTCTGGGAGTGAAAAAAGTAGGAGGTCCCCATTCTTAGCAAGGAATGGGGTGTGTGTTGTGGACACCACAACAAATAGCCCCAAAAAAAAGAGATGAAGAAATGACCAAGGCATTTCTTCATCAGCAAATATTTCTCTGACGTGTGTCAAACATCAACTAGACTTTGGATATCTCGAGCATCTTTCAAATGACTCTTCAATCAAAATATCAAAACTTGAAACCTTTAAACTCAGTGTGTGCATTTGTATATTCATTCATTCAGAATCTCCATGAAGGCTTTTATAATTCAATTAGTTGACTAGATGAGATAATCAATTCAAGGGCTCTTGGTGAGATGCCACATTATTTTAAATTTCTAGCTTTTGAATAATTGTTCTATGTCATTCCAAAATGTTACTTATGATGAAAAGATACTTTGAATACAAGATACTCTGTTTTAAAAAAATGCATCTTTTTCCATTTTAGATCTTTAGAATCCTTCAGACTTAACATCGTATTTTGTTTTCTATTTTTTTTGTTTTCCTTTTTTTTTAGTTTTTTGTTTCCTGACTACACTTAGACTATGTAGTTAGAACATCAATGTTGTTTCTTGGATTCGATCTCTTATGAACATCCCTTGCATTCCTCTTTAGAACTTTTGGAAACTCTCATGCCAAACAATGATCTTAGTAACCTTTTGAGGAGACCCCTCCTATTTGAACTAGATGAAATTTGGATCATCTCTTATCATCTTTGATTTCAAATCAACAACACCTAAAATAATCAAATCTTTAAATTTGAAAAGTTTTGAGAACTTGGTGGTCTGGGCCTATGATTTCCAAACTTAGAGTCCCTTATTTCCACAAGAAATATCCATTGCTTGGTTGGTATAATACACACAATCATCTAAATATTTTGACAAAGAAATACCTCTTCCTGAATTTGAAAATAAAAAGTGGTTAGTGAAATCTTAAGAGAAAATGTCAAGTACACCTGACCCCCCAAGATTGATGCAACTTTGAAAGGAAACGCATGACTGAAAGGAAACATGCAACATGAAAGAAAACACACTGGCAAAAATGAAAATCTAAGCTAAATGAAAAAATGAAATCTAACTTTTGTCTTTTAGGCTTCAAAATAATGATTCAAAAACTGCCCGTTTATGAGCAAAGGAAGAAATTCCCCTATAAGCAACTAAGCATAAAAGTGCTTTCTCCCAAAATTTCCACGATTTGATAAGGGCCTGTCTACAAGTGTTGAAACTTGGTATGACTGCCCAATTTTTCTTTCACCTTATCCCAGAGTAGAACAAGGTCAAAAATCCTAAATGACTTGATCATGGCCCTCTTGTCGAACCATATTTTTACAATAGCTTGACATTTAGCCATGTGCTCTAATGTAGCTATTCAAATCTCATCCATTTCTTAGAGATTCATTAATTTGATTTGAATTTTGTTAGCATCTTTAGCATACCCACTCATGAATTTCAAAATGGGAATTCCGAGGTTAAGTGGGAACATTGGTTCTTGCCCATAAACAAGCAAATATGGAGAAGTCACCAAGGCATTTTTGACTCTCATTTGATCTATCCATAGGGAATATTTTAGTTGTGTATGCATATCCCTAGGATTCTCCTTCAACAATCATTTTATTACTATGGTCAAATTCTTATTTGTAGATTCCACTACCCCATTTCCTTGTAGGTAGTAATTTGAAGAGAAATTGATAATGACTTTGTTTTTAAATTCCCATTGGGTCAAGAATGTGGATGCAAATGTGGACCCATTATCACACACAAGGGCAAATGGCATTCCAAATCTGGTAACAATGTGTTCTTCTAGAAAGTCACTCACCACCTTAGTAGTGCAATTTCTAAATGTCTCTGCCTCCGTCCATCATGTACAATAATTCATAGCTATAAGGATGAATGCATGTCCAGTTGATGATGGTGGATTGACTGGACTTGTGAAATCTATTCCCCACTTTGGAAAGGGGTGCACCTCATACATCAATTTTAATGGCATTTTTGGGCACCTCTCTCTATTAGCACTAGTTTGGCACACATGACAAGAACACACATGCTCAAAAGTATCCTTAAATATTGAGGACCAAAATTAACCCGATCTCAAAATCATGTGAGCCATTGCTTTAGTTGAGCCATGTCCCATACCATACTTGTCATGGAAATGCTCAAAGGCTTCCTTGGCTTCATCACATCCCAACCATTTCAAATAAATTCCTTTGTAGTTCCTTTCTTATAACTATTTGTCAAGTAGCTTGTGAGCCTCAAATTTCATCCTAAGTCCTCTACACTGTGAACTATTCATCCAATTGGGACATCAATTCTATAGGAGGTAATAAATGATGTCTTGATACCAAAAAAAATTTATCACTCCCTAATTAATGTCAACTTGGGATACAACCATCCTTTTCTGATCATCTTAATTTGTTTTAGTGTCAAACATGAAGTCCTTCTCATCTCCATCTTGATTTTCATCTATCATCTTTGACAGACCCTGGCCTCTAAATAATTTCATAGGTTGAATCTCAAGGTTGAATTCTTGGAATATAGCCATCCACTTCCCTCATCTTTCACCTAGGTCATTTTGCATCAAGAGTGTCTTTACCACTAGATAGGGTACAATGGCATACACCTTGCTTCTAAGGATGTAATGACAAAATTTATTCACTACTTTAATCAATGCAAAGGACTATTTATCCAGGTTAGAATATTTCAACTCAACATTCTTTAAAGGGAAGCTCATGAATGAGATTGGCCTTTCATCCTCATCTTCCATTTTTTGAGTTAGAATCCCAGGGCAAGAATGTTCCAAAGTGAAAGAGTATATCTTGAAAGGTAGTTGATAATTAGGACTTACCAGCACTAGGGCAGTGGAAATAGAAACCTTTATATCTTCAAATGATTTCTTAATTTCTAGAGACCATTTTGCTTTGGATCCTTTCTTGAGAAAATCATTAAGGGGACAAAAAAATTTTACAAATCCACTTATGAATTTTCATACAAATTTTATCTTCCCAAAGAAAGATTTCAATTCTTTTTTACTATGTGTAGGTACTAACTTTGGAATAGATTCAACTCTATCTGGATCAATGGAGATTCCAGCTTCGGAGATAACATGCCCTAGCAACTTTCCTTTGGTAACACCAAATGAGCACTTCTTAGGATTGAGCAAGATGAAATATTTACATCTATTGAATACCTATCTTAGATTGACAATGTGAGTACTTTGGTCTTTATAAAAGATAGTCAAATCATCCATGTAAATGACTATTCATTTATTTATCAATCCTTTGAAAGCTTCATTTGTTGCTTGCTGAAACATAGCTCCAACATTAATTAATCCAAAAGGAATTCTTCTGTAGGCAAAAGTTCCCCATTTTTTTGTAAAAGCCATCTCTAGCCTATCTTCTTCATCTACCATCACTTGATTGTACCCAGAGTATCATCCAGAAATGACATCATCTTTGCCCCATTCACAATCTGTAACACTTCATCTAGTGAGGGCAATGGATAGTTGTACTTTTGAGATGCTAAGTTCAAGCTACTAAAATCAACACAATGATGAATCTCTCCAGTATTTTTATGCATAGGAACCAAATTAGCCACCCAAGTAGAATGACAGACAAGGTAAATAATCTTTACATCAAGTAACTTCTTAACTTTCTTCATTATCAATGGTTCAATGATTGGGTTTACAGGACATTTTCTTTGCCGAAATGGTTTGACCCCTAATTTTAGTGGGATGTTACGTGTAATAATCTTAGGGTCATAAGTCTTTAACTCTTCATAGCTCCAAGCATTAAATCTTTATAATCAGTGATAAATTTGAGCATATCCTCCCTTTCTTGGGGATTACACACTTTGTCTATCTATACCATTCTCAATTCTTCATTCATACCCAAGTTGTATGAGTCACATTCATCCATTCCCTTTTCTTGTGTCACTCTCATTTTCAATGCTAATTCATCACAATCAAATATGCATTCTAACTCAACCATCCCTTTTGGAATAGTATTGGTTTACAAATTAAGAATACCATCTTTGTCTTTGAGTTCATCATTTTCAGATTTGTCATCTAGTATATCATCGATTTCTTATCTCTCAAAATGGCGACTACACATCATAAATTCAAGTATATGTTGATCATATTGAAAGACTTGATAATTTGTGATATTATCAAGAATAGATGGAATGGTGACCAATTCTACTGAGAATCTTTTCAACTTGGTTCTTTTAATAGGTTGTAACATACTTGCCGAAATGGCGAGAGCATCTACTACCATGTTTTTTCTTCTTGGAATGAATTTGATTTTCAAAGCTTCAAAGTCATCCATTATATCCCATAACCTTTTTTTGTAAGCCATTAACCTCTTATTATTGCATGAGTATATTTATTTTACTTGTCGTATAACCAACTAAGAGTCTCCTTCAATTCTGATAGCCTTGACTCCTTTCTCAAGTACAAATAAGAGTCCTCAAATCAAAGCTTCATATTCTGCACCGTTGTTAGTAAATCTGAATTGTAGTTGATATATGGCATAGAATGACCTACCTTTTGGGTTAATCAATTCAATACCTACACTAGCTCCTAGTTTGCACTTAGAACCATCAAAGCGAAGCATCCAAATTTGATCCCCTTTTGGTTTTTTGACTTTATGCTTTTTTGTTCTCAACTTTTCTTTTACTTGGGCCTTAAATGATTGTCTTTTAGGAATCCATTGTAACTTTCCAAGTGGAGGACTTGATGATTATCCATTCTAAATTTCTGATAGGGGGAGCATGTGCTCTTCTTATTTACATTAAATTTCCCCTATCAGTTCTTTAATTTCTTCAACTTTGGGAAGAGGATGTATGACCACTGAAGTCCATCCTTGACCTTTAATGTATTGTCTCTGTCTTTGAATTTTGATTACTCCAGGTGGAGGAGAAGACAAACCCCCACCATCTGAAGAAGTATCGCTATATGATGTATTTAAATCTTCTATTTCTTCTTCAATCTTTTAAAGAGTGCTAGACATATCCATGGGGCTTTGATTTTCTATAGATTCATGTTGTGGGTCATTACCCCTTTTCATTCCCATCATCTTCATTAATACTTTACTGATCACTTCATGGCATGATGAATAGTCAAACTTAGAATGACTCATTTTATGTAATCAACAAAATCCAAGAAGGAGGAGAATGCTAGGGTTAGATTCTTCCCTTAGACATTGCAAGTTAGCCATCATATGGTCTATGAATTGTGTCACAACTTCTTCTTTTAGATCTAAAATTGTTGGGTCCATATCATGATCCTCTAATTTTGTGGTTGAGGTTGTGTCAAGAGCCATTATCTTATAGGAGCCTAGCTATGTCTATAGAAAAGCCACTTCATTTGGAGCATTGTATTCAGTAATCATTTTCTTCAACTTTGGCTCTGCATCAATTTTGATTTGGTTGTTAAGACCCTTCCATGGCAACCAAAGCTGAGTGAAGTCTATTGAAAAGCATCCTTTGAGACACTTAGTCCATTCCCTACTAAGAAGAAATCCATATGTTTCAGGGATATCAACTACATGAATATCAATAATATTTTTAATCTGAGGATCAACTATTAGATATATCTACACATCTTTCAACATGCCTATGACTTTCACTTCAATTTTATGCAACTATATTACCACTCAGTTTGAGGGCTAAGGAGTGACTCCTAACTTTTGTGCTATGGAAAATGGCATAACATTACATGAAGCCCCTAAATCAATAAGGAAATTGTGAAGATTCTTTCCATATATCCTGATGCTAAGCAAGAATGGGGGTACCTCTAATTTATCTTTGAACATAGTGAGCATTGCCTCTACAACATTAACTTGTTGTGGGGCTACCTTTTGCAAGGTAGTATTAGCACTATGAGAAGTCTTTGTATGGTCCAACATCTTCATGAGTGCTTCCCTTTGTTGTGGGAAATTTTTTAGCATATCAAACATAGACATATTGGCTTTAGTTCATTTCAAATCTTCCACTACATTATATCTCTCCGTAGACCAGGCAGGATTCTTCAATATTGTTGGTACATTTCCTTGATTTTGATTTTGTTGTCCTATAGGTGGTGGTCTAACTGGCAGTGGATTGTTGTTAGCTCTAGGACTGGGTGGAGTTGGTTGTAAAGATGGAGGAATTCCATCTGTCAAGGGATCCTTTTTTCTTCTAAGATTGTAGGTATTTTGATTGTCGTTGCAAAAAGTGAACATCTCCTCATATTGAATATCAGGTTCTTGATTGAATGGGAATGAGAATTCCTCACTTGGTGGTTGTTCCACTTGTGCATTTTGTGTAGAATCATATAATTCCAAAAGCATAGCATTGAATTTCATAGGGTGAGGATTGTCATTTTCTTGTGAATTTTGATTCATCTCTTGATTGCCATTGTAGTATGAACCATCAATGTTGAGTGCACTTTTGCAATCATCATATTGATTGATATCAGCATAGTAGATGTTGTTGTTGTTATCAGTAGGAATGCTTCCATTATTCGGACAGGTGTTCCATTGTCGGTTCTACCTTTGGAAGCCATTATTGCAATTAGGAGGATTGAAATTGTTTTCCTAACTACTATTTCCTGCATTATTGTTGTTATTACTTCCACTAAAGTTCCTATTGAAATTCTGACCAAAATTGTTGTTGTAGGGAGGAGCATTGTTCCTTTGAAAATTGTTGTTGTGTCCTTGTGACAACCTAAGTCGTGTTAGTTCATTGTTCATTTGTGACATTATTCTCTTCATTTGGTCAAGTTCTAAAATGAAGCTAGTATCTAGCTCTATGGGAACTGTGGCCTTCTTTTCAAAGAAAGAAATCTTTGGTGGGTCATACCCTAGATATGTCAGTGTATGGTTCTATGGAGTGGGTTCTTGCCATAATGGAATATGATTCATTGATATGAACTAGTTAGGCACCAGAGGTGCTCCAATGGGGTATGTTGGTATTGTAGGAACTATTTGAGTTGGAGGAATAATCCCTCCTCTAGTAGGATTAGCTTGTTTTGTGAACATAATTTTCTTTGTGAAAACCTTTTATAATGTATCAATATCTACTGTAGGAAGCCTTCTGAGAAAGATGGTAGTAAAAGGGTCCATGGCATTCAAGTAAATCTAAATAACTACTTCCATTGGTATGGTATATGGTGATTCTAGCCTATGGTATGCCATATGGAAGCGATGATTGAAATGCAAAAAAATCTCAGTTGGATCCCTTTTGATTGATATAAATTGTTGGTGTATCACTGTTGGTTTGACAAAAGTCTTGAATTGTTCCAAAAATAATTTCTCAAAAGTTTCCCAATCTCTAATACATCCAGGTGGAAAATTAACATACCAATTGTAGGGAACTTCTCCCAAAGAGTAAGGAAATAATTGAAGAACCACATCTTCATTAGCAATTTGTTTGTGGTTGCAAATTTCTTTAAATACTTTGACTTGATCTTTAGTCATTCACATTTCTCCATAAATGAACCTTGGGAAAAACTTTTTCGGATTCTTAGGGAGGTCATGGAGTGCACCTCTCAAGTTAATAGGTGAGTCAACTGCATTTGCAAAAATGGCCATTGGAGGGTTTTGTGGACCTAAAGGTAGTTGTGCTAGTGGTGGAACTGTTGGAGTATGTGGAGGTCCACATGGTGGTTGAATTGGTTGCGAAGTAGAAGAAGGTGACAGAATGTCAAATGGAAGTGGTTGGATTCGACATATTTCTTTGTCACTCTATGGCATACAAAAGTGAGTAAGCTCAAGAAACTTGTGTCCACTTGGTGAAGACCTTAATGCTCACTGGAATGAGGATCTTGGATCAATATCCTCTAGCTTGCATCAATTCTAGAAAAATTACACCTCTATAGAAGTAAACTTTCTCGCCTTTTCTAAATTTTGTGCACCACAGAGTTTTTTAGACTTGCAGACCTATGGGCCTATAGACCTATGTACCTATGGACCTATGGAGCTCTAGACCTATAGACTTGTGGACTTCTAGAACTATGCACATAAATTTCTAAAACAATTCAGAAATTTTTTTGAACTTTGTGTAAAGCGTAAATGATTTGCAAGGGTGTAAAATTCTGAAACTTTGTCAAATTTTCTTCATTTTTAGAGTGTAAAGTTTGTTGGCCCTCCTTCTAGTGCCACTTCTATTGGGGACCCATTTTGCATGAGGCTAATGATAGGAATCCATTGCATGATATCCTCTCTTGAAAAGCTAATCTTTTTAGGGATCAACTCCAAGGTTCCATATTTGTCTTGCGACGCACTATAATCCACTTAGTTGAAGATAAATGTGATTGCTCATAAGGAGGCCTTTGCTGGTACTAGTCACTTTCTTTTGTTTTAGAATTGAAGTAGATCTACTTGCTATCTCAAAATCACACACAAAAGAACAATATTTTGTATTTTTTTTGTTTTTTTGAATGAATACAAACTACCAATGCAACTAAAATGTGTTCCTAATCTAACAAAGGGGGTTATTAAAGAAAATAAAAAAAATTGAAAGAAAATAACTTGCAATTTAAATAACTTGAAATTGAAAATCCTAATTGGATATAAGCTACAAAACACAACACACTGCAAGTTAAACTTTCAAATAAATTGGCAAAAAACTAATAAAAATAGGAGCAATGCTTCCTAGAATCCACTGATGCAATCATAAGTGAGAAACTATAGTGATCAAATGATGTTTCACATTCCATAAAATTGCAAGGCCACAGAAAGTGTGCTCATGTTAGATAGAAAGCTATGCAGACACAATTTTGTTAACCTCTTCCCAAACGCATTATGTTAGCGGAATTCATATACTTGTAGCAAACACCAGAACTATAGAATTGTACAACTAGAAATAATGAAATTTTTTTTTGGCTCAATCACAATTTCATGAATAAAATCCACAAAATAATGACACATACAAGAAAGAATCACTACACTCCAAATGCAAGCACCAAAAGCATAATTTATTGCATAATAACAACAACCTTTGTTACATCTTACAATGGGATATTTATAATAAATTATCTCCTCAATTTGTCTTGAGAGTGAGAGATATCTTCATGCAATAATTATTTTTTAACTAATATTAAAACAAACTAAATATATATAGACTAACAATTAATCTAGTGCTTGGAGGAACTCCATCCATATTTTATTCATTAATTGGATGCATGAGCCCTTTACATGTCAAAAAAAATGAAAGCGAGAGAGAGAAAGTAGGAGGAAGTCATCAGTCTAAGTGGAAGTGCATGGAGGCACGAAAAAATATAAGCTAGTCCTTTACTAGGAGCATGTCAGAGTTAAACTATCATCAGAATGCATTAACTATCATCAGAATGCATTCCCGATGCATGAAAGGTGCTATTTTTGGAAATGACAGTTAACTGTCGACACACTTCTAAATTGCAGAGCTACAAACCTGCATACCTATGGACCTTTATGAAAATTTGGATTTTTAGACTTGTGGACCTGTATGAAAATGTGGAGCTGAAAACTTACACAGCTGCATAGCTACAGACCTCGACAGGGTCAAAATCTCAAAATTTTACTAAATGTCAAAATTGAAATATTGGCATCTAGGTTTTGTTCTTCTTCATCCCAAAGATATGTTTGGATGTTTGCCCTTGAATTTCTCTATCATCTCAATAATTTTGGCCACATCTAGAAGATCCAAAGCCCCATATTTATCCTTTACCTTCTATCTATAGTTGTCCACCTCAATTTGAGCCTTTGCAAAATCTCTGAGTTTGGTGTCCAACTCTAATAGTGCTTCCTCTATTTTGAAGGCTTGCCTGATGTCTTCATCAATAGATTCTTCCTCTAATGTCTTCTTGAAATTTTCTACTACTACCTCAACTAGCAGTAGCTACTCTTGTTCTTTGTCTTCAAAAATGTCCAAGCATTCATCACTGTACAACTTTTCTGCTTCCAAAATTCACTCTCAGGCTTGGTCCTTGAGCTGATGGATCTCTTCGTGCAATGTTTCCATCAACTTATTACCATCTGCTATCTTCTCTATCCAATCATCAATCAATTCTAGCTCTTCTTCAGTATATACATCAACCAAAGTGTAGTACCTTTGCCCTTTTATGGGTTGTAGAGTCTGTGAATCCTTGCTCCATGCCTATATCTAATCCATGATACTGAAGTCCTACCTCAAAATTTCTATGATCTTATTCACGTTCTCCTAGGTAGAATGCAGTAACTTCAAATTTCTTATGATTGTGGTAACACATCTATCTTCAAGTCTTTCTTGCCATTCTTGACAAGCTCTCAAAAATGGATTATGCTGTATAGCTTCCCCTTCTCTAACAATGGTATTTAGAGTCCCCTTGGGGTGCTCAAGATCAAGAGGACCAACAACTTTTTCTAGATTTCCCTTTAGGATCTCAACTTGCCTTCAAAGAGTTCAAAGTTCAATGTCATCCTACTCCATGTGCCTAAGAACCTCTTTGACTCCCATAGTCATCAGCTATCAAGCTAAATCCCATGTAGGCCTTCCTAACATAACATCCTTCACTTCATAATCCTCTAGACTAATAGCTTCTACATCTATACCTTTAGGAGGGAGAGCCCCTTGTGCAAATAAATCCTAGTTCCATATCGTAGAGACAAATGCAAATGACATTGCATCATGTAATAGAGACTCAAGTTTGTTCAAGATCTCTATAATATCACAAATATCATCCTCTAAAGCATGAAACCGAGGCTTAGCACTTCTCATTATGTCCTTTTAGAACCATCTTGGGATATGTTTTCCTGTGAATCTGTCTCTTGATGATGAAAGGGTGTGTAAAACTACCTCCTTCCCTTTATCACTCTTTCTTGGAGTCATCTCCTATTGTGAAGACTCTCCTTCTATATCCTCAATCTTTGTAGATCCTATAGCTTGCTCCTCAACATCTTGGGAAGGTTGTTGTGCATATTCTACCATCTATCCCTCTTTTGATGCTTCATAAGTAACCCTAAACTCTAGTTTCTTTTGTGGTGATGGTTCCTTTTGAACTTGTTCCTCTTCTAAACTTGGAGGTGGCAAAGTTACTAAACCCTTATCTACTGTCATAATCTATGGTGGATATGGAGGAGTGAGATCAGGAACTTGTGTTTCTAGTGGCATCTACATCTAGTCTTCATGTTGGAGTTCACTTATATGGGTGTCTCTAATATTGTCACCAACCAACTCTGTACCCATGGGCATGAAATCAAAATCTATCATAGAGAAAAAGTCCTCACCTCCTTCCCTTTGATCATTCACCCATTGCTACACTTTATCTTCTAAAGAAGAGAGTTCTGATGGTTCTACTTAGGTGGATGGCATGGTACTGGTGGATCTCTTTCTTCTTTCTAACTTTAAAACTTATGCTAACTGAGTTCTTCTTTGTAGGGGTACCTATTCCTCCTCCTCTTCTAATTTTGTTTCTTCCTCATCTTCTTTTTCCTCTAGAATAGTTTCAAGAATAGATGGATTAGGTACTAATATTTTGCTAACCCTTTTCCTTTTCTTCATCTTAATCTTGATCCTCTTATGTTTCTTAGAGACAAAAGGAGAAGGGGGCTCTTCTTGTATAGGAGGAATGGGGGCTTCTAGAATCTGTACCTCTTTTGATTAGCTTGGCATCACAAGAGGCAAATAAAGTTAATCTTGGATTTGAGAGGCCCTAATACCTTGGGGCTCTTGTGAGCTCTATTTATGCTACCAGGAAGACACATGTTTGGCAACTTATTCTACCTGAATCCTCTGAGGAGAGGTTTTCTTCCTCTTTCCATTCCTTTTAGGAGGGTGATAATATCCCACTGGGCGATCAAGCTGGTAGATAGACTTTGGCCTAATAGGAGACTAGAGCACAAAGATAGGAACTGTGACTTTCCTTCCCTTACCCTTTTCTAGGAAAGCATGTGCATGGAAGATTATAGTATTAGGAATTGGATCAAGTGGAAAAGGTTTCTTGATCTAATCCTTTGTCATTCTAATGATATGTCTTGCTTGATGAATTTTGTCATCTCCTTCCTCTTTTTCAACCTCTGCATTCAGAATGGGTCTTTCACCGACATTATCTATATTGAACAGGGGATCCAGTAACTCTTTAGAGTCTTGTAGCCTTATCTCATCAGGGATATTCAAATGGAGAGCCTTTTTTGCTAAATAAAAAGTCATCCTACAATAGTCCCTGATGTGGACATCATAGTCATTTGTGGCATTCATCCAATGATCTTCAATGGCATCCTCATGATGGAAGTCCTTTCCTAACAAGGTTTCCACTTTACCCACATTGTCAAAGTATGGCTGAGCAGAGTTGTATTCTTCAAGAGGATAGTTCTCCCATTCCCAGTTGAAGGTTAGAATATCCTATTTTTGCTTCACATGATACGGCCCAATGACCAATGACCATTCCCAAGAGGATCTCTGTTGCCTCTTTATCTTCTCATATGATGAATTAATTTTCCTAGAGATCTCTAATAGTACAAACTTGTCACTTGGGTATCTTGAAAGCTTCTTAGGATTGGTAGATGCACCACCTAGCCGAAGATAAGTGAATGTCTTGATTTGGATGAAGTAAGCTCTGAGAGCCATGATCTATGCTTTGGCTTCATTAGATAAATCTTCCCATAGTCTCCCTCAATGAATCAAATGATCACAAAGATGAATGCATCATTCAAAATCTTGTACTCCTTGCTCTGTGTTGAGATCTTCTTCTTCACTAATTGAGGGTAGATTATGTATGGCCAGGCATTGGGGTCTTGCATACTACCTTTCTTGTACAAACTAGGATAGTTCATTGCCTTCGTTGCAACTAGATACACCATATAAGAAGTCACATAAAACTTCTTCTTATCCTTCATCATCCTTAGTTGATCACATGAGTTTTTGCTTAGTATTGTGGCCCAATCTAGTGGTATCCTTGCATGTCTAATGGTCTCAATGAAGTTGACCATGAATGTAGTGAGATGACTCACTACAGGTAAGCCCATAACTCTACTTAGGAGAATCATAGAGTATTCAATGTCATCCTTCATGTATCCTCAAGTCATATCCACTTTGTTGGTTATCCTTCCCCGAGGAGGCTTCTCAATGAGGTGCAAGGATTGTATAATGTCAATGCCCTCTTATTGATGCTTCCTATACAATCTCTCAACCATTTCATAGGAATGTCAGATGAAATAGTCTACTCTTGATAGGTGGAAAACCTTCTCAATGTTATCAGGTCACAAATCTAGTACCACTTCCCCTGTGATGCTCTTGACCACCCTCTCATCAGGAACAAAGTGTTATGATAGGGCCATGATTAGTTTAGCTAATTGCACCAACACATGATGTAACACTGCACTCACTAATCCAAAATGGATCAAAGTGGACAGCAAGGCTGACCTCTTCATCAACTTGTTGCAAATTCTTAGGAAATCTCCTAGATCCATGTGTCTGAGGTTGGTATCGCTAATCTCAGCATAGTCATCATGGAATCTTGATTTGAAGGTACGCCTCGTAACTTGAATATGACCTGCTTGGGTGCTACTTCAAATGTGGATGCCACTTGGTTAAGTTACCTATACATTGCATGAGAAACCATTTATTAGTCCATAAATAGAATAAAAGAAGAGAAAAACATAAGTAGAAAAAAAAAATGTCCCACTTCAGAGATTTATTTATTTCTAAAAAATATTTATATTTTTTATTATTATTATTTTTAATTTAAAAAAAAAATTATATTTTTTATATTATTTATTTATTTATATATATAAATAAAACTAAAAGAATTAAAGTAAGGCAAACACTGTTGTGTGCACACCCAAGGGCAGCACTGCATGTGTACCCAAGGGCAACACCTCCACATGTGCATCTGAGGGTATCACTGCATACTTGCTCGAGGGTAGAGCCACACAGGCAGTGCCATGTCCATGTCTAGGGGTAGCGCTACATGCGTGCCTAAGGGCAGTGTTGCATGCACACCTGAGGGTAATACCATGTGAGCAACACTGGGTGCACACCTGAGGGTAGTGTGACATAGGCATCACCACGTGTGGACCCTAGGGTAGTGTTGTGCACATGCGCTCGATGGTAGCATGACATGGGTGTTGCTACATGTACGTGCCCAAATGGGGCGCTGCACGGGCATAGAAGACTAGTATGCAAGGGGGGAAACTTACCCTTCCCTTCTCCAAAACTTGCAAAGATGAATGAAATAAAGAGGGGGTGGGAAAGGGTTTTATAACACCTCACCCTTCACATGCTCCAAACAAGATGCATGTCACACCTTGGCATGAGCGTAGGGGTGAGCATTTAAAAAAAAAAAAAACTAGGAATCTAACTTTTAACCAAATTTTCTTCTTCCAACTCTTAAACTGTGAGTTTGGGAGTCAAAAAAAGTAGGGGGTCCCCATTCCTAGAGAGGAATGGGGCATGTGTTGTGGACACCACAAAAATTCACACAAGCAATTATCCTTGCATTCAATTGAAACTATTCATACCAAACTAAGTATGTAGAAATCTATACTTACAAATTGTATTATCTCTTGGTGATTAAATAAAGATATCATGCATAATATTGTCTAGGCAATGATCAAATGTATTCACATTAAGTCATAATATGATCGAGCAGATGATCCATTTATGTTTATATAGATTAATGACTCAATATAGATCATGTTTGGTTAAGAATTAACTAAACTAATTAGTATAAGGTTAATTATTGTTTATATCAATAGTCATGTCATGAGTAGTGGTGCAGAGCACCAAAGAAATATTGTGGACTTTGGTTAAATGTTCTAATTTCTCACCTAATTAGGCTAGGAAAAATAAGTCTTGGATGAAAAATCCATGGTTGTAATGAAAGACACCTTCATGTATGCCTAGGTCACTTTGGGAAAATTATATGACAAAGTTGCTAGTTGAGAAAAATTGGATCTTTTTTGTTTTTGGTTAAGATAGCCTAGTATTAGGTGTTTTTAGTTGTTTTTGAATAATTTGGAACATTTTCTGAGTCTTAGAATTGAAAATTTATGAAAATTGCAAAAGTTGCACTTTTTTTTGCAAAATAGCTAATTTGCAAAACTGTAAAAGTTGCTCAAAAATGAAAATTAGTTGAAAAGGAGTTGTAACTATTCAAACAATAATTATAACTATTAGGATGTTTGTAGGAAGGATATATACCTCATTTGTGAGCTCACAATTGGCAGACTGTATAGATTGGGAGATGTTGCAATAAGAGATTTTCCAATTTTGAAGCAATTTTACTGGTTTCTTATACTTTGTCCATATAGTACAAATTGGAAGGAATAATTAGATGATTTTTTAATGAATATCTTTGTCTTGCTTTTCCATTTCTTTTTGTTTCATCATTTTGTATGGAATTTTGTTCAAGTTATTCCATTTTTTGTATAGGAGGGTTTGTAGGACAAAAATTTTGTGCAAGCTTCAAAGATGGGCCCATAGCTATCACTCCCACATTGGTTTTTAATGGCTACTTGAGGAATGAAACTTAGATTGGTCCTCCCAATGATTCCAATGTTTTAAGACTGGGCAATGTGTTTTTCTATTTTTCCTAACCAGCCCTAGGTCAAGTGCCTATGAGGATTTTAACCTTGTGATTGTGTTGTTTGGAGTATAATAGGAGAAGGAGACTTATTGGAGGGCTGAGTGTTTGGAAGGAATTTTGAGGAAGGTTAATAGACATTATTGAGTGTTGGGTGTGTTTCCATGACCTCACTTTCCCATAATTTCTTTGTAAATAATTTCTAATTAGGCCAATTAGGATTGTGTTGCTTAGTGAAGGAAAGGGAGTGTTGGAGTGGAAATGAGTCCTAGTGCTTTAGGATTTGATATAAATCTAAAAAGGGTATCTAGAACCCTAATTTATTTTTTTTTAAATTTGGGACTTTTAGAAGTTAGACACCAAAAACCTCTTAAGGAGGCCTAATAGGGCTACTAGGTGAATTCAAGTTTGATATATTGTGGAAGTGTGGGGATCAAACCTATGATTTATTTTGTGTTATTTGGATTCCCTAAGTCCATTCCATAACTTGGAAGCATTGGAGAAAACCATTTTTATGTTTTCCTCATGTTGGCCTAGTTGTGGGGATTAGGTCTTGAAGCCATAATTTGGATGAATTTGATCCTTAGACCATGGGTGCTTGAAGAAGTTGGTATCCTTGTTTTCTTTAGCATTTTAAGGATTTGAACTAGTTGTGAAATTTTGAGAAGGTTGGGGATTTGGTAACTTGTTGATTTGGTGTTAGAGTGGGAAAGCCCATTTACACGTTTCTAGTTGTGCACTCTACGTCAAGTGGACATGAGACATGTCCTCTTGTGACATGCTTTTTGGATTTTTCTCTTTAGAAACAATACTTCTATCCTACTAAACAACCAAGAGAGATATAGAAATAAATAAATGCGTTGACATTTGGTGATCAGTAACTTCAAATATAAATAGCAAAGATTACTAATAATCATGTTTTGAAAATGGAAAAGACATTCATTGTCAAATTTGTAAGAAATATAATCACCTTCAAAATCTCTTTATATTTCCCTCAATAGGTGAATAGAGAATCTTCTCTTTATGTATGTGTATGTGTGTATATACATACATACACACACATATGTGTGTGTCTATGTATGTATGTATGTATGTATGTATGTATATAGAGAGATTTTTTTTAAGGTGATTATTACACCTTATGAAAATAGAAAAATTTATCCGACTACATACATATTATAGAATCCAAATAAATAAATAAATAAACTCACTCAACTAGTGCTAAGTGACTTACCTCAAAATCTTGCACAAAAATAATGCAAACTAGGAAAAGTGGGCAAATTTTGCAATAAATTTTACAAAAACATATCATAGAAGATATTTTTAGAAAGAAAAAAGTCATAACATAGTTAAATGGGTCTAGCTTTTTATTAGTTGGGTTGATTAAAAATTCCAGTAGAACTGTCATCAGATTCGGTACAATAAAATGAACAATCAATTGTTCCTAGCTGGTAGGATCAAATATAATTTTCCAAGGTGATAAAATTACTTATGTAGATGTATGTATGTATTTATGTATGTGTATATGTATGTATATATGTATGTATTTATATATGTGTGTATGTATATATATGTATGTATGTATGTATATATGTATGTGTATATATATGTATATATATATATATATATATATATATATATATATATATATATATATATATATATATATATATATATATATATATAGAGAGAGAGAGAGAGAGAGAGAGAGAGAGAGAGAGAGAGAGATCTTTTTTAAGGTGCTTACTACATCTTAGAACAATACAATAATTGTTCTAGCTACATACATATTCCAAAATTGAGACAATAAAATAATAAAACTCACTCAACCTATACTAAGTAACTTACCTCAAAATCATGCACAAAAATAATGTAGACTAGAAAAAATGGGCAGAGTTCACATGAAATTGTATAGAAACATATCATAGAAGATATTTTAAGAAAGAAACAAGCCATAACCTAGTCAAATGGGTCTCTTTGTTGATTAGCTAGGTTGATTACAAATTCCTATAGAACTATCATCAGATTAGGTACAATAAAATGAATAATAAATTATTCCCAGCTAGTAGGATCAAATACAATTTTCTAAGGTGATAAAATTGCATATACAGATGTATGTAACTATGTATGTATGTATGTGTATCATCATTAAAATGGAATCACTTCTATGCTAAGAGTGTTTAGCACTCCAATAAAGTAGTCTAGGGTTATTTCAAGTGCCTTGAATGGGTCTTTGCATGGATTTGGTTATTCCCCCCTTCTTCTACTTCTCTCTCTCTCTCTCTCTCTCTCTCTCTCTCTCTCTCTCTCTCTCTCTCTCTCTCTCTCTCTCTCTCTCTCTCTCTCTCAATTTCTAGCCTATTTATGATAAACTTCTTTGTGAAACTAAGGACTTTAACCTTTGGGTCAAGGATGAACTTTTAGGTCAAGGTTGACCTCAACCCTAACCTAGGTCATGGATGATCTTGACCCTGACCTAGGGTAGGGTCCACCTTGTCCTTGGCCCCAAGTTCATTTTTCAATTTCTAGAAGTTTTGGGATCTCAGGCTTCAAAAAGTTTCTTTTCTCACTTTTGAGTTGGATTTTTTGGGTTTTAGAATGGTAGAATCTTAAATTAAATTAAATTTAGGTCCATTCCTAGGGTTAAGGTTAAATAGCATTTAATGCTCTCATGTTAGCTTTCTCTAGGATTTTGTGCCCTAGATCTCTATATAAGGGAGCCTTCTTCCTTCATTTTGACATCCACTCTTTTATGATCAAGCATCTATCTATTATCCACTTTCTATGAGTGAATACTACCATTTATGAACAAGCATCCACTTACATGAAGTGAAGTTCTACTATCCATCAAGCATTCAAGCATTCAAGTGTTCAAGCATTCAAGCATCTGATTCATCAATGAGGTCCCTTGTTATCCATTAAAGGATTCAATCTCTATGGATCCCTTTTGTTTAATATTTCTCTATCCATAATCATCCAAGCCTTTTCCTATGAAAATATTTATTCAAGATTGGTGTTGAAGATCTAATGCCATTGATTTGAGACATCCTACATACATTTCTACATTCATTTAGAGCATTCGTTCTTGTAGATTCAAGGATTCAAATGCTCGACAAGGATTTCAAGATAACCAAGGT
The DNA here is from genome assembly GCA_028749045.1 of Cupressus sempervirens. NCBI lineage: Eukaryota > Viridiplantae > Streptophyta > Pinopsida > Cupressales > Cupressaceae > Cupressus > Cupressus sempervirens. The sequence continues at coordinate 194,842,636 of CM053789.1, read as the reverse complement.
GAATAGCTCTATTTACTTTGTTTATGCATATTTCAATTTTAGTTATATTTCAAGGTTAATTCCAAACCAGGTTTTGACTAAGGTGAACACCCATCCAACAAAAAAACCATTTTCCTTGTAGATACAAGTGTAGAACAATGAATTCAAGAGCATATTTGGATACCCTTTTCATTGAACTTAAGAGATCTATGAACATAAATTTTGTTAGAGCAATATAAGTCAAGGTTGACTTTTTAGGGTACAATTGTGCCCCTAGGGTAAGATTATGCCATACTATTAGGGTCAAGGTCGACCTCCCCTTAAAAAGACAAAATATTTATAGGTTTTCTCCATCTCGACATTTCTAGTTTGGAATAGGTTACAAAATTCCCCAAAACTATGCATAGACATCAAAAATCAACATTTTTTAGATTCAAGGTTAGTACTTTTCTTTTATCTATTCCAAGATTTAAGCACATACTGCTCAAAACAAAAAGATCATTAAGCCTCTTTTCTCCCTATTCTTCATCACATGATCCATTTTTGCATTGAACACTTTCTTGTGCTTAATCAGTTTGGATCATTCGTTTTGGAAATTAGGTTTGAAGAGAGAATTTATTTTCTTTCTATTCATTTTGGTGAACCTGATATACTTACCCCCTATCTTTTGTGGAATTGGATGCCCTATTGTGTTTTGTTGTGTTATATTTCATTTCATACATGTTAGGTCTTTTCTTGCATTAAGATTAGATTTAGTTTATGCTCTTACATTTTAAACTTCAAAAATACAAAAAAAAAATGTAAAATATCTTTCAAGATATAAAAAATTATTTTTCTTTATGTTTTATTAGTTAATTTCATTTTTATTCCATTGGTTTATGATCTTGATTATTTCTAGTCCTACTTCTAATCTTAGGGTTAGATGCAGTTGTAGACATATGGGTACCTTTGAACTTGAGTCTTTTTATCCTTTTCTTAGGATTTTGGATGAAACTTTTATTATTCTTGATTATAATCCTATGATGGAGCAAAACTCTTCTCAATCATCTCATTATGACGATGATGCTTTAAGAGTTCCTCCTAAAAAAACCCAAAAACTTTCAAACAAACTTGATAAAATGGGTAATTGGCTTCTTCAAGAAAGCCATAATCAAGATTCTATTCAAGCTATAGAGGCTCTTAAGAAATTTCTTTCTGATAGTCACCAATGTGTTCATCTCTTGCATGGTATTACTCACCTTGTGTATTCCAATGTTAAACTTCTAGCTCAAGAAGCTCAAGATTTAGGATTGTCTCCTCCTATCACCATTGTAGAACCTTCTTCTATTCCTTTCTCTAGTGTTCCTAACTATACCCCTTCTTTGGTGACTATGATAGTTCCCTCTATCCCTATGAGTGTTCCTCCTATGTGCCTTCCTACATCACAACCATCTTATGATAATGTTCCTTTTATTTATTCTACTCCTATGCCAACTATAGTTCCTAGTGTTCCACCAATTGTTTCTTTTATTGTTGTAGCTTCATACACTTTACCTAGTGTTTCTGATGTTGCTAGTTCTCCTATTTCTTCTCATGATTCTACAATTATCAATTAGGCTCAAACTATGACATCTTTACAACAACAACTTGCATCCTATACTCAAAACAAGCTTAATATCCCTACTTGTGACATGAGAAGTCCATTGTCTCAATATATTATTCGTACTCCTATTCCTCAACAAGCTGATATGCCTCATCTTGAGAATTATAATGGTAAAGGAGACCTTGTTCATCATGTTAAAACATTTCAAATCCTTTCTAGTGATTATGCTTATGATCATAAGATTTTAGAGAAGTTGTTTGCTCAAAATTTTCATGAAAAGGCCTTACAATGGTTTTGTTCATTGACTTCTCATTCTATTAATTCATTTCCTCAACTTGCTAATACCTTTATTCAAAAAAATTGAAAAAAAATTGGCCCAAAGTGTCTTTGACTGATTTGATGTATTGTAAACAAAATTCTTAGGAAAAATTGACTAAATTTATTGGTAAATTTAAGCATTTGCATGCTTATATTTCCTATTATGTTCCTGATATTGATATTCAATGTATGTTTATTTCAAATTTGTAAAAGGATATAAGAGATAAGATTATACTTACTAAACTTACCTCTTTTCAACAACTTTGTGCAGTGCTTCATCATTATCAATTACAAGTGAGTCAATTTGAGAGCACCATTCCAATGACTCCTATTCCTATTGATGAAAGTGATGGTTCTCATAGTCCAAATAAATTTCAAAAATTCAACAACTATATAAAGATACATAAACAAGAAAATTTATTTACAAATCAAGTTGTTGTTGCATCTAATAATGTCACTTTTACATCCACTACATTTCAATTGAATCATATATTTACTCCTCTCTTTGAATCTTTGCATTCTATTATGAATAGGTTGTTAATTGCTAATATGATTACTTTACCTCCTATTCTACCTCTTTTACCTACTACAATGGAAGCTAAATATTTTAATCTAAATGCTTTTTGTCAATATCTTCACTAGAATGGTCATGATACTAAGAAATGTTATTCTTTGAACATAAGATTCAAGAGTTAATTTATTCTAATGATTTATCTATTGATAATTTTGATGGTAGTGGTAATATATATATTTCTCCTCCTAATCAATTTTTTTAAATCTATATGAATCCCTTACCTATACATGATACTAATACTATTCCTCAGCCATCTTCTATGGATATTGTGTATGATTAAAAGATGGATGATCTTAATCATATTTTTAATTAAGTGGAGAATGTAGTTCAATATGAATCTCCACCTCAGTCTCAACCTCCACTTCAATCTTAAGTTTTAGCTCTACCTCATCTGAAACCTAAGCCTAAATTGAAGACTCAACCTAAACCTTGATGACAACATAAGGAAAAATGACATCAAAAACTTTTGATTACCTTTGATGATTTAGATACTATTAAAGATCATGATGGTACCCTTTACAATAATTCTAAGATTGCTAAGATACCCACTCGTGGTTTCCTTGTTGACCCTACTTCCTTAGTAAATGTTATCATAGAAGAAAACATTTTTACGAAAATTTTGCGACATGATTTTTATGATAAATCAGATGTGTGGATTCAAACTTGTAATGGTTTTCTTTATCTGTCATTTAGTTATATTGATTTACCAATTGAACTTTGTCGAAAGATTATGAACACCACATTTTTTTTTGTTACTACTTCTAATCAGTTTCAAGTTAACCTTGGTTTACCATGGTCAAATTCCATGCATGTTGTTGCTTCACCTATTCATAAATGTCTTAAGTTTTTTTATCATGATGAAGTGAAGACAATTACTCATAGTTTATATCATACATCTAGGCCAAGGGATGCTGCTACCATTGACTTATTTTTCCTTCATTACCTAATTCATGTCCTCCTTGACCTTATCATCTTTCCATTCATATCAAGTCTATAAGTAGTGTAAGATTCTTGAGTTAAGTTTACCTCCTATGGATCATAACCATGGTCTTTTGCCTAAACCTTCTACACCTCCTTTATCTATGGCTTCTACATCTATTAATCAAGCTCTATTGTTTCTTGTCAATCTCTTGATAATCCTATTAGTCCTCCTATAGAACCTATGAAGGATTAAATAATTGTTCCTCCTAGTTCTCAATAAATCTGAAGTAAAGAAAAATGTAATCGATCTGCTAATGAAGATAGTAAGAAGCATCATGCTCAAGCTAAAGATCGTAATTCTATTAATAAAAATATTTACGTTCTTTGGATACAACTAAGCATGATGTGTGAGAAGAATTTTTTGTTAATAACAATGTTAAGTTGCATGATTCTAATGATTCTATTCATATCTTAGATCCTATTTTGATTAATCTAGATGATGAAGATACTCTTGATGATATTGATGATTTTAATGATGAATTGGAAACTATTGAAATTGACATTGATTTACCTAATATGTTTTCCTCACCTTTGATACTTACACCTAGCATTGAATATTGTGATTCTTAAGAAGATCATTGTTTGGAACTAGCTATCATTCCTACTATGTTGGATATTGTCCCTCTTGTAAGTTACCCACCTTCCCTAAATGATATACAATGAGATGGGGAGAGTAGGAAGCACATTTGATTGGTTTTTCCTTAATGTGTTTTTTTGTTGTATTTTATTTCTCTTGTAATATGTTTTATAAATGTTGTTAGATTATTTTATACAATCTTTGTTGCTCTATTAGTACAAGGTGATAAAAGAATTGAACCTATTGTATTATTCCTCTACATGCAATTCAATTCTTCCATATGTTATTTCATGTTATGTTGTGCTATCGTTTTGTACATGTTTCCTTGTGTAATTTTCTTGGATTCGTGACTTGGTAGCATTGATTCTTTTTGGTCTCTAGGTCATGGTCCAAAAAGATTCTTCTATTTATTTCTTATGTGACTATTTCCTCCTTTGTGGTTGTAGTTCTACTTTTTTTGGGGAATGATGTCAATTCTTTTGCAATAATATCACATATATATTATCTTATGATCATATTGACGCCACATTAGGTAGATCCCTTCTATGTTCTTTGTATGTTAGTGTATTATTTTCATTGATTTGTCTTTTTATGGGGGCATTTTGTAGTGAAAATGTAATCAATGGAGTTTTTTATTTTTTCATCAAAGCCATTGCTTCTATTAAAGTGTTAGCTATGACTTTAATGTGGGAGGATACACTCTACTCACTTATTGCACACACACACACACACTTTTCGATACACATATATATTATTTTTCAAAATACCTTTTCTCCCTTTTTGGATTAGTAATAAATCCTTAAAGCATGGGTTTATATTTTAGGATCTCTTGATCCCTCTAGTTTCAAATATATTTTTAATCCCTTAAGGTCAAAGGTGTCCTTAAGATTAGATCTCTTTTAATTTTTTATTTTACTTTTATAGAATATAATATTCTTGAGGGTGAATCCTTGATGGGTTGACGTGTGAGTAGCCACATTCACTAGGTGGTTTAGTTCCATCTTTCTAGTTGCATAGTTTCTTTATGTGGTTCACAATGGGACATAGGTTCTCATTGGGTGAGATAATCACACTCTTTTTCTTTTTTATTTTGTCTAGAGATGTCTCTCTTATTGTGATCTTGGAGTTGATGAAGACTTGAGTCTCTAGGGGCTTGAGGATTTCTTTTTCCCTTTGATATTAATAAGATTATATTTTCATTATGATCTACATTACTAAGATTTTGCATCAAGTCTATACTCTTGCTAAAGTGGGGGCTAAATGTATCATCTTAAAATGTAAGAATTTATGTGTTAAGAGTTTTTATCCCTCTAAGTAATTGGTATAGGTTCATGTCAAGTGCCTTGAATGGATCTTTGCATGGATTGGCTATTTTCCCCCTATTGTACTTCTCTATCTCTCTATTTCTAGCCTATTTCTGACAAACTGCTCTGTGAAAGTAAGGACTTTGACCTTTGGGTCAAGGATGAACTTTTAGTTCAAGGTTAAACTTTACCCTAACCTAGGTCAAGGATGACCTTGATCTTAACCGAGAGTAGGATCAAGCTTGTCCCTAACCCCAGGTTTATTTTTTAATCTCTAGAAGTTTTGGGATCTCAGACTTCAGAAAGTTTCTTTTCTCACTTCTGGGTCAATTGCTTTGGGTTTTATAATGGTAGAATTTAAAATTACATTTAATTTAGGTCCATTCCTAGGGTTTAAGGTTAGATTGGATTTTATGCTCTCATGTGGGCCTTCTCTAAGATTTTGTGCCCTAAATCTCTATATAAGGAAGCCTTCTTCCATCATTTTGATATCCACTCTTCTATGATCAAGCATCTATCTATTATCCACTTTCTATGATTGAATACTACCATCTATGAATGAGAATCCATGTAAATGAAGTGAAGATATACTATCCATCAAGAATTCAAGAATTCAAGTGTTACGACACTCAAGCATCCTATTCATCAAGTAGCTCCATTGTTAGCCATTGAAGGATTCAACCTCTATGGAGCCCACTTGTTGAAGATTTCTCTATCCATAATCATCCAAGCCTTTTCCTATGCAAAGATCCATTCAATATTGGTGTTGAAGATCTAATTCCATTGATTTTAGACATCCTACATACATTTCTACATTCATTTGAAGCATTTGTTCTTGTGGATTCAAGGATTCGAATCGTCGACAATACTTTCAATATAAGCAAGGTGAATAGTTCCATTTACTTTGTTTATGCATATTACAATTTCAAGGTTAATTCCAAACTATGTTTTGACCAAGGCAAACCCCTCATCCAAAAAAAAAACCATTTTTCTTGTAGACATAGGTGTGGAACAATAGATTAAAGAGTAGATTTGGATACCCTTTTCATCGAATTTTCAAGATCCAAAAATAAATATTTTATTGGAGTAGTGCAGGTCAAGTTCAATATTCCAATGTATAATTGTGCCTCAAGATAAGAATGTGCCCCACTATCAAGATCAAGGTCGACCTCCCCTCAAAAGGACAAAATATTTTTGGGTTTTCTCTATTTTGACATTTCCAGTCTGAATCAGGTTTTAGAATTCCCTAAAACTATACATAGACATCAGAAAACAACATTTTCTAGGTTCAAGGTTAGTATTTTTCTTTTATCTATTCCAGGATTTAAGCACATACTCCTTAAAATAGAAAGATCATTAAACCTATTTTCTCCCTATTCTCCATCAAATGATCCATTTCTACAATGAACACTTTCTTGTGCTTAATCAATTTGGATCATTCCTTTTTGAAATTAGGGTTGAAGAGAGATTCCATTTTCTTTCTATTCGGTATGTACATGTATATGTATATGTATATATGGGTATATATGTGTATATGTATCTATATATGTATGTATGTATATGTATGTATATATACATTGAGATCTTGTGGGTTGTTTTTGATGATTGACTTCTTCAAGAGAATCACAACACCAATACTATGGCTATTTTTTATGCTCTTAAGAAAGTGATCTATAATGATGGACATGGATCTTTTGTGTGGTCTTACTCACCTTGTGCACACTCATCTTAAGCCTTTATCTCAAGCCACACCTAAAATAGGAATGGCTTCACGTATCACTAGTGTTGAACCTACCTTGTCTCTTTACAAACCTATCTCTAGCATTCCTTCTTATGTTGCTCCTATTGTGACTACTTATATGAAACCATTTAATCCTCCTATTAGTAGTCTTACTATTTCTTCTCTACCTATGAGTTTTCCACCTACTTTATTTCCTATCTCACAACCTTCATACAATATTTTTCCTTACACTTACCCTAATAATCCTACTATAGTTCCTAATGTCCCACCTATAACACATTCTATTCTAGCTAATTTTTACACTCTTCCTACTATGTTGAATGTGTCATTGCGACCTATTTTCTCTATTGATTCCAATATCATTAGTGTTGCTCAAATTGTATCATCCTTACAACAACAACTTTCTTCCCTTACTCAATCCAAGTTTAATGTGCCTACATTTGATATGGGTAGTCCTACACAAATATAATGCAAAGCAGGAAAAATGGGAAGAGTTCACAAGAAATTTTACAAAAACATATCATAGAAAATATTTTTACAAATAAACAAGCCACAAACTATTTAAATTGGTCTAATTTCTAATTAGCTTGGTTGATTACAAATTCCTATAGAACTATCATTAGAATAGGTACAATAAAATGAACAATCGGGTATTCCCAGCTAGCAGGATCAAATACAATCTTCCAAGGTAATAAAAATGCATATGTAGATGCATCACTTGCATGTAAGGCATGAAGTGCATACCCCAATTTATAATGAATGGATATATATAAAGGCTCCATATGCTGGCCAAAAAATGGAAGCCAAGGATGTAACCATGCATGCATTTGCACACTCTCCCTGTGAGGATCTAAAGTATCTGCTATTGCTATTTATTTGGGCATGACTATATGATCTAGAATGTTATGAATTACTAAATCTGGTAGTAAATTCTCCCATGTCTTTAAAAAATGTAGCATAGTTCATGGTCCCTTTCCCAAAGGAATTTTTAGTAGCTATTCTCGTTGCTGGAAGAATAACTCCAGTGAAGAGTTGAGTGTAAGAAGTTGAAGAAGAAAGTTCTACTTTTGTGTAAATACCATAATCATGAGGCTCATTCCTTTCCAGAAGCCTCTACCACAATTACATTACCTCTAAACCATGCAAAGGATGTTGAATTGGTTCCCAAACTTGAAACACTCTTATAAGCAATGACAAAGCAAATGCAGATGTAGTACACATATTACTATTATTTATGTATATGTATGAATGTATGTATATATGTGTATATATATGTATATATATACATATATATATATATGTATATATATATATATATATGTATATATATATATATGTATATGTATATATATATATGTATATGTATATATGTATATGTATATATATATATGTGTGTGTGTGTGTGTATACATACACACACATATGTGTGCCTAAGTATGTATATATCCAAAGAGATCTTGGCACAACAAAAATTTGATCCAGTTGCATACATATTCTAGAATCCAAATAATAAAACAATTAAACTCACTCAACCCATACTAAGTGACTTACCTCAAGATCCTACACAAAAATACTCCAAACCAAGAAAAATGGGTAGAGTTTGCAAGAAATTTTACAAAAGCATATCATAGCCAGAACAATCAGTTGTTCCTAGCTAGCTGGATCAAATACAATTTTCCAAGGTGATAAAATTGCATGTGCAGATGTATGTATGTGTGTCTGTGTGTATGTATCTATGTATATATGTATGTATGTATATATATGTATGTATATATGCATGTACGTATGCATGCATATATACATAGAGTGATCTTGCAAATTGTGGAGATTAGTGGAGATCTAGGATTTTATTGCCATGCCCTTGTGTTCTCTACATATGTATGTATGTATATACATATATATAGATATGTATATGTATATTAATATACATATATATATTTATACATATACATATGTATATGTATATATATGTGTGTATATATTCATACATACACACATATGTGTGTGTCTATGTATGTGTGTATGTATGCATACAAACAAAGAGATATTGGCACAATAGAAAAATAATAAAACTCACTCAACACGTAGCATGGCCACAACTGTGATGGCAGTGCCTATTGGTAATTAGATTCCTATTCTTCTCTCTCATTTTTCATGCATTTATTTCACTTGAACTATTATTTCTTAGGGGAAATTTTCTAATATAGGATTCACTTTATATAGGATGCAATGAGGACATTCCTAGATGTACCTGTGTTAGATGTATTGGAATCACTAAAGAATTGTGATGAATTACTCATGAACAATGAAGATGGAATTCCCCTAAGAGTAGTAGGAGGCAATGAGGACATTCCAAATACTTTAAATATTGATCCTTTCATAAATATTTTAGATGTTAATGAGGAATCTAGATGTTGGGGAATGGGGGCAAATGAGCTTCCACCTTCACATGGTTGGCCCTGATTAGTACAAAAATATTAAACTATTCTCAAAACCAAGTGAAGCTCAACATTAACCTATGATTGCATGGAAACTAATTGTGTGAATCTCTTAGTTTCAGGCAATGCAAAGGGATGCCATAATTCAATATACAATCTCAATTCATATGCATACGACATCAAGTGGAGCTGAAAAATGTAATAGGTTTGCATTTTTGTTAGATGTCTTTAATTGGGTATTTATAGTCATAGACATTGACAAACATTGTAACTTTGACTCTTATAGGCAAGGGTAATTTCCTCAACATGAAAGAACATCAAGACTTTCTATATGCTGGCTTGTTAAGGAGACTCTCTTGGCCATAGCAACTAGATTTCTAATGATCATGATGTTCTATAATTTTAAAAACTTAATAGACCTATTAAATAAATTTAATTCTATTGTGTTTTATTAGATCTAAATATTTTCCATGCATATAGAATGCAGTTGCACATGCATTCTCAATTTAGAGTGGCAAAATCTAATTTTGGATGTGATGGAAAAATGACATGCACCAGAAGATGGGAAAATGATGTCACTTTCATAGGTCCAAAACCTTCTTTTGTACTTTATAGATTGATCCTTTCTTAAAGATTTTAGATGTTAATGGGAAACTTAGATGTGGGGGTGGGGCGAGAGGCAGGGGCATGGAGCTTTCACCTTCACATGGTTGGCCTTGATTGGTAGAGAATATTAAACTATTCTCGAAACCAAGTGAAGTTCAACATTAACATATGATTGCATGACAACTAACTATGTGAATCTCTTGGTTTTAGACAACGTAGAAGGATGTCATATATCAATATGCAATCTCAATTCATATGCATATGACATTAGGTGGAACTAAAAAAAACCAATAGATTTGTACTTTTGTTAGAGGTTTGTATGGACCTATTAAATAAATGTAAACATGGTAGATTTTTTCAACTCTACCTATTGTCCATGCATATAGAATGCAAATGCACCTGTACTCTCAATTTAGAGTGGCATTCACAAGTTTATCAAGTCAATGGTATGACATTAACAAGGAATTTATTAATGGAATGAATGAATTTTATTAATTAATTAATTAATTTTAGATGTTAATGACAAATTTAGATGTTGGGGTGGGGGGGTGGGGCCAAATAAGCTTCCACCTTCACGTGGTTGGCCATGATTAGTAGAGACTATTAAACTATTCTCAAAAACCAAGTGAAGCTCAACATTAACCTATGATTTCAAAACAACTAAATGTGTGAATCTCTTGGGTTCAAGAAATACAGATTGATGCCAAAGTTCAATATGCAATTTTAACTCATATGCATATGACATCAGGGGGAGCTGAAAAAACTCAACAAGTTTGAATTTTTGTTAGAGGTTTGCATAGACCTATTAAATAAATGTAAACATGGTGTTTTTTTCTAGCTCCTCCTATTGTCCATGCATATAGAACACAGTTGCAATAGCATTCTTGATTCAAAGTGGCATTCACAAGTTCATCTAATCAATGGTATGATGTTAATGAGGAATTTATTAATGGGATGAATGAATTTTATTAATGAATGAATAAATTTTAGATGTTAACATGTAATTTAGATGTTGAGGATGGGGTCAAATGAGCTTCCACCTTCACATGATTGGCCATGATTAGTAGAGAATATTAAACTACTCTCAAAACTAAATAAAGCTCAACATTAACCTATGATTGCATGACAACTAACTGTATGAATCTATTGGTTTTAGAAAATGCAAAAGGATGCCATAGTTCAATATGCTACTATGATTCAAATAGCTTTAAATTTTTGGCTCCTTTTTCCTATGGTCCCATGGTATTTTGTACATAAAAAATCTACCCACTGAATATACAGGTTAGTCATGTATAACTGATCTTCACTACTGCAAAAAAGAAAAACTAATAATCCTCATTGGATAAGCAACATTTTAAAAAAATATTTCAACTACCCATCATAATTGTGACAACTTATTCTGATGGATAGTTTTCTCTCCCACACTACATGTGTCACATACTCATCACACTTGTAACGACCCTTTTCAATGGAAAGTCATCACTTCTATGACATAACTATCACAAGTATATAGCAATTATGATGATAGACTAAAAGCTTACACCATCATAATTGCGATGGTCTACTATCATAATTAGGATGATGTGAAAATGAACTCTTTCCCTGGCTCTCTTCCAAGTTATGAAAGTTTAATCTATTGCACTTGCGATAGACACCTATGTCATCACAATTTGTGATAGAAAAAAGTTTGATGCCCATCTAATAGAAGACAATTCTTGGTACTATCACTTGGGTGATGGGTAGTCATCACTATTATCATTGCCTATCATCATAATTCAGGTCAAAATTTTGTAGTGAAACCATGGAGGGAGTAATATACCCACTAGCCTTTCCTTGCAAGTAAAAGGATGTCCTATTAAAGGCTTACATATGTTCCTTTTAAGAATTGATCAAGTTAGGAGTGCATATAATCTGTTAGGATTACAATAGTTAGTTAAGGCTACCTTGTTAGAGGATTTTAGTTCCTTTATGAGGGATACCTTGTTAGAGGATTTCAAAAAAATGTTAATGTTAGAAAGTAAAACCCAAGAAGATAACCTCGAGATGGGGGAGTGAATCAATTATACATTTAAAATAACTCTTAATGTCTTTATTAATTCCAAAACATCTAAATAATAGATGAAACAACCATAGAAAGCTAACCATGCACAATAAAACCACATATGTTAACTAGAGAAACCCTTTATCAGAGGGAAAGTCCCAGTGGGAATGATTCCCACAAGATGATGTACTAATATAAAAGCTCCTTGTGAAAGGATAAACCCTATTAGGAGTCAATTAAATTCAATTAGTACATAGATTTTATATTAGGAGATTCTAACCCTATTAGAAGCTTTGCCAACCTTTTTAGGAGTTGAATGGAGGATAATTGAACTCACTGTCCAAATAGCCTTAGTCTTCACTAGACAATCTTCCAGATAAGCATATCCAAGATCTTTGATCTGAATCAAATAGAAACTCCTTTGCCATTATAGTTACTTTGAAGTTCACAATAAATCTTCAAAAATCAATCTTTTCTCTACTTATAGAAAAGTTCACAATCAAGTTCACATAACCAAACATCACAATGCATATGATAGCATTTGATGATTTACCGCAAGGAAACAATCTTTCCTTTATACCAAGTCCTATAAACAAGTATTGAGTCAGCCTTGAGGCTTTCCCAATGTACAAAAATAATATAGGAGATCATTAAGATATTACAATACCCATTACATTACAATTATATTCTTCCTTCAAAGATATTCACAATAGTCAGCTCACAAGAAACATCTTTTGAAATCTCTTTGCCAAACCACACATAATGAACATATGTTTTTTCCATCTAGAATATAGCATCCTAAACATTTCTTTGACCATCCTCTAAGATCACTTAACAAAATTCCATCTTTGTTGAAAGATATAATCAATTTATCAGTACTCACTTTCTAGAAACTCTCTCTAAAAGCTACCCCAAGAAAACATTGAATAACTCTATAATATCTTCATAATTATTTATGTGCACATAACTAAAGCATTTTTAACCATCACCAAATGTAATATTGACTGTACAAAACCTAACTCATTTACCATTGACCATGCCAAATGAATCTTCCTCTATAACTCTGGTAATCTTCACATAATAACACATATATTCCCATCAATGAAAAAACTATGTCATGAATGCAACATATATCCACTAAATCATATCTCCAAAAATGCTAACATGCTTCCACATTGGAATAACATCATCATTTATGCTAACAATCTCCCCATGTGACATTGATGGCTACATAGATGAAAACCATCTAAGTATTATGAATACCAAATATGTTTCTTCCTCATTTTCCTTTACTCTACCATTCATGTTGCCCATGAATCCAGACATACATCTCAGGCTTAGATAGGTTGTAAAGATTTTTTTATGTTTAAGTCACAACCAACATGCACAAGGTGTTAGTCTTTCCTACACATAATACTCTCCCCATTGACATAAATGAACGTTTCATATAAGATATAATATTTTTCATGTACTATTCTCTCGCCCATTGACATCAATGAAAAAGGTATCATTATGTCAATTCTCAAAGTTCAATCATTTCTAAAATAATCTATTAAATCTCAAGTGTCTAAAGACATCATTAAATCCTAGTACTAAGAGTACTAAATGGATCATCTCATATAGCAATACTCCCCATACGAGAAGCATCAAGCATCCAATCCAAAAAAAAAAGTGCTTTGCTACCAAATCAATTGATGCAATCTCTGCATCATTTACTTAGAATTAGGTTGGGGCATATTCCAAACCATACCTCCCAGGTACTAAAATGTATCCTTAGCCAAAGGTTTTGTCAATATATCTTCTATATTATCTTTTGTGCTAAGATACTCTAACCTCGTCTCTTTTTCTACTACCTTTTCTCTCAAAAAGTGATACTTAATTAAAATGTGCTTTGTATTTAAATGTAAAATTGTATTCTTTGACATAATCACTATATGTGTATCATCATAATGTATGATAATAGGCTCTATAAACTCAATTCCAATATCTTTTAGTAATTGTGTCATTCAAATAGTCTAATTACAATTGTTTACTACAGCAACATACTCTGCTTCAATTGTTATTTGTGAAATGCAATCTTGTTTCTTGTTTAGCCAAGAAATCAATCTTCCTCCCAAGAAGAATGCTCCACCAGTGGTTCTTTTTTCATCATCTACACTTCCTTCTTAATCAGCATTAGTGTATGCACATAATGTGAAATTGTGTCATTTGTCATACTATTAGGATCAACCATAGACATAATAAAAATTACATGCAAATATAACCAATATCGAAAAATAATAAAACGCACAAAAGATAACACAAGACACAAAGATTTATCATGGTTTACCCAATCCCTAGGCCACATCCTCCAATAGCAAGTCCAATATTATTATTATCAAGTGATTACAATCTGTAATCCTTTATGGCTCAGTACCACCACAAGAAGCTACAATCTCATCATACATAATGAAATCCCTAACTCTAAGTCCTTTTATACAAGCTTTTGACACTTACAAAATTAGGGTTAGAATAATTTGTCTAATAGAAAAATGATCATCAACCCCTTCTACAATAGTAGAGATATTTTTGGCTTCAGGGGCACTACCCCTAAAAAACCCTCATAGGGGCATTGCTTCTTGACCCCACCCTTTATTATGATAGGGAGCACACCTAGAGTTCTGGACCCTACAAGGGGCATTGCCCCTAAACCCCCATAGAAATTATTTATGGGGAAACCATGCCAACTAAATCTTTGAGTCTAATTAGGCTCCACATCACAACACATACCATAAGCCATAATCAAGTGTTCCTTTCAAATAAATGAAAATTCATTTTATTGCTAGAAGGTAAGTCTCTTTGGGATCTACCTAAAATCTTGTTACAATTCCAACTACATTAGATATATAAGGTCTATTATATGTCAAGTACTATAATCCACCAATTATAGATCTTTACTTCTTCTATTTTTCACTTAGGGATTCATCTTTGCTAGATAACTTACATCTAGTTACCATAGGTGTTCCAATAGGTTTATAACTTTCCAATCTAGATCTTTTTAGAAAATCTTTGAGATACTTAGCTTGTGATATAAAAATGCCATCTTTGATTTGTACAATCTATAATCCCAAGAATTATTTCATCTCTCCAATCATACTCATCTTAAATTCTTTCTTCATTTGTTCTAAAAATGTCTTGCTAGCTTCATTGTTACCTCCAAAAATACTATAACAATCAATAATCATCTTAATTCTTTCTCAAATATAATTACTATCAACATTACCATTTACAAATCCCAAATTTGTTAAGTTTTTATTAAATCTTGCATACCAAGATCTAGAATCTTATTTCAATCCATACAACACCTTTTTCAATTTTCAAACCATATTCTTCTTGTCTATTAGAGAAAAACCATCTAATTATTCAATGTATACCTCCTCTTCAAGTTCTCCATTTAGAATCTAATTTTACATCCATTTGATAAAATTTAAAGTTATTGTTACATGCATATGCCAAAAATATTCTTACTACTTCTAGTCTAGCAATAGGTGCAAATGTTTCTTCTTGTGAATATTTTGTACAAAACAATCTTTATTCCTCACAACTTCTCCTTATTCTTTCATTTTTTTTTCTAAATACCCATTCAGTTCCAATAGTATTCTTATCTTTAAATCTAGAAACCAATTTCCAAGTCTTGTTCTTTTTGATACGTTCTAATTCCTCTTTCATAGCTTTAATCCAATAGTCGTATTTACAAGCTTCATCATCATTCTTAGGTTCAACTTGAGAAATTAAAAATAGTTTTTCATGTACCTTGTTTCTTTTCATAACTCCTCTATTCACACTTCTAATGTTTTTTTAAGTAGGATGCTTATTTATCACATTTCTACCAGCTGTCACTTGTTCAATTCTGATTTTTGCAGTAGGTTCAGGTCTTGGTTCTTCTCTTTGTATTTCAGTCTACAAATTAGTGTTAGTTTCATAAAATAATTCTTGGTCAAAATTCTTCTTGTTAGTCCTTTGATTATTCTCTCCATCAAAATAATAATCAAATATCCTCTTTATAATTCTGAATCTTTCATCTACTCTCACATTGGTACTTTCAACAATAGTCTTTAATCTTTTATTCAAATATCTATATGCTTTTCTTTTTAATAAATATAAAAGAAAAAATTCTTTATCACTTCTAGCATAAAACTTGTTAATATCATCACCTCTCTTAGTATGTAATTTAATTCCAAAGACTAAAGTATTTCACAATAGGCTTATGTCCTAACCAAAGTTCATAAGGTGTCTTTTTGGAACCTTGTCAAATATGCACTATGTTCATAGTGTATATTGTGGTGTTCATTTATTCTCTCCAAAATGTATGTGATAGATTATTCTCAAAAATCATTTCTCTAGCTACTTCAGTCACTAATTTGTTCCTTCTTTTTGCTATCCCATTCTATTGCAAAGTCTTAGGAGCTAAAAGTTGTCTCTTTATACCACTATCCTCACAAAAATTGTTAAACTCATTTGAAAGAATTCTCCACCTCTATCAAATCTCAAGCATTTAATATTCAAACCAAATTAATTCTTAACTCTACTCTTAAATATCTTGAATTTCTCAAAAGCTTTAGACTTATGTGTAAGAAATAAAACCCACATAATTATAGTTAAATCATCAACAATAATTATGAAATAACTTTCAACATAAAAAGATCTAGTATTTGTAGGAACAATTATATCTATATGCACAATCTCCAACTTTGTTGAAGTAATAAATTTATTGATTGAAAATCAATTACTTTTCTTTTTTTTCCAACACACACTATTTTCACGTCATATTACTAGGTTTCACAATCTTAAGAAAATCTCTAACAACAAGTATAGTACTAACCTTCACAGTGTTATCAAAGTTGATATGAAAAAATCTCTTATGTCATAACTAGCTTTCATCCAATTTAGCAACTAGACATGACATTTCAATATGATTCAACTCAAATACATTTCCTCTTGTCCTTGTACTAGTACTAATAAATGTACCATTCTTATCCTTGATAATGCAAGTCTTCTTTGTAAACTACAACTTATATCCCTTGTTAACAAGCTATCCAACACTCAAAAGATTATGCTTCAGAGCATCCATAAAATAGACATCATCAATGCTAGTATTTTCATCAAGTGTAATTGATCATTTTAATTCTATATGACATGATGCAGTATTTACAACTCTAACTACTCCACTATCATATCTATTGAATTCTACTAAAAATTCCATATCACCAGTCATATGATGGTAACAATGACTATTTATAATTCAATCAGACCTTCTTTTCTCAAGTGTGAAACTATTGTTCTTTCTTCTTTTACTTTTCCCTTTATCTCTTTCTGAGAGCTTTCTTCTTTAATAGAAACAACTCTTATCTCTTCATCTGCATCATCACTATCAACTAGTAAATTTTCCTTCTTAAAATTAGGTTCAACATCCTCATGTTGGTTAACAGATTGTTCTTTTATATTATTACTCTTTATTACCCAATTAAGAACAATATCCAATAACAAATAGTTGGAAAGCCTCTTGTGAATAATTTAGCTTTCCTTTGAATTGATAGGTACAGCTCCTTAAAACAAATTTGCAATGAATTTTGTTTTCTTCCTAAACTACTTTGTGGTATGTTCTTAACCCAAGAACAGTAGAGGAATAACCAAGTTAAACCTAAATTAAATCCAACTTAGGTAGATAATAACTTCTCAATACTGAAACAAATTCATGTATCCACACATCTTATGAATCCATAAATCCATTCACATAATCAACTAATGCTAAACTAAGTCAAACTCAAATCTGAATTACAACTGATGAATCAAGAAAAACTAATAGAATCCTTTTGTCAAATGAATTATAACAATACTTATTACATTCATTTTTATTCTAGAAAATAGGGGAGATGAAACTCTATTCTTCCTTAGTTCTTTGTAATATAGAAAGGAAATACTAACTAATCACAATATGTACTGCAATGGAAAATGATTTGAAATAAAATACCATTAAATTGTCTCTGCAACAAATAGTACTTCACACAAAAAAATTTTGACCTTTCACTAACCATTCAACTTCATACATATAGATTTTGAGAGATGACCATTACAATAGGAATTTTAATCGGTTCATCTTCTAAGGAGACAAATGGCAAGATGCCAGTTTTTCATATCACAAAGTTTACAAAACTGGTAGAAGCTGCAAAAGAAAGTGAAAAGGAGGCATCATTAAATCATTTAGACTTCTTCCCCTTTTCAACTTTTTCCCTATATGCCTTAGTGGCAACTATAATGGTAACTAATTCTGCATGACTAGGCACCTGTACATCAGTGAATCTTAAGGGCCATTTTGAATGTTCTCAAGCCAATTATTTCACATAATTTAGATGTCTTATCAATTCTTTAGCAGCTATGTGTATTCATCCACCTAGTGTCTATAGCTCTGTCATTCTATTTTGAACACTTGAAGCCATTCCTGATAGGTTACTTAAATACATGGAGAAGTTATTCTTCATTATCTCCACTCCAATAAGGGCTCTCCCTTGACTGGTAGCTTGTGGATCAGTGTGTAATTCTTTCATTAGTTCAAATGCCCTATTTTGAGTTCTCTTCACTTTATCTTCTATTTCCTTGAGTCCTTTTTCAGCTTCTTGAATCATCTCTAGCTTGAATTGCATACCTTGGTGCTATTCAAATAGGGGTTCAGTTCCTTTCATCAAAATTTTTACTTCAACTACCTCCTTTGCCTTCATCTAGATAATCATTTTTAGAAGAGAAATACACTCATCACATCTTGCTTTCTCCACGGTCAAAGTGTGTTGATTGGATAAGATATTATCTTTCTTGGTCTCCAATCAAAGGATAACATTCCCAATTTGATCAATTAGAGCAACTCCATTTGCATTGAGTTTATCAATCCACTCCTTCCCAATCTGACCAAAATGTCTATCTTTCTGAAGCTATGAGATGAAATCTTGCACTTCCTCTACTTTAGGATTTTCAGTAGCAGACACACCAGTAATGGTTTCCAATGGAACAACTAGCTGCCTGATGAATTTTTTGAGTTCTTCTATCTCAACTTTCATCTTAATCTTTGATGATTTGAGGCTTTCTAATTGACCTTCTATTTATCTCATTGCCTAATCTCCATAAGCCAACTTTTGTATCATGCATGGCCACTCAAAGATTAATTGAATGCAGAGTGAAGTCTTCATGAGTCATATCCTTAATTAACCCTGCTTTATTTGGTTTTGCAACCTCCATAGTCAAATGTCCAGTCTCTAGATCTTGCCCAAGTATGGACACAGTTTTCTGCTTCTTAGCTTTTACTATGGCCAACTCGGAGTGTACTGCTTGAGACACAACATCCTTTGTAGGAACAATTTCATCTTTCCTCTTTCTTTTTCTTTCTAAGGTGTCTTCAAGCCAAGACTCCATACCAATCACTTTAGAAGCCACTCCAAGTGACTCTATGCTAAACATTTTCTTCTTTATAGGAGTCACTGCTACTGTTGTTACAGAGAAGGGGTTCTTCAGACCTTGAGAGAGAAGCTAAGATGATCCTGAGACATTCTCTTCTTCTTGAGTTCTCTCTGTAGCTTCATCAGATTTAGTGGACTCACTACTGCTGCTCTTATCATCTCCAATCTCTACTATTTGGATGGGAGAACTATTTGGCTTCAAAAGAGAAGCCCCTATAGATGGAGTAGAGCTATGATGAGGAGATGAAACTAGGGTAACATGAGTAGATGGAATTGGGGTAGCATGTGGAGATAAAGTTGGAGTGGTGTGAGGAGGTGAGGCTGGAATGGTGGTTCCATCTTTCGGCTCTTCTATCCATTTTTCTTTAGTACTAGCCTAAGCTCTAATCACTAGTAGAGAACCTCCTTCGCAAGTTGGAACTATTGAAATATTCTTCTCCGGGGTTTATCACCTCCTCCTATAGATTGAGCCAGCCCTTGAGTAGCTGAAGTTGTAACACTAGGTGTGGTGCTTTGAGAGGAAGTAGGAGTAGTAGTGGCTGGAGAAGCTTGAGTAGTCTTGGTCTTGCTCTGGCTCTTTTTTGCTGTCCACTCAACACATTTCTCAATTCTCTTGATGATTCGAGCCATCATAGCATCAATATCTTCTTCTATATTTACACATAGCTCGGAGTTGATTAGGATGTTTCTCAATTTGGTAAAATATGTATTACTATACATATTTTTCCCATCATCTATTAGCCTTTCCACATCCAAGTCAATTCCATAGGTTTTTATTTGATCTACTGTGAGTCTAGCAAAGGCACAGTCTTGGCTCTCTAGCTCATCTCTGCAATCAGCTCAGTAATCTTCTATAGTAGTTACATGTTTGATGATGATTCTGATTTGGAGCACATCCCTAGCATACCCATTTGGATCAAACATGGGCCTTATCACTTCATACTCCTCCAGTTTGTATCTATTCTCAAACACTTTGAGTATGTTCTTTGCATTAAGTCTGGATTCACAACTATAAGCTCCAACTTTTATGGGTAATTCGTACCCCTTCTTTCTCAAACTGGTGCTCAGGACATTTACTTGAATTTATTGCCTAACAATCTTGATGAGCACAATCATATCATCCAAATATGTAGGCAGTTTCAAGGGAAATCCATTAAATGCTGCAAGATGCAAATAGGAGAAATATGAGAATTGAATAAAATAACAGCCAAACTGGCTGATGATTGCCATTGCTTTTGGGTTGAACCTTCAATTCGAACACCCTTGGAGTTCCCTATAGATTCTCATAGTGAATGCATCATTAACTTAGATATACTTTGCATAGCTATTTTGTAACTGCAAGCATGGATAAAACTCACAGCTTTTTAAATTTTCAAGAAAATTCTCTATTTTTGGGAGTCCTGGCCATAATTGTAGGGAAGCCAACATATATATCAAGAAAGATGACATATAAAATGAATTATAAAACTTGGCTACACTGAGAGCCCTAGAAAGATGTTCACTAACTTCATGTACGCCCAGTCAACATACTGTGTGTCTAAGCAAATAATTTGTACCGTAAAGAAGTATTGTTCTATAAAATTGAGTGCTTCTACCTCACCTTTTAGTTGACGCAAGAGGACCAAAATATCCACAATTTCAGGCTTAAGATCCGTGCCAAACAGGGTTTCAAGGACCTTACTCTTTGCTCCCCTAGGCTTTTGGAACTAGGACTTCATGATCTCCTTCTACCACACCATCTTCCTTAGGGGGAATTCAGACACGGCTCCTCTAATTTTTAGCTTAGAAAACTCCTCTCATTCTAGAATCTGTAGACAATTCACCACCGCTTGCCTATCAATTGAAATCAATACCATTTGATCAAGCAATAGGAGCTACTTGGTGTCTGAGTTGTAATGATTGATACATTCCATAATTAGCTCCAGAGCTTGTATTGCGATAGGAAACCCAGCTACCTCTACCAATCCACTTCCTCAAAGTTTTTGTATTATAGGGTGAATCGGCTCAGTTCTCAGCCTTCTCTAAAAATCTTGCATATCAAAGAAATATAGTGAAGTATCAGAGATACTCTGCCACATTGACTTGATTCCACCCAGCCCATAAAAACCAGAGAATCTTGATGCCATCTTGCCTAATATAGAATGATAGAAATTCAACAATTGTGATTATGTAAAAAAAAAATGAACCCTAAACTTTGAAGTCTTTTAGAAGCACTATTCAATATAATAGTATAATAGTAAAGCAATGATTTGAAATTCTGTTAGGTTCTTCTTTATATAAGAACCTTAATCTGCCCATTAAATTACAAAATCCATGCCACATGAGTGAATTTAATGATAAATCTATTGGATTAGTAAATGTAAGGGTTTTAATGAATTTCTCCTTGTTATTTCATTGTTTCCATTTTCACCCAATTTCAGAAAAAGAAGAATGGAGTACTTCTTGGGGAAAAATTTGCTTGGCTAGATTCTGCTCAAAATTCCCTTACAAATTTAACTAATTTTCTTCCATTTCTATCCTAAACAAATCTTGTGATCAATTCAAAAACTTACCATGCTTGTAGTAGCAATTTTTCATTAGTATGCAGAAAATTGCTTTCGAGGGTAGAAAACTCGCAATGGAGAAGGCGATTTCCATTTTTTTGCTTACGCTTTTGTTTTACCTTTTCTGCCTTAAGCACTTTACTATAAGCCTTCAGAAAAGATAAAAAGGGCTTCACAAGAAAAAAATGGGGCCCACTAGTAACTTTACCCTTCTATTTAGGCCTTTTTAGAAAACTTACTTCTTGGTTCGAAAGCCACCAAAAGGAGAAGCTATTTCTGAGTTTTTTGCCGATACTTATTCTGATCATCCTGGTGAGTTTTGAGTGATTCCCACTATGAAAACATGATAATACTTGAATGATCCATCCATATTATGATTCACCTTTCCTTGTTTCAGCCTACAAATAGCACTTATAGATCTTTGCGAAGTTTCACCTTCGAGGTGCAGAAACCTGCTAAGGAGAAGAAGAAACTTGATTTTTCGCCAGTTCAACTTTCTTTATACTTGGATCAAATGAGCTACAAGTAAATTCATATAAGGTAGCATTATTCAAGAATCTCCATTGAGTAAGGATCTAGACTTCCCACATGACTCATGACAATAAGGAATACCCACCCAGCTATATAATTTTGGGAAAAGCAAAAAAAAAGATGGAAACCTAATGGAGAAACTTAACACTTAAGGAAGGAAGGACCAACTGAATTGACTGGCCTAAACACAATACGAGTTAAATCCTCCACTTTGAAAAATTGGAATATGGTAAAAAGTAGGGAAACATCTCATTAATGTAGAAGTAATCCTTAGATATTCTTGATTAGTAAGGCTATTTGGTCTTAAACTTCTTTTCTCTTATAGGATATTTAGAAGAATAATGACCAAGTTCTTTATACCTTTAGGTTCTGTCTCCATAAGAAAGGCAAGAACTTCAATATTCTTATCTTCAACTTCTTTTTCTTGCACATGTACTTGCACTTGTTTTGAACATAGGTCTATCCTTTTGTATGCTAGAAGTTGTTTCTACTCTAGGTAGTTCTTCACTATATTTTATCAATAATCTAGGTGCCTAAAATCTTAAAAGAAGAGTTTCCTTTGTAAAGTTAGGTGTACATGTGATGGAGTGATTTGTTCAATCATTTGTGCCTTTTGATGATAAGAAAGTGTCAAATTTCTTAAAAAATCCCACATACTTTCATCTTCTATCATAGATCCACAAAAACTTCTAATTCCAACAACAATCTCTCTATAACTCTGGTAATCTGCATAGAATAACACATATGTTGACATAAATGATAAAGTATGTGATGAATGCAACATGTAACCATTGAATCATGTCTCTAGCAATGTTAATATACTCCCCTATAGGAATAAAATCAAGATTCATGCTCTTGTATCTAGACTTGTGCCCTTTTATCCTTCTATCACTTTTTTGTTTCTCTCTATGTGCATGCCACATAGCTTTTAAACATTTTCCTAGTTTTATCAGATCAATGGTGGCTAGGATGTGAACATAAAACCTCCATTTCTATATGCCTGCCATAGGCTTTTCATATTTTTCTCCTTTTTCAAGAAAATTAATGTTGGAATATTCAAATGGTAAGAGTACTTTTGAGGGGGGGGGGGGGGGGGGGCGCGAATAAGAGGTACCACACCTTTCTAACCCCTTTTTTTTATCCTTTAAACATATAAATGAAAAAGAAATTGCATTCATATAAACATATAAAAGAACATAAAATTAATCACATGTAATAACACATAACACCAGAATTGATAATCCAAAAACCCTCCATGAATAAGAAGGTAAAATTGGGGTGGGGATGGTACCCACAAAAATTACTGTAGCAATCAATGTTCGACGACTTCTACTGGTCTGCCCTATGAAAGGCCTGCATAGTGACCTAGTTAGAGGATTTACAAACACTTACATGAAGTGTCACACTATTAAAGGATTTACAATAGGTTTTTAAACCCACCTAATACATAGGATTTTCAATCACCTTCCCCAAAGGTTCTCCTACCTAGCTGTTAAGCTAACCTATCAACATAGGATTTCAACCTCTAATACAATGGTGAGAAAGTATTTGAATGTTTGACCTAATAGAGTGAAATCTTCAATTGTTGGTTTCAAGTACTAGATCTACTCTTCTTTTTTTGATCCTTGCTTGATCTAATCTATGAATGTATCCCCTACTTTGTTATGATCAACTAGATATGAAATTGCTGCTCTGTTCCTCCAAGTCTTTTCTTCTTCTCACTAAAATTTTGTTATAATCTCCCCATACAATATTCTCATCTCTTATGCAATGGTTTTTTGACCTCCTTTTAAAGATTGTAAAGACTTAGGGTTAGGTATGGATCTACGATCCACATTGAATCTTCAAGTTCTTGCTCATACCTTGCATTTTTCTCATTGGTTGCATGCCTTCTCCATTTTCTTAT
This sequence comes from Cupressus sempervirens, assembly GCA_028749045.1. NCBI lineage: Eukaryota > Viridiplantae > Streptophyta > Pinopsida > Cupressales > Cupressaceae > Cupressus > Cupressus sempervirens. The sequence continues at coordinate 194,818,031 of CM053789.1, read as the reverse complement.
TGGTTGCATGTAGATTGCATAGGGAATGTAAATGATTCATTCTTATCCTTTTTCCTCTTCAAAATCTCTCTATGTTAGCTCCAAAAGTGGTTTACATATTAGTTTTTGAAGACACAAACTATTATGTTGATTTTGAGTTACTCGGCACATATTGTATTCCTGATGGTGGGCACATACTATTTTTGGATTGATCGACATCTACTACATTTTTGGTTTGCTCGGTACATATTATATTCTAGTTTGCTCAGCATCTATTACATCCTGGTTTATTTAGCACATGAATGTTCCTGTATCACTCGACATTTGAACAATTCTAGATCACTCAGCATGCATTGTGTACTCGGCATATATAGTGAAAATGGTTAAGTGTGAAGACACTCAATTGTCAAGACTATTCTTTTGACCAACAATCTCCCCCTTTGGCATGAGTGTACAGAAAACTTAACCAAGAATTTATGAACTTAACCCTATCGAGTACATTCTTTATTTGCTTGGCATTCATGCAAAATTTCAAAAATATTATGAGTAACAATATACCTTATGACTCCCCCTAAGTTGATTATGCCTTGGCCAATCTTGAAACTGAAATGTTGTGCTTAAGTGCTTGATACTCTATGTCCTTTGTCTTATGTCTACATTTTGATCCTATATGTTGTATCTAATTTGTGTGAAGTTCAAAATTTTGCATCTCCCCCTTTATCCTTATTACTTGACTTCCCCTTTTATGGCTATATACAAACTTTCCACTCTATTCTCAAAATGAATGAAAGAATGTAATTAAAAATGAGAAAATTTTCAAAAATTTGGTATTCTCCCTTACATATCTCCTCATTTCTTCCCTTATACATATTTCTCCCCCTTTTTGACACTAATGTCAAAGGGTTCTATAGAGTAATACCATGTTTAGCCAAAAATGTGCTATTTACCTCTAGGAGTATCTTCAGAGATGCATCCCAATTTGCTAGTACAATGTCCAATGACTTATGGTAGATGGCAATCTCTACTACTAGACGTACAAGTCCATCTGAGGTAGAAAGATTTGAATATTTCTTGAGGACTATTTCTGTATACATTTGCTCCTTATGGAGTACCTCCAAGTGATTGGTTATAGAGGACTAAATTTGCATCAACTTAGCTTTTGTATTAGCCTCCTCTATTGTTAATACTGCTAATTCTCTTTGAGTGTGAAGTGTTTGAGCAAAATGCTTCTCACTTTGAGCTGGATTGGTGGGGAGTTGCATAGTAGAAATTTTTAGATTTCTTTCCAAGCTCATTATTCTCTAGCTAGTCTCCTGTGTGAAATTGGAAAAATCACACAACTTGTTGTATAGGGAGAATATATTCCCAAGTACAATCTTTACTCTTTCCAATTTCTTAGCTAGCTCAACTTGAGATAGTTCTATATCACCAGATATCTTCTCGTTAACTTTACCTTGGAACTTCCTCTCTGACCATTCCAATAATTTGGCATTTTTATCATGATCTTCATTTGTCACCTAGTCAACTATGTTAGATATTTGTTCTACTATTGGACTTGACTTGTCAAGCATCTGCAAGCTGAAGGCATCCATAAAGATGTACTTTATCTCATTCAGTGCTTGCCTACATTTATATTCTTTTCTCAATACCTCTTGTCTCCTTGTTCTATCTAATGCACTATGTATCTCATTAATCTTTTCCTTAGTGATGGCATTGGATTCATAGTAGGGTATTTTAATTTCTTCATCTAGCTTAGGAATTCCATAATGAAGTGTCCTAGCTATCCTTGTTGAGCTCAAGCCAGGTGTTCTACCTTGCAATGCTATCATTTTAGTGCTTAGCTTCTAAAGAGTTTGATTGGGAGTACCTATTTTGGGTAATTGAGCCAAAGTTTGTATTGTAAATTCCTCTTTATCTCTTGTATCTTCCTTCTCTTCTATTTGTCTTTCTTTTTCACTATTAATGGCTGGGGGTGTACCTATTAAGTATACTAATTTTTCTATCTTCCCCTGTTGCTGCACTCAGCACTTGAAGTGCATCTGTAACTACTTTTAGTGGAGATGGTGGAGGAATGAATATGATTCTAGTAGTTTGAGTGGTTGAAGGTGGTTCTTGTGTTTTCCCCTTGGCTTCCTTTGATTTTACTATTTAATGTTGCAACTCATCAACACTGACCAGTATAGGACTTGTGCATAGTCTAGCTACTTGGGTTGATTGGTCAAGGATCTTTGTGAGATGCTCTATAGTCAATGAATTGATGTTTTGACAAGAACTGTCAATAACATCCTTTATTTTGATACTCTCTATACGTGTGATAATAGTATGAGGAGGGTAAGGAGGTGATAGTTGTGTGTCTTGCACACTTTGTTCTTGCTGCCAATCTATACCCTTTTCTTCCTCTTTCTCCTCTTTATTCTTCTCTTCATCTTTATTTTCTTCTTCCACTTTCTTCTCTTCTTCCTTCTTTCCTTCTCCCTTCTTTCCTATTATTTTTATTTCATTTATCTTGGCACTTTCTTTTTCCTTGTATTTCTCATCAAAAACATCTTCAATTTTCTTATAAATTATTTTCCACAACTGTGTGGATTTTCTTACAACATTTTCAATTTTTTTCTACAAAATACTAAATGCCCTATGCTTTGCAGTAAATCTACTATTGTGCCTCTTGATTGCATTAGTTATTTGACCCTTACTCAAATTAGGCAACAATCTAGCTAAAGTAGACTCCCTTATTTCCTTTTCCATTTGTAAGCAAAAATGCCATTTGTTCTCTACTATTTTATACATCTCTTTGGGCATTAAGCCATCTAGCTCTAGAGGTGTGTGCTTGTACTTTGCCATCATTGTATACACTAATTCCTCTATTTTATTTTGCTCTTCCTTTATGAGCTTATTGAAATCTAAATTCTTCAAATCTTTTAAGTCTCCATTCCTAATTTTTGTACATAATTTATCAATTGAAGACTTAGGTGGATGACTTACCACTTTGAACTGACTATTATCATCTGACTCTGCCTTTTCTTTGTCTGTGTTAGGTTGAGCTACATATTTTCTTCTCTTCCTTGGCTCCTCATCACTCTTCTTGGTGGTTTTCTTCTTCTTTTCTACCTCTTCTTTAGCCTTTTGAGTAGTGGCTCTAGTGGTGGCTCTAGTAGTAGGCTTCTTTACTATAGGTTTTGTCACTTTCTTTGCCTTGGGTTGAGGAATAGGTTGATCTCTAGCCTTTCTTTTAGTGACCTTGGTTTTGATAGATGCTTTTTCAACTTCTTCTTCCTCTATACCTTCTTCCTTGTCCTCACCTAGGCCTTGTGTTAGTTGTAGAGGCTCTTGTTTAGGCTCATCTTCTTCATTTTCAGTGTTATCCTCTTCTTAATCTACTTCCTTTTCCTCTATTGTGCCTACTGCTTCAACACCAAATCTCTTCTTGATCTTTTTGATCAATTTGTCCTTCTTTTTCACTATAGTGGCCATTTTAAGGTTTGTGATCACTCTAGATTTAACAACATCATAAGTTCCAAAATGTTTTGCTGCCTTGTCAGTATCTTTTGCAAGTAGTGATGTTATTGTTGCTGAGGCCTGATCAACATCAAGTTCATAACCTAGTAGCCTAAGCCATCTCACTCTAGGTATTATTGCTTGTATATAAGTGTAATCAATATCCATAAGAAATAAAATGTCCTCTACATGCTGCTCAACCAGTGAGACTGGTATCCTTATCCTCTATTTCATGGACTTCTTGAAGTCCTCAAAGTAACTTGTCATCTGAGCATCAAAATTGTCTCCCATTTCATCAATCAAGTCATTGATTTGTGTGACAATTGTCTTGTTAGGATCCCATCTAACCTTTCCAACTAATGGAAATTCCTTCATAACATAGAAAAATATGCAAACCAACAATGATCCAAATTTGCATTGGGCTCCTTTTGATTTCCTTATGGTTCCCAAATTTTCATTAATTGTTGTAGCATGAGCTCTACTAGATCATATGTGTGGTCTTTCTTCACAAGTTTATATGCAACATCCACTACTATGCATGGCACACTGTTCAATCTACTTGATTGATAGAATTTGTGACATATAACTCTAACAATGAAATCAAGTAGTGGATTAGTAATGGTATCAATGGTCAGTCCCCTATTATTCCATTTGGCACTAGTGTTCTTCTCTATGGCCTCCTTTTTTATCACTTCTTAAGGTCTTGAGCCGATCTAGGGTTGGCAAACCAGTGACCCTATGAAAATTTTTATTTCTAATCTTTACTGGCCCTGTTTCTAACTAGAATGAGCCATCATGAATTTGACTCAACAATATATGAATCCATTCAATCTTAAACACAATGGGGAAAATTAGGGCTTTATTTAAACCCTTATTTTAAACTATTTGAAACTCATCCTTCAATATACCTTTGTCACACAACTTATCAAAGGCATTCAAATTTCTAAGTGACCTATGGCTCCAATATTATAGTTATAGATTTCCTAATGTCTTGGACCATTACAACTTTCTCTAAAATGACTGAGAAAGAACCAATAGGGTCATTATTATAGGTAACTATAGGGATAGGACTAAACTCTAGCTATTTGACTTCATTACTGACAAGTTGAATTTCATGAATTTCCTTCCCCTTAGTGGTTTTTGACCCAGATGCCATCATTTACCAAACTAGGGCTTGAAATTAAATAAACTTTCAAGTTCTACATAGCTTGGCACTTGAGTGAAATACCTATTGATTGATGTATTGGAGTTGAATTGTGGTTGAAATTGTTGCAAATCACTGCTAAATTGTTGTGTGATCACCTATTTGCTATGCTCAACTTCACTCTTAGCTCAAATGACTTGAAAATGAATGATTTTCACCTTTATTAGGTTCAAAAACCTAGCATTTATTGCATTTTTTCTTACAGCTATACACTCAGCTTCCAAAGATTTTATCAACTTGGCTTCCATTGAAGTTCATCTACTTGGCAGCTACTAACATCTCTTACTTGGAATCCACTAGTCTATTCAACTCGACATGTACTGAAGATTTACTTGGCAAACTAAGATAGCTTGACATCATCTTCTAACTTTTAACTTGACATTTTTTCTCATGTATATTTCTTCTTTGCCGTACTTCTATGTTTTCTTGCACTGATGTATGATACATCTTTATATGTATCAGCCCCATGTATATATCTTGTGCTTAATTGGATGAGGTGTGATCACTTGAGCTCTTGGGTGAAGTGATCTCCCCATTTGATGTGATGCATTCTCCTCTATTCTTCCATGTCTTGTTCATTTGTCCTCTTATTTGTTCAACATCAATCTTCTCTTTTCCTTTATTGACTTTAGTCTTTGTTGCTTTTGACTTTGTAGGATAGTTTCTGTGGATACGACTAGTCTTCAAACAACTAAAACATGTATTTTGGTTTAGCCACCTACTATAAATTCCCTTGAAATGTGTCCTTATGCAATTTTAAGGAATATGTCCATATTCTTGACAATAGTGATAGTTGTACCTAGTATTGTAATCACAATTGTAGTGATGTGGATGATTGATTCCTCTTACAGGTTGATTAGGTGTCCACACAGGCTTTGATCTACATTCAAATGCTCTATGTCCATACATTTTGTAGTTGTAGTACTGACCTTCAAATCTTGGTGTCCTCATGGTCTTGGTTATGTAGTCTTGTGTTGAATGTCCTTGGTTTTTGCACTTGTGACAAAAGTTTACATTTGTAGGGTTATCATGCTGATGACTATTCTTGCTTCTGCAGACATTAGAGGTATGTGCCTTTTTACCACAAAAATGACAAGTAGGTTTAGTGTTCTTACATTTGTTTCTTCTTTCTTCTACAATCTTGGATGATTCTCCTTGTTCAGTACTAATGTAGCAAAGTCCTAAAGTATCATTACTAGCCCTTGGCAATTTTAGTAATTGCTCAAAGTACTTAATGGCCTCATTGGGTTTTTTGTAACTATCTACTATTTCCTTTTCTATCTTCAATTCATTCTATAATTGTTCATTCTTCATCTTCAAGGTGGAGATCCCAATGTCCTTCATGTTTAGCACATCATGAGCATTCATCATCTAGCTTAAGGTGTCTAGCTACATGTTTGAGATCTTTTTGAATTCAATTTTCTTCTGTTCCTATTTATTGGTGACATTTATCTTATCATCTTCCATCATGGCCTTGTCTTCAATAGCTATGTTCTTTTGTTCAGTCATTTCACAAAGCATTATGGCTTGTGATTCTTCTTCAAGCTTGATTAATCTAATTTCTTCAACTTGTGCTCTATTTTTCTCCATTAATTTTGTTATTGTTGAATCAAATTCCTTGGAATCTCCATTGGAAAACACTTGTGTGGAATCAATCTCCTTGTAGTGTATGTCATTTTTAGCTATGGCTATCTCCTTCCTTCTTTTCAAGGATTTTCTCAATTTCTTCCTAGCTTCCTCTACTTTGTGTAGAGCTAGTTGCACATCAATCACCTGATTTTCAATGATCTTCCCAAGTTTGAAGACTTCCATCTTTTGATATTTTTCACCAAGTTTTTAGCCTTCTCCTTGTGAGAACCAATGCTCTTATACCAATTTTTGGAATATTCGAGTGGGAAGAGTACTTTAGAAGGGGGGGGGGGGGGGTGTTTAGGGCACGTGAATCAGAAGCACTACAACTTTTTAACCCCTTTTTTTAATCCTTTAAACATATAACTGAAAAAAAAAATTGTATGCATGTAAACATATGAAAGAACATAAAATCAATCACATGTAATAACACATAACACCAGAATTGATAACCCAAAAACCCTCCATGAATAAGAAGGTAAAACTAGGGTGGAGATGATACCACAAAAATTACTCCAGCAATCAATGTTTGACCACTTCTGATGGTCTACCCTATTAAAGGCTTTACACTATGTCAATAGTGACTCAGTTAGAGGATTTACAAATACTTACATGAAGTGTCACCTTGTTAAAGGATTCACAATAGGTTGTTAAGCCCACGTAATGCATAGGATTTTCAATCACCTTCTCAAAAGGTTCTCCTACCTAGCTATTAAGCTAACCTATCAACATGGGATTTCAACCTCTAATACAATGGTGAGAAAGTATTAGAACTTTTGACCTGATAGAGTGCAATCTTTAATTGTTGGGTTCAGGTACTAGATCTTCTCTTCTTGTTCTAATCCTTGCTTGATCTAATCTTTGAATGTATCCCCTGCTCTATTCTGATCAACTAGATATGAAATTACTACCCTATTCCTTGAAGTCTTTCCTTCTTCTCACTAAAACTTTGCTATAATCTCCCCATACACTATTCTCATCTCTTATGCAATGGGTTTTTTACCTCCTTTTAAAGATTGTAAAGACTTAGGGTTAATTATGGATCTATGATCCACATTGAATCTTCAAGTTCCTGCTCATACCTTGCATTTTTCTCATTGGTTGCATGCCTTCTCCATTTTTTTGATTGCTTGCATGCAGATTGCATAGGGAATGTTAATATTCATCCTTGTCCTTTTTCCTTTTTGAAATCTCTCTATGTTGAATCCAAAAACAATTTTGGGGGGGGGGGGGGGGGTGGGCGCGTGAATCAGAAGTACTACAACTTTTTAACCCCTTTTTTTAATCCTTTAAACATATAACTGAAAAAAAAATTGTATGCATGTAAACATATGAAAGAACATAAAATCAATCACATGTAATAACACATAACACCAGAATTGATAACCCAGAAACCCTCCATGAATAAGAAGGTAAAATTAGGGTGGAGATGATACCCACAAAAATTACTCCAGCAATCAATGTTTGACCACTTCTGATGGTCTACCCTATTAAAGGCTTCACACTATGTCAATAGTGACCCTGTTAGAGGATTTACAAATACTTACATGAAGTGCCACCTTGTTAAAGGATTTACAATAGGTTGTTAAGCCCACCTAATGCATAGGATTTTCAATCACCTTCTCAAAAGGTTCTCCTAGCTAGCTATTAAGCTAACCTATCAACATAGGATTTCAACCTCTAATACAATGGTGAGAAAGTATTAGAACTTTTGACCTGATAGAGTGCAATCTTTAATTGCTGGGTTCAGGTACTAGATCTTCTCTTCTTGTTCTAATCCTTGCTTGATCTAATCTTTGAATGTATCCCCTGCTCTATTCTGATCAACTAGATATGAAATTACTACCCTATTCCTCGAAGTCATTCCTTCTTCTCACTGAAATTTTGCTATAATGTCCCCATACACTATTCTCATCTCTTATGCAATGGGTGTTTTTACCTCCTTTTAAAGATTGTAAAGACTTAGGGTTAATTATGGATCTATGATCCACATTGAATCTTCAAGTTCCTGCTCATACCTTGCATTTTTCTCATTGGTTGCATGCCTTCTCCATTTTTTTGATTGCTTGCATGCAGATTGCATAGGGAATGTTAATGATTCATCCTTGTCCTTTTTCCTTTTTGAAATCTCTCTATGTTGAATCCAAAAAAAATTTACATATTAGTTTGTGAATGCACAAACTATTATGCTAATTCTAAGTTATTCGGCACATATTGTATTCCTGATGGTGGGCACATACTATTTCTGGATTGCTCGACATCTACTACATTTCTAGTTTTCTTAGCACCTGTTATATCCTAGTTTTCTTGGCATCTGTTATATCCTAGTTTGCTAGGCACATGAATGTTCCTGTATCACTCAACATCTGAACAATTCAAGATCACTTGGCATGTATTTTGAACTCGGCATATATAGTGAAAATGGTTAAGTGTGTTGACACTCAATTGTCAAGACTATTCTTTTGACCAATAATTAATGCCATTCTACGAGTGGTTACACTTACAATAGTTCAATCCTCTTATTAATTGGTTGTGAATCAATGACAATACTTTAACACTTATTCAATGCTTGAGTTCATTGCTCATCATTTTATTAGTTAATCATGGTAGTGTATTTTAGTTGAACAATATCCCCCTTTGGCATTGATGGAAAAACCTATATAACTTATATACTAAAAAATAAATCTACAAATTAACAAAACTTACATTACTATACAAGTTTACACTTGTCTCTTCTATGCCTTTCTATGGCCTTAGAATTTTATTTTACCTTGGTGTTCAACATACTCTACAATATTTTTCTACATGAATTCCCTTATTATTTTCAAAATCCCCCATTTTGTATGCTCTCCTTCTATCACTTCCTTTCTGATTCATCTTCATCATCTCCTCCTTAGGTTTACTTTCATGTCTCTCCCTCATTGTGTTGTCTCTTCTTTCTACATTTTTTTCATCTCCCCTATTGTTATGTCCTCTCATAAGATCTATTCCCTTATAAGATATCTCCTCCTTTTAATCATAAAAAAAAAATGGTATACAATGTTATCAAATATACAGTACACCTTGATATGTTTCTTCTTCTTGAAGTGTGGGGTTATGGGTCTTACAATTTATTGAAGATATCTTAGTATCACTCCCTTGTTGTATTTAATAGAGTCTCCCAAGACCCTTGCAAGTGAGTGAGAGCCAACATGACCCTCCTTAGTTATGCCAATTGTCTATGAATTGTATCTTCTATCTTTGTAGGTTACTTGCCTATTTGTACATTTGCATCCTTGAGATGATCACTAATAATCCCATACAACGGGGATAGGAAACATTAAATTTCCATTAGTGATATTTCTCTAGACTCCTCTTCTACTCTCAACTAATGTACTAGGTGCATGCAATCCTAGATTTTTTAATGTGGTCTAAGGCAGATCTAGTGAGTGGGTCATAGGCCTATCCTGCTTGATTAAGCTCATGGTGAGATTTATCTTTTTTTTCTCTAGATCATCGATTAGACTACGTGACGTGCTCAAATTTTGATTAGACTATGTGACGTGCTCAAATTTTGAAATTTGGGGGGTTATATCTTTCAATTTTTTTGACATCTCATCCTTTAATACTATTAGTTCCACTTTCTTTTTGTGAACTAACCATTTTTTCTTATTGAGGTTCAATAATAGATCTTATCACTCCAATATCTACATTACATGTCCTACTTTGTCATAGAGGATATCCACAATCACTTTGATCTTGCTTATCAGATGGTTTTATTTGCTATACTAGGCCTTTGGTGCCAATTGTTTGAAAAATTCTTAGGCCTTCACCAATTTAGTTTCCCTCTCATTCCTCTTGCTATTCAATTTTATCAATTCATATCTCTTTTTTAGGATTACATATTTGTTCATGACTTATTTTCTTATTTGGCCTAATCATTTACCCATCTCTTCTACTCTCTCAAAGAGTTCTTTCTTTCTTGTGTCTTCCTCTGCATTAATGCCATAAAATTCTATTCATCCTTAGATGTTGATGACTTTGCTAGTTTTGGGGATTCAAATCTCCCTCTTCTCTTCTTTTTGCTTCCATATTCCTTTGAATCTATCTTCCTTTTATATTTTTCTTTCTCTGATTTCTTGACATTAATTTGTCTTATATATGACATTTTGGATGGTATATTTTTAGTAGGATTCTTTTCTTATTAAGATGGAGGCATGTTGTCTCACCTCTATTCATTCTCAGTCTCCTTTACTAGTTCTTCCTATAGTGTTGTCTATCTCATTGTGTCCTTGAGAATTTCCATCACAAGAAATATTTGCTCCTCTATTTTATTTTAGGTCTCCTTGTCTCATATTGCATGTTCTCCTTGCTCATCCTTTTGTTGTTCTTGAGAGACATCAATCATACCTTGACCTTTTTCTTATTATGCTTCCTTTAGACATATGTCCATCATTGTAACATCAACAATTTGGGGATTTTCTTCTCTAGCATGGGTATCACCTTTCATTTATTCTTCCACCATTGGTTGTGTCTTGGTTGGTTGTTCCTATTGAATTTCACCACTCTCTTTAGGTTCAATGTTTAGATCCTAACCAATCTTAGTTTTTAATTCAACTGATGTAGTAGGTTACTTTATTGTCTTCTTACTTGATCCTTTTGGATCAGTTGCCTTGGTTGATTTATTTTTCTTTGGATTTTTTTATGATCCTTCCTCTTCTTTAGCCTAGATTATTCTTGATCATGTAGTTTACTCCAATTTTTCTTTGCATTTGAAAATTCTTCTCTCCAAAATTATTGATGTAAGTGCTACATTTGTAGGCATATCAAAATCTTTCTTGCATGACTCTACTAGTCCAAATCTCCTTTTATAATTTAGACCTAGTCTAATCTTATCTAGAGCATCATCTAGCATATGCTTACACTATATTATAATTTTAGATCATATTTCACCAATCATTATGTATAGTTCACTTGGAACTATCACTTTAATCTTTCCTAGTATTATATTGAGAACTCTCAAGCTTAATAATACATTATTTACAATCTTATTCTTATTGGGCTTGATAAAAATTAAAAATAAATGCCTCAATGTATTGTAGTTACCACTATTTTCTATATCATCAATAATGTTTTTCAAGGTAAGTTTCTTACCTTCCTTTGGCTATTTGAGGCTCTTTGTCTTAGTTTGTTCTTCTAATTCTTCTTCCTCTTATGGAGTTGGAGGCTTCATCTTGTCTTTTTCTAAGGTTTTCATCTTATAAGTCTCTACAATTGGTGGCTTAGTGGTAGCATAATTCTTCTTTCCATTGCTTCTAATTTTGGTTTAGATGAAGGCTCACCTTGAGATTTCATTTGTGGGCTTTCATCTCCTCATTTCTTGTCATTTCTTCCCCAACCTTCTTCCTAGTCTGGCATATGCCCTTTTTATTTTTCTTCTTCTCTTGTGTAACTACCTCTTGTGATTCTTTTAATTCTTTTATTTTATCTTCAATTGTAATGAACATTTATTGTTCTTAATCAATAAGAATTTCCAATAGTCAATTGTTATGTTCTCTGGTTGAATTTTCTTCAACTTCATAAGGAAACTTAGTCAACCAATAAGTTCATGTTTTGACTGCTTGAACTATGCACTTGTTAATGTTGACTAAGAAGAAAAAATTTTCTTCTGTATTCTATGATGAGGTTCAGGGTATCCTTCTTGTCCTATGCATGTTTGACTGGAATTTGTGAAAATACTTGTCAAATAAGCTAGATGCACCACTACCCAACCTATTATACAATCATTATCTAAGTTGTAATATTGCTTCCAAAATTCCACTTGAATGACACAAATCTAGGAAATTCTACATTAAAGTAGAAGAATCCACACACCAGTATTGCACCATACTTGAATATGTATTTACTACAATCCCTCTTAGATTCTTGCACATCCAAGTGTGTAGCCACTCTCTTAGGTTAAACTTAGCACATTTAGTTATAATTTGGTGTGCTCCATACACTAGTCTAGTGGGCACACTATTTATTCTTCTTGATTGATATAGTCTATGCACTATCACCCTTGCTACAAATTGTAAATTCTCATTTGTAATATCTTTTAGTAAAAAAATATTTCCATTGTGATGGAATCCAGTTAGATCTTAGATCTACCTCTTCAATTTTCTTGTACTTCTTGATTGTTAGCTCAACTTAGATTCAATTGAAACCTGTGACCCTTTCTATCACCTCCTTCTTTATTTTGTAGTATTTTTTGAGCCACATATAATCATCACACACTCCAGTCGACAAGAAACTTACCCATTCATCCCTAAAGAAATTAGGGGTGTCCACTGCTTGGGCTAGGGTTGTGTCCTTGATGAAGGTTTGGTTGGGAAAGTTAGAGCCTATGACACACTTAACAATCTAGACACCCAACTTTAATGACATTCAGACATCTCTCAATTGCTTTAATCTTAAACATAACATGGAGGTTCCATGGTGTGGGGTGTAGAACCAAGTGGTAAATTTAAGGTGGCTTCTATGCTTAGATTCGATTTAAATGGAACACCCCCCTCAGGCTAAATCTTGGCAAAAAGGCTCTTATTCCTAAAATTAATATTTTCTTCTAGATTTCTCTTCAAAATAAAATTTTAACTCTAGACAATCTTTAAACAAAGGTTATTTATATTGTGAGTTGATTTTACTAATGTAAAATGGAAGGTGAAGATATTAACCACCTTCTCATCCACTATACATTCAGCCAGAATGTTTGGAGAATTCTCCTCCAGTACTAGAATATATTGTGGGTTCAACCTAGTAATCTTGTGGAGTGTTTCCAAAATTTGAAATGCCTTGTTAGAAGTCCTATTATTTGTTTAATTTGGAGTATTTATCTTCCTTGCCTTTGCTAGGGTATATAGAAAGAAAAAACCAATAGGAAATTTAGAAACAAAGAAACACTTGATTAAGTAGTGGCCAAAACATTCTCAGAGCTATCAAAGAGAACTTATTATCTCAAAATAAGAATATTGATGATTTGACAATATGTGACCCCCTAAAAATTAAAGAGAATAAAAAAATGAAACATAATGATAGCATAGAGAGTTTCATATGGAATTCCTCTCCTATGGGATGGCTAAAAGAAAACTTTGATGGGTCTTCTAAAGGAAATCCTAGAAGAGTTGGAGGTGGTAGAGTATTGAGGGATCATAATAGAAGGGTTGTGGATGCTGTGGCAATCTCAATTGGTTGCTCTATGATCCATAGAGAGCTAAAGCCATTGCTACTCTTTATACTATTAGAATGGAAATGAAAATTGGTTATCAAAAATTATGGAAGGAAGGGGACTCCTTAAATATTATTAATATGCTAAATAATAGAAATGTGGTGAAATGAAATATTGAAGCAACTATTATGGAAATTAAAAATATTCTCCATAAGTTTGATAATGTTATTATATCCCATAATTATTGAGAGGGAAACAAAGTGGCTGATTGGATTTCCAACAAAGCAATGAATACAAATAGTAAGATGACATGGGTTGACAACCTCAACAAGGAAGTGGAGTTAAACATGATCATTAATTATGACATGAATGATGCAGTCAAAGGAAAGATTTTTTCAGATTTTGAGGATTAACATGGCAAGTAGTGGCATTAATAAAGGGTATTATAATTTTTCAAGGGGGCACCTCCTCATTATTTCTAATAGGAAAGGGCACACATTCTAGGAAAAAGGATTCTTTCAGTTAAAAGAAAACTATTCTTTAGTGCTTGTTACCATTTGTTATAGAGTTATCAAAGCTAGGTGTATCATGGGTGGTGAGCCGAAGTAGGATCCATCTAACTGTAAAGAATGGAAGGAAAAATGCATGGTGTGGGAAATTCTTCAAAAGGGTAAGGTGACTATGTATATTGAGAAGTTACATGGTTTTAAACTGCATATTACTAAAAATTTTTAAAGAATGGTCTAGGGAGAGAGTTTCTCTTCATGGGGTCACTGTGGACTTGATAGAGGATTTCATTACTGAAATCGTTTGTCTTCCTATAGAGGGTATGAAGTTCATGAAGGAAACCATTATATATAATGTAGCTATTAAGAAGTTGCCAAAAAATGAAGAGGAAAAAAAACTAATAAAGGAATGGATTTCTATGAGCTAGATCAGATCAAGGAAATTTGGCAAGATGTTTTATCTTGTGTTCAAAATTACTTTATTTTAGATGGTAGGTCAAAAAGGGTTCATAAATTTTACTTTGTCTTTTTGAACCATTTTAGGTATAATGATAGGCTATCCTTCCCCTTTTATTTAAAGTATTTGATGCTTAATAGCCTTAAGGCCCATAGAAAGAAAGATAATAGGTCTATACTTCATGAAGGTCTTATATTATTAATCAAAAATTATTTTAGAAAGATTTTAATGAAACTTTTTCCTATGTTGGGTAAGCAGAGGAAATCTTTTGGGAAAGAGCCTCTAGATAAAATGAGTGCCAAAAAAACAAAAAAGACACAATGTGAAAATCGAGGAGGTTCATAGTGAGAATATTGACTGGTGCAGGAACAGCTAGGGAAAGGTAAAACCCTAAGTCCAAATATGGTTTTTAAATGATCTAATAAAAAATTGGGGTAATAAGGATTACTAATAAAGTCCCAATATGTATCTAGGTGGTTTGTCTTGATAGGTTTTTGATTAAGAGTTTGATTTTGTCAACTAGGTCTTGATAAAGGGAAAATTGCAAAAGTTGCTCTAAGAGGAAAAGTGAGGTAAAATTACTTAAAAGGAGGAAAGGAGTATGTTAAGGTATTACTTATAAGTTTTAAGGTCATCCTAGGAGGATTGGTAACATCCTATGCAAATTTGAAGAGTCTAGGAGCAAAATTGTAAAAGTTGTCAAAAGTTGCATTGATAACTTTGCAAATTTTGCAAAATTGCTTGACATCTTTTAGGCAATTTTGCTAAATCAATGAATTGGATAGTTATGGTTGGAACTATAGGCTAAGATGGAACATGAAGTCTATTTAAGACATTTCCCAATCATCTTCAGCAATTGGACCAACTAAATGTGTGGATACCACCTGTAGGAAGACAGTTTGTAAGCCTAAACTGTAGTTTTAGAATTTGGTTGAAGTTTTTAGATTCAATGAAGAATTTTTTATTGAGGGAATAACATCTTTAACACATGTTTTGAATATGTGTATAGTTTTTTTTCTATGAAGTACATTTTTTATAGGATTTAGAAAATTATTTGTTTCATGTGAACCTATTGTCCCCTTTGTTGATGCAGTTATGAAATGGGCTATGAATTGAGTGTCCTTGGTCTAATCACCATGACTATTAAAGACAAAATAATTTCCTTTTTACATATTTTAAATATGGATGGTGGATATTTTGGAAGTATTTTTTCTATTTTTACAAGCAAGCCCTAGGCAAGAAAACAAGCTTGGCAAGGTGCAAAAGAGGAGCTTGTTAAGAAAATTGAGAGGAACAATAGATTGATATGGATCAATCTTGACTTGGAAATATAGGATTAGTGTATGAAGGTAGTAGAAAAAAAAGGAAGAAGTTGGATAAGGAGTTTGACCCTTTTGGAAGAAGAAACACTAACATTGCCTTCAAAACCCTTAGAAGTAGGGTTTTTTGAATTCGTATTGTAGGAACATTACTAGAGGCCAAGACCCAAAAAAAGTCTAGTATATGCCAGTGCCCTATTAAGGGATTTTTTGAGTTATATCACTTTCCTTGTTTCTAGGAGGGCTAAAAGGGGCTCTTAGGGCTATAAGGCCTAACTAGCCAAATTTGTAATCTGGGTGGAAGAACCTTAAAAGAACGATGTAGAATGAAGAGGATTCCTTCAAAAACCTCATTAGGAGTGTTCCACCTTGTTTTTAAGGTCTTGGTGTTTTTGGGAAGTTTGGTATTTCTAAGACAAAAAAGGAATTTGGGGATAATTGGGAGAATGAAATTGAAGTTTTGAATTGGTGGATAGTTTCTTGGGTAAAGGGGATTTTATAAAGATCGTTTGAGTTATGGTTAGGAGAGAAGACCCTATAGTGGGCTAGGAGTAGTCTGGGAAGAGCTAGAAGCTCTTCATAGAGGAAGCTTCCCATCAAAGTGGTATTAGAGCCATAAGATTTGGCTTGTGGTGACATGTTGTATTCCAATGAATCAAGTGGATCTTCCAATATGGTGACTAATGTAGAGTTGGCTAAGGAGGTGGATGATTAGAAGAAGCTCTTAGAAGAAAAGACCAGGGTTCTAGATGAAGCCCTAGAGGAGGTAAAAGACAAGTTTAAAGAGATAGATGATGAAACCCAAGCTAAGGAATATGAAGACTTCAGCATAAAGAGAAGGTGGGTTTGGAGGATTAGATCCTAGAACTAGATCCTCCACTTGATGAGCAGGAACTATTCCTAAAATCCCTCAAAGCATTTGGAGAGAAGAGTCTAGAGAATGTGTCTTTATTTCATGGAAAGATAGATGTAGAGGTAGTTTTAGAATGGTTGGAAAGCATTGAGAACTACTTTGAGTCTAAAGGGAAAACAAAGGCCCAAATGGTGAGGTTTGCTAAGTCTAGATTGAAAAGCCAAGCCTTGACATGGTGAAAGTTTGTGCAGGAAGAAAGAGAAAGTGAAGGAAAGAAGCCTATAGCTAATTGGAAGGAAATGTTGGAAAAGATCAAAGAAACATACCTACCAAAGGATTATGAGATTTAGATCCATAAGCAGAGGTAGAATCTTAGACAAAAAGAACTTGATGTCGCTAACTATACTAAAGAATTTTAGAAGTTAGCACTAAGATTAAGAGTGTGAGAAGTAGAGAGTATCAAGGTTTCAAGGTACTTGAATGGTCTTAAATGGTTTATATAGGATGAGTTGATGTTTTTAGCCTCACCAGTCTTTAGATTTGTTTTGAAATGGCTAGGAAGGTGGAGGAAAAACTAAGGAAGAAGGGGGACTCTAGTTCTAACAATAGAGCTAGAGGCAAGCACTTCATAGGTGGTTCAAGGGGAGGCTCTAGTGGTAGAAATATTGAACAAAGAAACAATGGAGAGTCTAAGTGGAGTGGTAAGCCTAGTGAGATTAGTTAGAGAGGAGGATCTAGAAAGGGTAGAGGATCCAATAATGGTGGCAGAGGTAGATATGGTAACAACAACAGAGGATCCCACTTTAGCAACATGAAGCGCTACAACTATGTTAAGTTGGGACACTCTACTTATAGATTTCCAAAAAAGGAATCATCCTCTTATGGGGAAAATAAAATCACCTATATTCAAGAAGAGGACAACCAAAAGTTAGGAGAAGTGGATGTTGATGTGGAGAAAAGTGAAAACCTCATGTTGAGAAAGGTATTGGTTAAAGAGCTAGTCAAAGATGAGCTTAAGTAGAGGAGAGCATTTTTTAAGACAACCTACAAAATATTGGGAAAATTATGAAAGGTAATCATAGATTTAGGGTCTATTGACAATGTCTTGTTCGAGTAGGAAGTATAAAATCTTGGTTTCACCAAGATCCCACATGTGTACCCTTACAAGGTGACATGGTTAAATAAGGGGCAAGATATCCTAGTGAATGAACAAGTGTGGGTAGACATTGATCACCATTAGGAAGTATTAGGATAGGATCTTGTGTGATATACTTCCCATGTATTCTTATCACCTATTGTTGGGAAGACCTTGGCAGTATGATAGGGAGGCAATACATCATGAGAAGGAGAACAAGTATTCCTTTAAGAAAGATGGTGTCACTTATAGAATCTAGTCCATAGTGGAATAGATAAGGTGGAGAAAACTACAACTAAAACATTGCTGATGAGTGGAAAGGGATTTCTTAAGGACATGAAGGAGAGTGAAGGGGTAGGTTATGCTTTTATAATAAAGCCTTGGGAGGAGGAGACAAAAAAATCCACACCTATACCTATAGAAGTGTAAGGGTTATTGTAAAATTTTAAAAAACACCATTTGTGATGGAGCACCACCTACCCTACCACCTAAGAGGGCCATTAATCATTAAATTGACTTCATACTAGGGGAATCACTACCTAATAAGGCTACATACAAGATGACTCCAGAGCAAAACAAGGAGATTGCAAGGCAATTTTAGGAGTTGCTTGATCAAGGGCTGATTAGGAAGAGCATTGGTCCATGTGCCATACTAGTAGTCTTAACATGTAAAATGAGAGGTAAGTGGAGAATATGTATGGATTATAGGAAAATTAATAGAATCATGATTAGGTATAGATTTCCCATTCCTAGAATATAAGACTTGATGAATTATCTAGTTAGAGCTATGTATTCTTCTAAAATTGATCTCAAAAGTGGATTCTATCAGAATAGGATGAAAGAAGGGGATGAATGAAGTCTACATAAGAATACATAGGGTCTTTATGAGTGGTTGGTAATGCCATTTGGCCTTAGCAAAGTACCAAGTACCTTCATGAGAGTTAGGAATGAGGTTTTGAAGGATTACATTGGGGTATTTGTTGTGGTACACCTCGATGACATTCTCATCTTTAGTAAGACCAAGGAGGAACATATGAAACAACTAGAGTTGGTATGGAGGAACCTTCGAGACAAAAAGTTGACAACAAACTTGGAAAAAAGTGAGTTCATGAAGGATGAACTACTATATCTGGGGTTTGTAGTGTCCCAATTAAGTTTTAAAATGGACAAATACAAGGTAGAGGCTATTTTGAGTTGGCCTGTAGGAGTTCTCATAGATTAGCAAAGTTTTATAGGAATTTTATAAGAAGGTTTATTGAAATATGTGCAACTATGATGGATACAATCAAAGGGGACATGCAGACTAAATTTGTGTGGACCAAACCTATAGATCAATTTTTTGAGAGATTGAAGAAGGAGGTAGCAATCCAACCTATCTTGGTTCTACCTAGCTTTGAGAAGCCATTTGTGATGGAATGTGATGCTAGTAACATAATAGTTCGGGTAGTTATGAGTGAGGAGGGAAAACTAGTGGCATTTTTTAGTGAGAGGGTTAATCAAGCCAAGACAAGATGTTTAGAATATGACCTAGAGCTTTATTCACTTATCCAAGCCCTCAAGAAGTGGAGGCATTACCTCTTACCTAAGGAGATTGTTGTCTTCACAAATAATTAGGCCTTGTGTTTTATTAACTCACAAGAGAAACTAGGTCTGAGACACATCAAAGGGATGGAGTTCTTATAGTCCTATACCTTCACCATCAACCATAAGAAGGGGACAAACAATAAGGTGGAAGATGCTTTGAGTAGCAGCTTGTTGAGAGTGTAGGATGTCAAATTGCAAAGCATTGGATTGGATGGTTTCAAAGATCTATATGAGGAGGACTCTGACTTTTTAGAGGCTTATAAGGTATGTACTAATTTTTCTAACCATTACCATAGTGATTTTTCTTAATACACATTGTAGAATGGAGTATTGTTCAAAGGACAAAAATTATGCATTCCAAGGGGGTCCATGAGGGAGAATCTTATACGAGAAAAACATAATGGAAGCATATGTGGGCACTTTTTTCTAAAAAAGACCTTGGACCTTGTGGAAAGATTCTATTACTATCCTAAAATGTAGAGATATATTAGACGGTATACAAAGTAATGCAATATATGTCAGAAGTAAAAGGGGACTTCATCTAATGCAGGGCTCTATCAACCTCTCCTTATTCCTAATAGGCCTTGGGAATGCATCAACATCGACTTCATAGTGGGATTACCAAGGACTAGGATAGGGATGGATAGTGTCTTTGTATTATTAGAAAGGTTGAACAAAATGAGCCACTTCATACCATGCAAGACAACACATGATGGAAGTAATGTTGACAATCTATTCTTTAGGAAGGTGGTTAGGATACATGGCTTGCCAAGAAGCATAATACCTGATAGGATGTCAAATTTATGGGGCACTTTTGGAAGACCTTGTGTAAAAGACTTGGAACAAATTTAGCACATAGATCTTCCTACCATCCTCAAAATGATGGTTAAACAAAGGTAATAAATAGGGTATTGGAAAACCTACTAAGGTGTCTTACCAAGGAGTATGGACAAAGTTGGGAGCAAGTTAATCCCCAAACTTAGTTTGCATGCAATGATAGAAAAAATTAGACAACAAGGCTAAGTCCTTTCCAAGTGGTATATGGTACTCACCCAAGAGGTATAATGGAGTTGAGGGACCTACCTTCACATGATAAGATCAATGGGGTTGCTAATGACTTTGTGCAATTAATGAAGGAGGTACATGACCAAGTTGAACAAACCTTGATGGAGGCCAATCAAAAGCTGAAGGAGAAGAAGGATGAAGGGAGGAGAGAGTTGTAGTTTTAAGTGGGAGACTTGGTGATGGTGTAACTCAAAAAGGCTAGATTGCAAAAGGGAATCCCTAGCAAATTATAGATGAGAAGGATTGGGCCATGCAAGATCCTTGAGAAGTATGGACCCAATGCCTACAAGATAGATCTACCCAAGGATATGTCTCTTTCTCCAATCCTTAATGTGAAAGACCTAGTACCATATAGGGGTCCTCAATGGATGGTATAGAGTATCAAGAAGAGTTAAACAAGGATGCAACAAATATGAAGATACCTAAAGAGAAGAAACCATAGGTTGAGAAGGTCTTAGATTCTATAGTAAAGAAGAGCATAAGAAACAAGGTCTAGAAGGAAAATTTGGTTAAATGGATGGATTTACTTGAGGCTAAGGAAAAATTTATTACTAAAGGTGATTTTAAGAAATTAGGCATCAACAAGGAGCTCCTATCTCGAATAGTATCATAGGTTTCTCTAGACATGGGAGAATGGTGCAAGAGCACCTAAGGAAAGGTAAAAACCTAAGTCCAATTTTGGTTTGTAAATGGTATAACAAATGATTGGGGTAATAAGTACTACTAATAAAGTCCCAAGATGTGTCTAGGTGGTTTGGGTTGATAAGTTTCTAATTAAGAGTCTGATTTTGTCAATTAGGTCCTGATAAAGGGAAAATTGCAAAAGTTTCTCTAAGAGGAAAAATGAGGACAAATGCCTTAAAAGGAGGAAAGGAGTATGTAAATGCGGTCCTTGGAACTTCTAAGGTCATCCTAGGAGGATTGGTAACATCCTATACAAATTTGAAGAGTTTGGGAGAAAAATTGCAAAAGTTGTCAAAAGTTGCATTGACAACTTTGCAATTTTGGCAAAATTGCTTGACAACTTTTAGAAAATTTTGCTAAATCAACATATTGGGTAGTTATGGTTGGAACTATAGGCTAGGATGGAACATAAATTCTATTTAAGACTTTTCCCAATCATTTTCAAGGGTTGGAACAATTGGATGTACAAATACTACCTGTAGCAAGACAATTTGTGAGTCTGAAGCATAGTTTCTGAATTTATTGAAGATTTTTTTGAGGGAATATCAACTTGAACTCATGTTTTGAATCTATTTATAGTTTTTATTTTCTTTCAAGTACATTTTTGATAGGATTTAGAAAATTATGATGTAGTTATGAAATGGGCTATGGCTTAAGTGTCCTTGGTCTAATCACCATAGCTCTTGGTGACCAAGAAATATCCTATGTACATATTTTAAAAATGGCTGGTGGATTTTTTGGAAGGCTATTTTCTATTTTTACAATCAAGCCCTAGGCAAGTAGACAAGCTTGACAAGGTGCAAAAGAGAAGCTTGTAAAGAAAATTGTGAGAACAACACACTGATATGGATAAATCTTGACTTGGAAATTTAGGAGTAGTGTATGAAGGTAAGAGAACTCAAAGGAGGAGTTTGGATAAGGATTTTTGACACCTATTGAATAAGAAACACTAACATTTCCCTCAAAACCCTTAAAACTAGGCTTTTCTAAATCTGTATTGTATGAACATTACTGGAGGCCAAGACCGATAAAATATTCAAGGTTTGGTCATGCAAAAAAAAAAATTCTAGTATATTTCAAGCTACCTTGTTAAGGGATTTTTTGAGTTATAGCACTTTCCTTGTTTCTAGGAGGGCTAAAAGGGGCTCTTAGGGCTACAAGGGCTAACTAGCCAAATTTGTGATTTGGGTGATAGAACCATAAATGAATGGTGAAAATGAAGAGGGATGCCTTGAATACCTCATTATGAGTGTTCCACCTTATTTTTTAGGATCTTGGTGTTTATGGGAAGTTTTGTTATTTCTAAGCTAGAGAAGCCATTTGGGGAGAATTGGGAGAATGACATTGGAGTTTTGAATTGGTGGAGAGTTTCTTGGGTAAAGGGGATTGTACAAGGATCCTCTAAGTTAGGGTTTGGAGAGAAGACATTGTAGTGGACTAGGAGTAGCCTGCAAAAATCTAGAAGCTCTTAGTAGAAGAAGCTCCCCATCATCGACACTAGGTTTGATGTCAAACTTAGAGCAGTTTAAGAAGAAAGGGAAAAATAAAACTCCTAAGGAGGGTAAAAAGAAGGAAACTAATGTTGATGATATTAAAGATATTAACAAGAATACCATCAAATTTGAGAATGAAGAAGAAGAGGAGGGTGCCATAGAGAGTGGTGATCTTAGCTCTAGCTTTGATGAGTGTTTCGGTAGTTGGGGAGCTTCTGTGACTAAAGATGATGGGGAAAGTAAAAATGATGTGTCCCATAAAATAGTGATCAATATTCATTTTGATCTATTGGGCCCTACTACAAATGAAGGTATCATGAATCAAGGTCAATGGCCTACCTATATGGAGAATCAAGAGGTGGAGCTATTGGTTGAATCCAATAAGGTAAATCCTAATGATAAAAATACCCCTATGATTATTAATCAAAATGTGAGTAAGGATAACTAGGAGGAAGATACTAGCCATGAGAATTTAAACAAGGAAAATGAGTTAAAGATGGATGATATTCATGATGCTACTTTCAATCCTAAGAATTTGGTAGAAGAAGAGGCCAATGAAGAATGGAAAAACAATGGGAAGCTTAGTTTCCTCCACAAAGCTTAATTGAAAGCTAATTCTTCTCTCCACATTGATTCTTGGCTCTAAAATGAAATTATTATCCTCAAGAAAAATATAGGGGAGCTTCAGAATAACCTAATTGAAGAGAGAGAGAAAAAATTATCTAGAGAATTAGGTGGGTAGGTTCTAGGTCCTTGTAAACCATGGTATTGAACTATTCTCATCTTTTTCATAGGTTCCAGGTCCTTGAAAAACCATGTCTTTTGTTGCTAGTTGATCCTTTAGGTTCTAGGTCCTTGTAAAACTTGGGGGACTTTTAGCATTTTAACCTTTTTGTTGTTGCAAGGGGTTTTAGGTTCCCTCAAAACTTTCTTTTACCATAATCTAAAAACAATCCAAACATCCTGCAAAGTAAATGTTTACCATATTTTCCCCCTTTCTAATTTTCCAATTAGGTGACAGCCATGACCACATTCATTAGATCATTCATTAATTTCCATGTAAGCTAATAGGGATATGAAAAAACTTTAAATTTCCCTTTATATTCCTAAATCTTGTAAGACTTTCATGTCAAAGGAAGCATTTTATTTGTGACAATGCAAAATACCTTGGTTATATAGCCACAGGCAGTTAAGGGTTAAGCATCAAGGGGGCCACAAATGCATGAAATAGTCAAGCTCAATATTAGCATGACTTTGCAGCTCAAAGGGCTAGTATTCAAATTTAAGCTATGATGTTGGGACTAACCATTAGTTGCATGATTGTAGACAACTTCAGGCTTAACCAATTTCAAGTTGCGATCATGTGAAATCAACCACAACATTTTGGGTTCATTTTTTTGTACCATCATAGAGGGTCAAGGCTAACTTAGGGTTAGGTTAACAATGCTATGAAAGGTGTTTGCATAACCATAGGGAGTTTAGAGCTAACTAGAGTTTAGACTATGAAATGGAAAAAGCCTTTTGTCACTTTTTTGCATGGTTAAATGAATAAACCCCAATTATAGTCTATGAAGGGGTGAAAAAGGTAAGGTGAGTGGCTTTACATCATCACGTGGTTAGAGGATTTTTAATTCTAATCCATGAAGATGGCATGAAAGGTAAATTTCATGTTGAGCGCAAGGTTACAATAGTTAAGGAGATAAAGAGAAAACAAGCTATGAAGCAATGATAAAGGCATAATATGAGGAGGTTGTAGCTTCACAGGGTTAGACAATTAATAAGAAAAGTAGGTTTCAAAGTTGTGAACATATATGAAGCTATAGGTCAACAGTATAAGTCAAATATTTGGTGAGGTGGTGAAAAGCTTCAGGGAGATAAGGCCACATGGCAAATAGAATTATTATTTTTAGCTAAATTGTTGACATGGTTGATCTGGTACAATGAATGAAACTTAGGCAATAGATGGGAAGATTAAGGAAAAGATGATTTGTCACTTGCAACCATTTCTTAATGTCCTCAATGCCACTATACTCCATGCCTCTTAAATGCATATCATGATCGATCTAGCTTTGATTTGATCTCTTTTGGCTGAGTGCACTCTTTTTTTTTCTCTTCTATCATTTCCTGGGGGTAGTTGCACTTCATGATAGGATTTTCTTTGATTCTCAATTATTGCTCTCGTTTGCAATCCAATTTCATTGATCGATAGAGTTTGACACAAGATTGTATTTGGGTTATGTCTGCACCCTATATAGGAAAGTTTTGTCATTTTTCAAAGGATCTCTTTGTTTTGGTCTTTTATAGATATTCTTTGTCATTCTCTTGCCTCTTATTTAATAGAAATCATTGTTGTTACATTCATTCTTAGTTAGTTAGATTTGTGTCACCTAGTTATACCTCATCCTTCTGAATGTATTATGGAAATATCAATACCATATTATTATGTTCATTTTAGCTAACTAATCTATTAAGTGAATCTATTTGATTCCTTGTATGGTTATGTTATCTTCTTGGTTTTTCTATGGTAATAATATTAAAGGAATATAGCGAGTGGTATATCTTGTGAAGCCTATTAGATTTTATTGCAATTATCAAAAATAAGTAGATCAAATACTATTTGGTGTATCACCTCCCCTAGATTAGAATATGTAGTTTAATTTTATGCATCTCCTTTAGGGATTTTTTTAGTGGTGATTAGTTTCCAAATGGTGAATATGTCTTGATCAGGCTATAGAAATTGGTGAAAAAAAACACCATATACTAGTTGACCGGCTCACCCAGATTTTATAAAATACTCATATAGTGGTTGGAACGTTTTCCACTATTATTACATAATTTCAGTTTGGTAGTCAGGTTCTTCACCCATATTTCTCTTTACTGTTTACTCTTATTCGCCACGGAATTAATTGAGTGTCTCTTTCAATGATCATCATTCACCAAATTCCCATTTTCCTATGTGAAATTTTTATTCATCCTAGTACCCAATTCGCCATGCATCACACACAATGGGGTCCCAAATTCCTGCCATATTTACCCACTCAAATACTTGAAATTATGCGGGCTTCACCAAATATTATTTCTTATCATATGTAATGGTCGACCCATTAGCCAAAATGAAAATGATTTATTTGTAGTTGTCTATTTAAGACATGAGTTTCATTATTGAAACATGCCGAAAGGAGCCTTCTTCATAGTATTGCGATCAATAGAGAACTGAAATGACTACGACTACGAGTCCATAGTATTTTATTGCAGCCTTAATTTGATGGAGATGTCACAGTCAAATTTAAATAGGAAGAGGAATAGGACTAATGAAGGTGGAGATGTCCAAGAGAGGCCAATGAAATGCAAAAATATATCTTCATACTTTTGCGGGGGTAGATGCAATAGTGTTGGTCAAAGTAAGGAAGGTACATCATCAAAGGAGCCTGTACAATCTCAACCTACATAGGAGTCCATTCAACAAATTGGGGAGCCTAATAAATTTGGTGATAGAGTTGTAGAATCTGATATCTCTAATGAAGATGACCTTAAAGAAGAATATCTAGTAAATAACTAGTACTAGGACGAATCAATCGACTTCGGTGATGATGATGGTGCAATTAACAGTAACCGTGACACTAAAGGGAGAGGAAAATCAAAAGAAAAAATTGATCATCAGTGGGAGATGGCCAGGAGATTTAAATTTGATTGGGCAGCAAAGTATCTATTCATTGAGCCCGTGGACAATCCAATTGTAAGTGAGCCACCAGTAGAATGCAGATGTGCAATTTTTAGTTGGAAGTATAAAAAGGAAAAGTGGTTGCAGCTTAAACTAGACACCATAGAGAAACATGTTGGTAAGATTTACGAAACCTCAACTATAGATGGTAAGAAAATAAAAGTGGTAAGATATAAAACAAAGGAGCAATGTCAACATAAAAGGAATGCTGAAGAATATTATATGTTTCAAATTTTTTAGACAAATCTTGGTGAAGTTCAAGGTTCTATTAATGCTATTTTTGCAAAATCAAGTGAAGTAGAAGAACGTGGAAAGGTTGTTCAATTAAGTAATGTTTTCTATATTTTGAGCAGAGGGCTTCCAATGATAGACTATCCAGAAATGAGTGGTTTTTTACACTTTCTGAAAGTTCCTATCCTGTCAGTCATTGGTCGATAAATAGTGGATGGGAATGGGCAAGTTGTAGTGTGCAGGTTGAAATAGAGGATGTGCAAAGAAAAATAAAAGAGTCAAGCTTTATTGCATTGTCCTTAGACAAAGTTAAGGAAATAGATAATATGTCATGGGTATGCATGCATGTTTATATTGTACAAAATAATGTCTACCAACCACATCTACTATCTGTTGCTAAATTGAGAGACAATGTGACAGCAAAAACTTTATTTCAGTTAGTAAAGAGCAATTTAATTGAATATGGAGCTATGGATGAATTGACAATAGCGGAGAAGTTGGTCTATGTTGAACCGGATGGAGCTTTAGTAATGCAAGGTCAAAGGAATGGTCTTTGTACAAAGATGCAAGCTTCTTGTTCACCATATGTTGTTGCCATTCACTGTATGTCCCATAGGATGAATCTTTCTTTTAGAGTTGTGAAGAAGTTTCCTTCAATAAACAAGGTTGAAGATTTAGTAAGAGAGTTGTGTGCATATTTTTTTCAAAGTCCCAAGCATTTTAGGGAATTTCAACACTTTTCTGATGGAATTACCGATGGAAACAAGCTTCTAAAAGATGTTGATACTAGATGGATCTCTTTGGATGGACCAGTGCATCGAGTATTTTCCGAATATCAATCTTTGATTGGACTGATGTACGAAAATCAGGACAATGTAGAAAATCAGAGATGTGGCGACCTGCTTTGGAGGTTAAGCAATATAGAGATACTTTTGATTTTGGCATATCTTCTTCCCATGCTAGAAGAAATGAGGTTAATTATGAAAAAGCCTAGCAAAGAGCCATGTATATTGCAGAATATGCTCAGTTGCGTAAAATGTCATGCTAAGCCCTCGATATTCTCTATCGTACTGACCTAAATTTATCGGACAATAGATTTAATCAATGGCAGAAACTAACAGATTTGGATGATCCTAATAATTATTTAAAGATCATTGAAAATGGAGATTTATGTGTTTGTGTAAGGGGATTTCAGATACCAATGTACTACAGTGCCCCAAAGAAGCGAGCTACAAGAGTTACAAGAGAAGAGTTTACCAAGATCATCGAGTCTATAGCATCTACTACAAGGAAAATAGCCTATAGAGTTTCCTCTGAAATAATATCATGATTCCCATATGATCAACTGCTTGAGGCCATGGCAATTGTGTTTCCTCAATATTGGTCCTTCAACAATAAGGAAGATTATTGTAGAAGGTTGTTGATTTTGATAAAGGAATTTTGCAAATCTATAGAATTCAATGGAGTGACTATCAATGGAATATTAGATGAGGGTCTTCTTAGATAGAAATCGAGCACCTTTCCAAGGACCATGAAGCATCAATATCAATTAATGCGTAACCCACATGAAGAGGGTTTGGCAACAAAGCTTTGGATAGAACTAAAACAGAGCACATTGTTGCATGAAGAAATTTTAGAGTACTTCAAGCTTGCTGATCTATGTCAAACCATGATATTGGGTTCAGTGGAGGATGAGAGAGTTTTTAGTGCTTTGGGCTTCCTAAAATCAAAGCTAAGAAACAAACTAGACAAGAATTTGGAATCATGCTTGAGGGTATACACATCTAGGTATAATGTCAATACTTTTCCTTTTCAAAAAGCAATGGAAATCTAGAAGAAAAGATGCAAAAGAAGAAGGGAGGGACTAGGCAACACCATTAACCAATCTCCTACAGTGACTCCAAGTGGGAGAAGTACAGCTAGCAGTGGCACTAGCCATGGGATTGGGAGTCCGAGTCATAGAAGCGGAGGTCAGAGTGAACTTGAAGTTGAAGAAGACACAAATGAAAATGAAGAGAACAATGAAGCAACTGGACTACCAAAACTGGATGATGATGACGACATAGAGATGAATTGGAAAATTAAGGAAATTTTTGCTAAATTAACAGTGGCAACCAATAGGTATTTTTTGAACTTATTAACTACTATATGATATCCTATCATTCAATGTTCATTTTAGAAAAGCAAGAAATTAGAATGTATTATGTTTCATCATTAAAATTTGAGAACAAAGAGTATTATTACTGTAGAGTGTAGTTTATATCATGCCATCAATGATCATTCATATTTGAATTTGAAATTCCTAAATGAAATTTTGTTTTCTATTTTATTCATTTATTCAACATACATTGAATTGGAAAACATGAAAATTAGATAGAATCATAAATTCAATTCCATAATTAATAATTATTAATGGTTTTCATTTGCAATATTCAGCTAATATGGTACAATTCTTGTAAGCCAATGACCCTAAATTCCCTTTTCTAGAAAAAAGGGAGCAACAATAGCTTCAGGTCGATTTGCCTAATGTGAAGTCTCAAAATCTAAATCAGTAAGACATCTAGAAGTCTAAAACATCTCTACAACTTTAGTTGTACATTTCTGCATTTGACATGCCGGTTTGGTAAATTAGCAATTTTAGCATAGGCAATAGCATCTGCAAGACTGCAACATTGATCCTATTTTTTTAAAAAAGTTCAAACTTGTTACTTTAAACTCAATTCTAGAGTCTAGACTGTAGTATGTAGGATAATAGGAAAGATATTCATATATAGTAAAGATATAGAGATGATTGAAACTGAAAGTACTTTAACATATAGACTATAAGTTTTTGTAGTATGCTCCATTCTTCTTCGGTTCGAAGGGAAATTTTTTTGATGTTATGGTAAATGACCTACATTCTCGTCAACATTCCATACTTGGAAGAGCAAGTTTCAAGCAATGTTCATTCTACTAGTGCATGCAAATTTGTGAATGTTTTGATGCACTTTGCAATGTGTTCATGAGTTCTGTGCTGAGGAAGGTTGCCTAAATCAGAGGTTATTTGGTCCTCCAACTTTTGTTTGTAAACTTCTCTTCCAATGAAACCTGTTGTTGAGAAATCAGGTCTAGGACTCGGTAAACCAAGAGATATCAATTTTTCTATTTTATTGTTCATCTTGGCAAGCTTTGGCCCAAATAAAGCAAGAAATTCTTCTGCTTCTGTTAGTTTTTGACATTTATGAAATACAGAGGTCACCTTTATTATTGAACCAATGCAGTCCTGAATTTCCTTGCTTGCCAGATGCCTGTCAGTGGTGCTATTGATTTCTTCCATAATCCGCTTTGCAATTTTCTATCTCAGACCAAAACTTTTGTTCTCCTCAAGTTGCTCTTTCAGCTTCCCAAAAACATCTATAAGAGCTTCGTAGAGTTCGAACCAATCACACAACCTATCAGCAGAAGTCTTTATGTGCTCCTAGAAGTAATTTTTTATTTGCTTTACTATATTATTTACATGGTCATTCAAGCCATTTTCATATTTTTTAATAGTATCATTTGCCTTCTTTAGGTCTTCTTTCATTTCTGAGTAATGGTGTTCACTATGTTTTCTTATTTTCTCTACTTTATTTTCCCACCCTTTTGCTTTCTCTTCCCACTCTTTTGTTTTTACCCTCTCATTTTCCAATTCTTTATTTAACTTATTGTTTACATTTGTAGCATTCTCCAAGTTTCTATATAACTTTGTTGAAGATTCTTTTTCATCATGGAGTTTTTTTCCCATTTTTTTCCAAATTTTCCCTCAGAGTTTTCAATTCTGCATCCATTTGTTCTTGCTATTCAATTGCTTCTTTAGAGCTAGAGGATGAATTTTTTATCCTTTTCTCTAATTCTTTGCATCTGTTTACTGTTGCTTTCCCACTTGCCTTTACATTTGCCAGGTCTGCCTTTAAGTTATCTATTGTGCCCTGAAGCTTTCCTTTCTCTCTCTCCAACTTCATCACTGAACTGTAGACCATTTGGTTGGTCATTTTGGACACATTTATCTTGTCCACATTTTAAATTTTGGATAAATCCATTTGGAGGGTGCTAACTTAAAATTCAGATGGATCTAACTGACTCTTTGGTGGATTGTTATCTCTAGTTGGGGGCATAATAACCATGAATTCCATCATATCTTTATCTGGGTCATATGTGGGAAATAGCCCGTTGGTTGTAGGTTTTGCATCATGAGCTATAGCAATTGCTTCCATCTTCATTGTCTTACTATTTTTTCTATTCTTGTTTTTTGATTTTTCATAGTTAGTTACAAATTCATTGTAACGAAAATCAAGATTTTGTGAGACAGTTGAATGTTTGAATGGTGAAATAGCAGTAGCACTTGCTATGATGTATGAGCTTCCACCAATACCATGAGGATAACCAACAACTAGACCCATTAGTGGGGTTTGTGGACTATTTTGAGGGTTTTGTCCTGAAGGATGGGCAATTGTTGGACTCACAGTCACCATTGGCATTGTTGTACTAGTAGTACTACTAATATTTGTCATAACCTTCTGCTTCTTTACACTTTCTTAATCTTCGGGACCAATTTTTTTTGCATCTATATACAATGTCCTTTTCAGACCACTAGTTGTAATTGTACCCATGATATCTACAGCTGTGGGAGTGATAGTTGATTCAAATTGAATCTGAGTTCTTGGAAGTGGAACTGTAAATGAAGTAGGAACAAATTTAATTAACTGAGATGAATCCAATGTGGATGGAATTGACTGAGTTGATGATTGATCTCCATGCCCAAGGCCTGGTTTCTGACCATGTTTTGGTGCTATAGCTAGTGGTTGAGGTGGTAACCAAACCCCTTCTCCATTGGGACCCAGACCACCAAAACTTTGGTAGCCCATTTTTTCTACAATTTTTGCCCCTTTGATATATAGAAGTTTGGTGGATGCATCAACTCCTCTCTGAATTTTTGTACTGGATGAAGGATTTAAAGAATCTTGGTCATCGTAATCATCATTAGTATAACTGTGATGTGCTTCAATTGGATGCTCCTTATTCCACAATTCGTCAAATATTCTATCCTCTTCAGTCTCATCACGACCTAAAGAGGTCTTTGGCTCACCGAGATTATTCCTCATTTCTCAAAATTGATAAATTTTGCTTCGACTCCATCTAGCATCTATACAATCATTCATTAGCTCTTTTGGAATAGGTTTTGTAGATGGTTTATTAGCTTTCTTGTAGAAATTGGACAATGTCATGCCCTGCACTTTTCCTTTCTGTTTGTGCAATGCCATTATTTGTGATGACAATTCCTGTATTGACATATTATTTTCAGCAGCATATTTCTCCATCTATTTTTTGACCTCCTCCCAGGAGTCCATGTTTTTAAAATTTTCAATAAAAGGCATACTTTCATGTTGATATTTTCTTGCAAAAGTCCCAATGCCCTTAAGCCTTGCTCCAATTATGTTCAGTGGATCATACTGCCAGTGACTGTCAACATCAAATCGAAAAATTGAAAAAAAGGCTTCTGCTACTTTGAATCCTCTTCTCTCAAATGTAAACCCTCCAAAGGAGAATGGCAAGGAGGGAAATATCATTTTCTTTTGCTGACCATGAAAGAGTACATCTGTGCTCTCCATTTGTCATACATATTCCAATGCAAATACCCTCTTTGTTACATGTATTGGAAGTTTGTAGGGTTCTACCCATGAGCCATAAAACCTTAACACAATGTACTCTTCCATTAAGTACCAGTCAGCCAATTGTAGTTCACTTCTGAGTTGAATGCAATTTCTACAAGTAACAGGAAATCTAGGCATTGGAGTGCCTGTAATTTTATGGTACATTGGTGCCAAAAAGAAGTCTACAAAATTGTTGTAGTTTCTTCTGTTATCAATCATCCTTATATGAGGTGTCCACTCATATATTGGATTTTGGCCTTCAGTTTGACTGTAAAGCTTGTTTACCTCAAATAATGCACGATGCTTTGCTAGTAAAAGATAGCACAAGTAGGTTGTGAATCTAATTGTCTTCTCTGAACCTCTTTGAATCATTAGTAATTGATCTTGCATGCAATGAACAATGTGCTCAATAAAATGATATCTTACTGGTTCTTTTTTAAAATGAATATGATAAAGCATTTCAAGAATGCTGGCATCCACTTGTTTGTTACTATCCAATCCCAAAAAAAATTCTAGCAAAGAAATATTGTCCTATGCCCATGGCACAAAAAATTCAAAATCATAAGGAGGCATGTGATTTGGACTCAGCCTACAACCGCTTGTTATTCCTCTGATATAAGAATCTCTCTGTTCTGCATCTAATTTTTCATAATCATCTGCCAACTTTCCCAAGTCAATATGTACATTTGAATGTTGTTGTTGAAACCCTAGGTTCAACAGACTAGAAAATTCACTCTTAGTTATGGACAGAATTTCATCCTGAGTAATTTTATTCACAATTTTTTTTCTATTTTCATCATAATTTTTGGTGTAGAGCGTAACAATTTCTAGGCAAGGGAATATTTGAGGTAATGCCATGTGTGCTGACCCAGCTAGCCACGGTACAATTTAATTTGAAGTTGCATTTACACTAGGGTTAAATGAACAAAATTTTGAAGCCTTATTTGGATCATTCCACTTGTTTTCAAGTGCAAATCTTATCTCCATTATACCCTTATTTCCATGAATAATAGGATCATGTATATCATGGAATAAATCACTGAAACTTGGTGTTTTAAGCATATTGTGGAATTCTGTTATTTTTCCCATGTTATTCTTGGTATTTGTTTTTCCCATCATGGTAAATATTTAAACACAACTACAAGCCTACAGGGGTGATTCAAAATTAAAACCTTATAGACTAAATTTTTTTATATAATATAAACAGTAAAGTTGTAAAATTTAAAATGCGAGATGTATTTTTTTAGGATTTTAGTAGTTACACTTACCCGTTCACGTTCACATTCACATTGCCCTTAGATTCAATTTTTGCAGAGAATTAAGAGTCTAGAGACTGTATTTTGTTGCTTTCCTTGAACCACAATCCTCAACCTAGAAATGAAGAATCTGTAACTTTGTTGTGCTAGAACTTTGTAAATTGTAATTTGTAACCCCTTTCTAATTTCTAAATCTACAGACAACGTATAACTGCAAAATTAAAGAAACTTAATGTGCCAAAATTGTACAATCTATACTCTATAGTCTATAGTCGATACACTTGTCACACAGTACACTTTCAGTATAAATGTGAGTGGAATGGTGGACCACTAGTATTACCTAACCCGTCATAATGTATTAATGTCATTCATAATGTAACTGTTAACTACAAGTGGAATGTGATTATGTTAATGTGTTAACTGAGAACTGACACATGTCATGTTTTTAGGATGCATTTGAAATGATAGGGTTTCTTTTTCCTTTTCATCTCAAAACTCAACTTCGGTCGTTGATCTATTAAAATCCAATGGCACCGGTGAATGGTGTGGTGGCCCCATGGGTTGTGGGTCTCACTCCCATTAACTATGGTAGTTAGGTATCAGGATGACTCACATCACGAGTTAGACATGTCAGTGTTACGTTGTTAGAGCTTGTAATCTTAGTCGTCACCTATCAAATTTTGGTCCCAAGTCATCCCTCTGAAGTTGAACTTGAAGTCATAATTTACTTCAACTTCAAGTTCAAAGTCTTGTTGGTCTGCCATGTAATAAGCACACTAGTTTTATCGAGTCGACCTTTGTAAGCTTGAAGTACAAGTTGATGTTGAAACCGATCACTCAAAACTTCAACTTCAATTTTAGTATTGATTTTGTCCACTAACAATTTTTGTATGCAGATTAAAGATTGCCGATCCATTCCAAGGTGGGTCCCAGCATAATGTTTTCCCAAAGCACCTGAAGTCATATGCAAACAAATCTAAAGCAGCACATATTCACTCTGAAGAAATACTTATGGAGTATTAATGGTGTCATTTAATGATTACTTGTTATGGGAAGATGCGTGCAGATTTGACAGGGTATTTAAAGCAAGAACACCCGTGGCACCTTTTTTGATGAATGTCACACAAATGAGCAATCATGAATTTTACTTGTTAAATCTGTCCTACGATCCTCTGTCCATGTCATTCTTTAAATGCATGTAATTACCCTTTCCCACCCATCTCATTTTCTCCAAGAAAAATCTCGGCATTTTTGGGTAAGAAAGGCAAATTTTGGGATGTGTTCTTGTCAAATTGTAAGTGCATCTCCATTTCCCCCTTGCATTTTGGTTGTGCTTTGCTTTGTTTTGAAAGTATTTTAAAACCTAGTTCTGTAAATTTGCTGTCATAATAATCATGACGCGTTTTTGGCCAAAAATGCCCAAATTGGAGAAGCCTCCATTACTCAGTTCCTTTCCTGAAATTCGTGATACATTTATGGTTAGTAAAAATTTGCCTGAAGTTGTTGAAAGAGCCAAAACTTCTCTTTCAAGTCCCATTTACCAGAGGCTAGTTGATAGTGGTTTATTAGAAGCTGCCACTTTTCCCACTACTATCCAATACCCTGAATGTATCCTTGAGTGTGCAAATTATTTTGACCCTATTTATAGGTGTGTTAAGAAAGCCTTAGGGGAAGTAGTTGTCAAAATCAATAGAACCAATGTAAATTCTACCCTTAGGATCCCTCATAAAGAATCCTATGAGCCTTGGACATTTGAGGAGGCTGAACACCTATATGCAGCAAATAAAACCAACTATGACACCAAGATTGCTCAGTCCTGGCTCTTGAAGCCTGCAGAGGGGGGTTCTAGGTTACCCAAACCACTGACTATCGAGCATTTCATCAAAGAGATTGCAGATATTGTCCTCCTGTTGAATAGAATTAAAGGAAATGAACATGCTTTCCACTGGGAATCCTGGATGTATTTCTTTGTACAGAAGATAGTTGAGGGAGTCAAGTTCATTGATTGGTCAGACCTCATAGCTGAGAACTTGCACAAGGGCCTGATTAATGTGACCAACTGTGGTCCGTTCTTCTTGTCTTCTTACCTAATCTACATCCTAGTGGTGTCCAAAGATTGGGACATTCTCCCACATTCACCTTGGATAGATGACATGCCTATCTATCAGTATTACAGTGATCTCCAAGAAGATACAGTATGTAAAGAATTTAAGAAAATCAATGATGTCTTTTGAGGGAAATTGGCTTTTGAACTATAAGGTTGAGAGAATGATAGGATGTCAGAGGAAGCCAAATAAAGCTATTCAAATTTATGGTTGCTATTTTATTTAGTTTCCCAAATTTACCTATATCAAAGTAGGTGGTTTTCCTGGTGAACCCTTGAAACTACCACGCTACTGTTCAGACTCTATGGTGTTATCAAAAATGTGTAGACAGTTTGCCTCTCTCATTGAGACCTTTCAAATTTCTAAAAAATCCTCTTCAGTATTCTTTCCGATTGAAATTGGACATTATAGATGCCCTTGTGTGAAAGAAGCTCTATTATCAGCCAAGTCATTGACCCGCTTGTGTCTTAAACCTTTCACCTCTCGGCTAGATTTTGATTACATCGGCTTTACCAGAAACAATATCAAAAATGCATTTTCTCTGTTTCACTCCCCACAGCTAGAGGATTTCTAGGAAAATTGCCACAATGAATTTGAGGTGAGGAAGAGGCTTTGGTCATGCTTAACTATTAAGCAGGTCATCATGTTCAACATGGAGCTGGATACTTATGGGTTGAAGGATGATGACTCTGAGGAAATAGTTGATCAATTTTACATAGATCAAATTGAATTCATGCCTATTCCAAAAATTGACTAGGAGAAAAGAGAAGAGAATGATGT
Source organism: Cupressus sempervirens (assembly GCA_028749045.1). Taxonomy (NCBI): domain Eukaryota; kingdom Viridiplantae; phylum Streptophyta; class Pinopsida; order Cupressales; family Cupressaceae; genus Cupressus; species Cupressus sempervirens. Next base: position 194,781,683 of record CM053789.1, on the reverse strand, counting down.
GTATGCCCATACCAAGGATGTGATAGCCAGAACTGCTAAATGGATAAAATCAAGGGCAGCAGTTACTCCAAGATTTTTTGAGAAATCTTCAAGGAGCAGAGATAAAAGATTTGCCCAAAAGAAAACTAATCAAAGTGTCCCTGAATTTGTTGCAGGTCCACTTGAAGTCAAACTTGAAGCAGTTCCAAAAACACTTCAACTTCAGGTTCAAGAGGAGACTCCAAAGAGTAAAAGGATAACTCGCTCGAGTACGAAGAAGGCACTAATCACTAAAAGTAAGAGCACTATAACTATGGACCTGGAGGCAACAGAAGACCCACCCATGGCAAACAATTTACCAGAGCCTCAGAGCTTGTCAGCGACCGCCGACAATCAACAGGGTAATCTCACTATAGTCAATATTTCCTTCACTACGGAAAAAGAATAGGCAACTCCCAAATGGCTGGAGACATCAATGGAAAAGAAAAGAAGCATTGTTCCCATATCCATGCCAATTGATGACCTAGTTAGCAAGTGCCTTGGTAAGATGCCTAAAATGAAAAAAGAAAGAATAGAATCGAGGATCAACTTTGAATAAACTTCAAGGCGGTGGGTGGCTGAGATAGCCACACCACCTGATGGAAGTGCTCAAGACTCCATAGCTCCTCAGGATTATCAGATAACCAAGGTCAACCTTGGAAAGGCAAACTGCAAGATAGATATGAAATTATTTGAAGTATCCAACAAGAAGATCATAGAAAGGGTGTGGAAAGATGGGCAAGATAAGCAAGAGATGAAGGAAACAATTAAGAACATGGTGCAATATATTAATGCTATCTTGAATCCTGAAGCCAAGTCAATCCGTGAGATGTTAGCCATTGTTGACGTATCCTCTGCAACCAACCAGCAATCGCTGGAGAATTTATGCAAGTGCAAAGCAGTAGCCAAAGTAGCAGATGAACGGGTACAAGATGTTCTGCTTAATACTATAAAACACATTGGACATTTAGATCACACCTCAAAGGAGACATCAAATATTACTAAAAAGGTGGAGGCGAGTAATGATGGATATGAAAAAGAGAAGAATAACTAGGCAAAAGTTGTAATATCGCTAGAAGATGTGCAGGAATTCGGGTTGCAAAAATTTTAAGCTAAATGTTTTGTAGTGGGTCTTGATGAAAAAACTTTGTATGTCATAAAAGATTGCATCAAATAGAAAAATGAAGCACTGGCACAAGGGGTATCTGAAATCAAAGAATCATTGCAAGAACTTAAGGTTATACATCAGATTATTCAGAATGACTTTAAGTGGTTTGTAAAACAATTCATGGAAAGAGAAGATGACTCCGTTGCCCAATCAGATGAGATAATCAAAGAATTCCAAAAGAAATTTTAGGAATGGCAAGACAAGAGGACACCAGTCAAGCAGGATTTCTCCAACTTGGCTCACACTAAAGGTATGTTAATTATCAACCTGTAGCACTTGGAGATGTACGAAGAAAAGGTTGCTGAATTGAAAAAGATGAAGGAAATTTGAAAACAAAGGCTCGCCTACATTGGTCTTCCACATCAATCCATTATTTTCACCTTTTCAACTGTCTACAAAACATGGAAGCTAGCAAGAGGAGCGGTTGGTGGTGACAGTCCAAACTGATCAAGAACTACTTAGCTGTAGTTTCTTTACCGTTTGGTTTTCTTGCATTTTCAGTTATTAGGTATTCCAAAAGACAATTAACTCCTGGCGGGGTAATTTTTGGCTCAAGTCCAGCCCCATGCCTATAAATGTAATAATTAGTATTTTTTGAGGGGTTCAAATTTCTCCAGTAGACTGGTAGAAAGAACTACTTTTGTTTACAGTTTTATTTCCAGTTTATAAGTAACATTTTAGAACTTCAACAGATACTTGAAACTCTATAATTTGATTTTGGGTTCAAAGCTTTGTAAGTGGGTACTGTTGTTTACTTATTTTTAGTATTTCTATAGAAAATATTTAAGCTTTTAGCTACATCTATTATCAATTTTGAAACTGTGAACTCTGAATTTGGAAATTCTGTGGGAAATGAGTTCATGAAATTTGCCTGCTCGATAATTTAATTATTCAGCTATGTGGATCATTTTGATAATTAAAGTCGAGTGGTTCTTCTGCATTAAGGTTTGTTTCGTATTGTTGAGATAAAATAAGTTGTTCCAACATCTCCAGCAGATTACATTCGTAGAGAGTTATTCTATTGAGTTTATTTAGTTAAAAATTTCAATGCAATAAAGGTAGCTGCACCTATTTCATTTGAAGAAATTTTAACCAGAGAATTCCTAAATTATTCAAGTAGGAATTCATTTATTAGTTTACATTCTTTTCTCAGTTTTGATATATGAACATCCATGGGAAAAACTATTCACTAACAATTTTTGACAACTCTGCTGGGGAGCGATAAAATGGTGTTACCGCATCATGAAGTTTTCCTAGTACTTCAGCCAGGCTTAGGGTTTGATAACACACAAGAAGATATCATTTTTGACTTAAGTGCACTAGCCTAGAAACTCAGAACAAGTGTAGAGCAATTTACACAAGTTAATCAAGTGCTTGAAAGAGAGGAAGAAAGGGTCAAACTCATTAGGGGTGTACCTATTGCTAACGAGGAAGCAATAGTGGATAGACTAGTTCCAAGAGTATTCTGAGTATTACTTATTAACCTATACAATGATAAGCTAGCTAGCAAAAGGTATACTCGAAGCGAAGAAAGGAAGGGATTCATTGATGAATCTTATGAGTTTGTAAAAAGTCTCAATTTTGCCCCTAATCTCTCTCAGAAGTGAAAGAAGTCCATCAAGAGTAAAAGTAGGCCAAATTCTCCTAGAAAACCTACTCCTATAGCTGTAAACCTTCAAGAATTAATTCTACCTGGGACATTAATACCTTCTCATTTAAACATCCAGCCTTTGAACCTCATTCTCCCTACAATGGCTGCTAATCCTTGGGGCATGCAAGTGGGCCCCTTAGCTCTTGGAGGTAATCTACACCCACTTCTTAAAGGTGCAAAAGATGTATTGCCTAAATTTTATGCTGATGGAAAGAAATCAACCGATGAGCACCTTAATGCCTTTAATACCTCATGTGCTATCCTTGTTGTGGCTCATGAAGATGTAGCTGTGAGATTATTTGTGCAAACTCTAATTGATGATGCGACAGACTGGTTTCATCATCTACCTCAAGGAACTATTACCGACTAGAATCATATGCGTACTACTTTCGAGGATAGATTCAAATCCTCTGAAGATGAACATACCTTGCTACTTCAGCTGACTCAATTGAAAAAGGAGGTACATGAACCCATGAGGGATTTTTTAGCAAAATTCAATAAGATAATTCATAAGATTCCTATTACCAAGAGACCCAATGATGAAAACCGTAAAGGATTCTTTGTTAATGTGATGCCTCTGGACATTAGTTTTCATTTGAGGAGAAACAAAGTAGCAGATGTTGAGGTAGCTCAAATATTAGCCATTGAACTAGAAGATGATCTTTTATCTGTAGGAAAATGGAAGAAAGAAATGCAAGGTTCTAAAACTCAATCACCTTCCTCAGAAAAGTCAGACCCATTAGTTCAAAAGTTAATCAATAATGTGATGACTCTCAAGAAACAACTTCCTAAAATGAACACCCCATACCAAGAAATCCCAAGAAAATATCTAGGCCAAAGTAGTTATCAGGGGAAACAATTTGCATTACCCTCAAGTCAACAAATATTACAGATTGAAGCTCCACCCGGCAAAAACAACATGTGTGTCGTCCATCTTACAAATGACCATGAGGGAACTTCTTGCCTTGAAAATATCAGATATCAACAACTAGAAGTAGAAAAGGTGGCTTCCACTAATGTGATAATAAAAGAAGAATCTTCTGAGGAACCTAGGGACTTCGTAAATTATTACCTTGAGTACAAATCTAATTCTAATAGAGGTGATGATATCTTATTAACCTTAGAAGAAGCTTCATGTTCGGTCTTAACCTGAGGGCAATGAACTACAGTAGCTGATATTCATGGCAAAGGTATTTCAATTCCAACTCAGGCTAAAGAGAAAAAAGTAAGAGGGGGTAATGAGAATAAGTCATCAATTATCTTTACAACTACTCCTCAAATCGTAAAAAGGGTATCTGATCCTGATTCCTCATTTGACATCGTGGAGTTTTCTAAGACATCCAAGATACAAATTTCTCCTACAGAATATTTAAGAATGAATCCCAGTGAACTTGATAAGCTGATTGAATATGTTAACCAATCATCCCTTGATAAAGTAGCCAAGAAAATCAACAAAGTCAAGGTCTCACAAGGTAGTGAAGTAGTTGTTGAACACAAAAAAGATCTCTCCAAAGGAAAGAAACCATAAGCACAAAAGTCTCATGATCAAGAGAAGGTAATTCAACCAGACTCCATTAGTCTTGAACCTTCTTATAACCACAAGCCTAATCCATTTTATGTTTCCCTCTTTCTTCATGGGTTTAAATTGAGTAACTGCATCATAGATTCAAGGGCTTCTGATAATATAATGCCAGCAACAGTAACAAAAGCTTTAGATCTACCTTTAACCAAAACATTTGGCAAATGTTATTCCATGGATTCCAAACAGGTACCATTGGTGGGTCAAATTAAAGATGCCCAAGTGGCATTAGCTGCTTACCCAGAGAAAAGGGTTAAACTCACCATTCTAGTAGTAGATATCCCCACAAGTTATGGCATGCTTCTTAGTCAAACTTTTTGTCAAGACCTAGGAGGGGAAGTTAAGATGGATTGGTCTCAAGCTGTGGTACCTATTGGGAAAAAGAAAGTAACCCTATTACCTGAAGCAAAAGCTAAATATATAGTCTTCCCATCTGATGACCCCAAATCTCAAATCCTTTATCAAGAGACAGATTTTGCTAACTATTTAATTCTGTCTGAAGATGAGAAAATAGGTGAGAAGCCATTGGGTGAAGATTTGTTATGGATTCTCGAGTTTGATGGGAGTTTTTGTTTGAATGGATCTGGAGATGGTATAGTCCTCATATCACCTAATAATAATAAATTTCCTTTTTCTTATAAGCTTGCCTTTGAAAATACTAATAACACAGCTGAGTATGAAGCCCTGCTCCTTGGCATCGAAGAGGCCAAAAAGAAGAACATCAAGCTGTTGAAAGCCAAAGGAGATGTAGAGCTAATTGTAAAACAAGTGAAAGGCATGTTTACAGTCAAAAATCAGAGATTGAAACATTACAAGAACCGCGTGTGGGACGAAATTGAAGGTTTTGATGTCTTTGGAATTGAAGCCATTCCTCGAGAACTAAATGACAAAGCAGACTCCTTAGCAGTTTCAACTTCCTTGTTAATTCCTCATCCTGATTTCATAGACCAGAAGTATTCAATGGAGATCATCCACTGGCCAAGTGTTCTTGATAACAATAGCAATTGGCAAGTATTCAAAGATGATGCTCATATTAATGCCTTTTTGCAAAGTTTTGAAAATTTTTCTATGAATTACTTTGAAGGGTCAGATGTAGGATGTAGAGAGTTTTGTTTTGATCCACATGAAGAAGGTGACGTGGTGCAATTAAAAGGGAATATTATACCTAAAGGCTTAGTTGAGCTTGAAAAGCTTTTCGATAGGAAAGATACCTTCCTAGCTCAGGATTTAACACCTAGAGAAGATCCAAATGCTGATTATGAAAATGTGAATCTAGGTGATAAGCATAACCCCAAAATCATTAATCTGGGAACCTGTTGTGATGAAGGTGAGAAAGCTAGATTCGTAAAGCTCCTATTAGAATATATAGACATTTTTTCCTTGTCTTATGATGATTTGAAAACTTTTAGAAATGGTAAATACAAACACCATATTACTTTGAAACCAGGAACTTCTCCTTTTAGGAAAAAATTGAGAACATATAATCCAAAGGTTTTTGATGCCATATTCAGGGAAATAGATAAGATGCTTAAAGCTTAAATTATTTTTCCAATCCACCATTCCACATGGGTGGTGAACATAGTGCTAGTCAGAAAGAAAAATGGAGAAATAAGGATTTGTGTTGATTTCAGAAATCTTAATCAAGCCTGTTTGAAAGACAACTTCGCCTTACCAATAATAGATCAAGTTCTTCAAATAGTTGCTGGTTTAGAAATGATGTCTTTCCTAGATGCCTTCTCAAGTTATAACCAAATAGAAGTTTCTGAAGAAGATCAACACAAAATGGCATTTACAACACCACGTGGAACTTTTGCTTACAAAAGAATGCCTTTCGGCTTAATAAACGCTGGTGCCATTTTCCAACGAGCTATGAGTTCAACCTTTGGTAATTTATTGGATAGATGTATTATAGTATATCTGGATGATATGACAGTGTTTTCTAGGAGATGGAAGAAACAATTGAAAGACTTGAGGAAAGTGCTCCAGAAATGCAGAGATCATGGAATCTTATTAAATCCCAAGAAATCAATTTTTGCTGTGACTGAAGGGAAGTTACTTGGACACATGGTCTCAAAAGAAGGAATCAAAATTGACCCAAAAAGAGTGAAAGCCATTCAGCAATTATGCCTCCCTATCAATAGAAATGGTGTAAAATCCTTATTTTTTGAGAAAATTTGTGTCGAACTTTGCAGAAGTTGTCAAACCTATGGCTAAGTTACTTAGTGAGAAGCAAAACTTCAAGTGGGATGAACTAGCATCAAAAGCATTCAAAGATTTAAAAGAAGCTATTGCAAAAGCCCCAAAGCTATTTCATCCTGATTTTAAAAGAGATTTTATAATTTACTGTTATGCTTCTAAGCACACACTATCAGGCATGTTACTTCAAAAGAACGATAAAAGGGAAGAGACACCCATCTCTTTTATGAGCATACCTCTAAAGAAACATGAACTCAACTACTCATTATCTAAAAAACAAGCATTCAGTGTAGTAAAAGCAGTAAAGTACTTCAGATATTATATTTTACACTCTCATTCTATAGTATATGTGCCATCCACAGCAGTCAAAAGCATTCTCACACAACAAGATGTAGCAATCAACAATCGAGCAACATGGCTAGCAAAAGTCCACGAATTTGACTTGGATATCCATCCAACTAAATTAGTCCAAGGACAAGGCCTGTGTAAACTTATTGCAAAAGGAGAGAAAGAAGAATCATATCCCTCTTGTTTTTTTGTAGGTGTCAAGGATGAATGGTATTCAGATATTGCCTATTTCCTGACATATAGAAGGTTTCTTGATCACCTAAAAGGGAAAGACTGATGCATACTTCAACTTAGAGCAGCTAAATTTATTATAATTGATGATACCTTATATAAGAGAGGGCTAGATGGCATGTTTCTAAGATGCGTTGACACTGATCAACAAGATAAGTTGCTGAGAACTTTACATGATGGAGCTTGTGGGGGCCATTTTTCGTCAACAGTGACAACATTCAAGATCCTAAGAAGTGGATATTATTGGCTAGGTATGTTTAAGGCTACTTATCATTGGGTTAGAAATTGTGAAAAGTGTCAATTGTTTACTAGGAAACCGCAGTTAGCTGCCTTGCCTTTGAAACTAGTGATCATAGAAGAACCATTTCAACAATGGGGGTTGGATTTTATAGGACCCATTAATCTAGCTTCAAATGTGGGACATACATACATACTCACTGCTATTGATTATTTTACAAAATGGGTAGAGGTCATTCCTGTTAAAGCAACAACTTCACAAGTAGTGTGCCAATTTTTTATTGAAAACATTTTGACCTGTTTTGGCACTCCCAGCAAAATAGTGATGGATAATGCACAAAATTTTTCATCTAGAGAGATCCAGTTATGCTGCTATGATCATGGAATCCATTTGTCACATTCTTCGAATTACTTTCCTCAAGGAAATGGATAGGTAGAGTCCACAAATAAAAACCTGGTCAACATTATGAAGAAATTGGTGGATGAAAAAGGAAAAGGCTGGCACAAGAAGTTGTATGAAGCAGTTTGGGTTGACAGAACCTCTCCTAAAAGAGCCATAGGTATGACAACTTTCAAACTGGTATATGGAGTTGAAGCATAACTATCTGCCTCTGGAATTAGCCACTTTGAATTTATAGAAGGCAATTGAAGGAGAAGTATTTCAGTCTTCCATTGAGAAGAGAATATTATATCTCCAAAAGATAGAAGAAGAGAGGAGGGAGCTAGTAGATCATATCACAAATCACTAGGCAAGAGTCAAAAAGATTTTCAATCAAAAAGCAAGACCCCAAAAACTCATGAAAGGAGATCAAGTCCTGCTATGGGATAAAAGGAAAGAACCTAAGGGAGCTAATTCTAAGTTCAAAAGATTATGGAAAGGAACATTTGAAATATCTGAGGAACTGGGTTCAAATGCCTTCAAGCTGCAATATCCAAATTGTGATGAACTTCCGTTGTCCTCCAATGGGCAAGATCTCAAACTGTATCATCTTTAGGTCTATGTCGCGTTTCATTGTAAATACCATGTTTTGTCTTTCTTTCCCTTTCTTTTTGAGTTTGGTGTGTTGTGTCATTGTCTTTTAAGTTGGTCTGCAAGCCTTAGACCCTAGGTTCATTCATGATCCTTTCAGTCTCATTCCCCAATAGGAGCCAATTGTTAGAGCTTGTAATCTTAGTCATCACCTATCAAATTTTGGTCCCAAGTCATCCCTCTGAAGTTGAACTTGAAGTCGTAATTTACTTAAACTTCAGGTTCAAAGTCTTTTTGGTCTGCCATGTAATAAGCACACTAGTTTTATCGAGTCGACCTTTGTAAGCTTGAAGTCCAAGTTGATGTTGAAATTGATCACTCAAAACTTCAATTTCAATTTCAGTATTGATTTTGTCCACTAACGATTTTCATATGCAGATTAAAGATTGCCGAGCCATTCCAAGGTGGGTCCCAGCATAATGTTTTCCCAAAGCACCTGAAGTCATATGCAAAGAAATCTAAAGCAACATGTATTCACTCTGAATCAATACCTATGGAGTATTAATGGTGTCATTTAATGATTACTTGTTATGGGAAGATGCATGCAGATTTGACAGGGTATTTAAAGTAAGAACACCCGCGGCACCTTTTCTGATGAATGTCACACGAATGAGAAATCATGATTTTTACTTGCTAAATCTGTCCTGCGATCCTCTGTCCATGTCATTCTTTAAATGCATGTAATTACCATTTCCCACCCATCTCATTTTCTCCAAGAAAAATCTCGACGCTTTTGTGTAAGAAAGGCGAATTTTAGGCTGTGGCCTTGTCAAACTGTAAGTGCATCTCCATTTCCCCCTTGCATTTTGGTTGTGCTTTGCTTTGTTTTGAAAGTATTTTAAAACTTGGTTCTATAGATTTGCTGTCATAATAGTCATCATGTTTTTTCAGCCAAAAATGCCCAAATTGGAGAAGCCTCCATTACTCAGTTCCTTGCCTGAAGTCGTTGAAAGAGCCAAAACTTCTCTATCAAGTACCATTTACTAGAGGCTAGTTGATAATGGTTTATTAGAAGCCACCACTTTTCCCGCTGCTATCCAATACCCTGAATGTATCCTTGAGTGTGCAAATCATTTCGACCCTATTTCTGGGTGTGTTAAGAAAGCCTCAAGGGAAGTAGTTGTCAAAATCAATAGAACCAGTGTAAATTCTACCCTCAAGATCCCTCATAAAGAATCTTATGAGCCTTGGACATTTGAGGAGGCTAAGCACTTGTATGCAACAAATAAAACCAGCTATGACACCAAGATTGCTAGGTCCTCGCTCTTGAAGCCCACAAAGGGGGGTTCTAGGTTACCCAAACCACTGACAATCGAGCATTTCATCAAAGAGATTGTAGATATTGTCCTCCTATTGAATAGAATTAAAGGAAATGAACATGCTTTCCACTAGGAATCCTGGATGTATTTCTTTGTACAGAAGATAGTTGAGGGAGTCAAGTTCATTGATTGGTCAGAGCTCATAGTTGAGAACTTGCACAAGGGCCTAATTAATGTGACCAACTGTGGTCCGTTCTTCCTGTCTTCTTACCAGATCTACATTCTAGCGACGTCCAAAGATTGGGACTTTCTCCCACATTCACCTTGGATAGATGACATGCCTATCTATCAGTATTAAAGTGATCTCCAAGAAAAGACAGTATGTAAAGAATTTAAGAAAATTAGTGATGTCTTTTTAGGGAAATTGGGTTTTGAACTACAAGGTCAAGAGAATGATAGGATGTTAGAGGAAGCCAAGCAAGCTATTCAAATTTATGGTTTCTATTTTATTCAGTTTCATAGATTTACCTATATCAGAGTAGGTGGTTTTCCTGGTGAACCCTTGAAACTACCACGCTACTGTTCAGACTCTATGGTGTTATCAAAAATGTGTAGATAGTTTGCCTCTCTCATTGAGTCCTTTCAAATTTCTAAAACATCCTCTTCAGTATTCTTTCTGATTGAAATTGGACATTATAGATGCCCTAGTGTGAAAGCAGCTCTATTATCAGCCAAGTCATTGACCTGCTTGTGTCTTAAACCTTTCACCTCTCGGCTAGATTTTTATTACATCAGCTTTACCAGAAACAATTTCAAAAATGCATTTGCTTTGTTTCACTCCCCATGGCTAGACGATTTTTGGCTGAATTTCCATAATGAATTTGAGGTGAGGAAGAGGCTTTGGTCATGCTTAACTATTAAGTAGGTCATCATGTTCAACGTGGAGCTAGATACTTATGGGTTGAAGGATGATGACTCTAAGGAAATAGTTGATCAATTTTACATAGATCAAATTGAATGCATGCCTATTCTGAAAATCGACTAGGAGAAAAGAGAAGAGAATGATGTGTATGCCCATACCAAGGATATGATAGCCAAAACTGTCAAATGGATAAAATCAAGGGCGACAGTTACTCCAAGCTTTTCTGAGAAATCTTCAAGGAGTAGAGATAAAAGAGTTGCCCAAAATCAAACTAATCAAAGTGTCCCTGAATTTGTTCCAGGTCCACTTGAAGTCAAACTTAAAGCAGTTTCGAAAACACTTCAACTTTAGGTTCAAGAGGAGACTCCAAAGCGTAAAAGGATAACTCGCTCAAGTACGAAGAAGGCACTGATCACTAAAAGTAAGAGCACTATAACTATAGACCTAGAGGCAATAGAAGACCCACCCATGGTAGAAAATTTACCAGAGCCTTAGAGCTTGTCAGCGACTGTCGATAATCAACAGGGTAACCTCACTATAGTCAATATTTCCACCACTGCAAAAAAAGAACAGGCAACTCCCAAATGGTTGGAGACATCAATGGAAAAGAAAAGAAGCATTGTTCCCATATCCATGCGAATTAATGACCTAGTTAGCAAGTGCCTTGGTAAGATGCCTAAAATGAAGAAAGTGAGAACAAAATCAAGGATCAACTTTGACAAAACTTCAGGGCGGTGGGCAGCTGTGATAGCCACACCACCTAATGGAAGTGCTCAAGACTCCATAGCTCCTCAAGATTATTAGATAGCCAAGGTCAGCCTTGGAAAGGCAAACCGCAAGACAAATATGAAATTCTTCAAAGTATCCAACAAGAAGATCACAGAAAGGGTGTGGAAAGATAGGCAAGATAAGCAAGAGATGAAGGAAACAATTAAGAACATGGTGCAATATATTAACGCTATCTTGCATCCTAAATCTAAGCCAATCCATGAGATGTCAACCATTGTTGATGTATCCTCTGCAACCAACTAGCAATCGCTGGAGAATTTACGCAAGTGCAAAGCAGTAGCCAAAGTAGCAGGTGAATGGGTACAAGATGTTCTTCTTAATACTATAAAACACATTGGACATTTAGATCACGCCTCAAAGGAGATATCAAATATTGCTAAAAAGGTGGAGGCGAGTAACGATGGATATGAAAAAGAGAAGAATAATTGGGCAAAATTGGTAATATCGCTAGAAGATGTGTAGGAATTTGGGTTGCAAAAATTTCAAGCTTAATGTTCAGTAGCGGGTCTTGATGAAAAAACTCTATATGTCATAAAAGATTCCATCGAATGGAAAAATGAAGCACTATCACAAGGGGTACCTAAAATCAAAGAAGCATTGCAAGAACTTAAGGTTATACATCAGATTATTCAGAATGACCTTAAGTGGTTCATAAAACAATTCATGGAAAGAGAAGATGACTCCGTTGCCCAATCAGATGGGATAATCAAAGAAGTCCAAAATAAATTTTAGGAATGGAAAGACAAGAGGACACTAGTCAAGTAGGATTTCTCCAACGTGGCTCACACTGAAGCTATGTTAATTATCAACCTAAAGAACTTGGAGATGTATGAAGAAAAGGTTGCTGAATTGAAAAAGATGAAGGAAATTTGGAAACAAAGGCTCGCCTACATTGGTCTTCCACATCAATCCATTATTTCTACCTTTTCAACTGTCTACAAAATGTGGAAGCTGGCAGGAGGAGCGGTTGGTGGCGACAGTCCAAACTGATCAAGAACTACTTAGCTGTAGTTTCTTCACCGTTTGGTTTTCTTGCATTTTCAGTTATTAGGTATTCCAAAAGACAATTAACTCCTGGCAAGATAATTTTTGGCTCAAGTCCAGCCCCATGCCTATAAATGTAATAAGTAGCATTGTTTGAGGGGTTCAAATTTCTCCAGTAGACCGGTAGATAGAACTACTTTTATTTACAGTTTTATTTCCAGTTTATAAGTAAAATTTTAGAACTTCAACAGATACTTGAAACTCTATAGTTTGATTTTGGGTTGAAAGCTTCGTAAGTGTGTACTGTTGTCTACTTATTTTTAGTATTTCTATAGATACTATTTAAGCTTTTAGCTGCATCTGTTATCAATTTTGAAACTGTGAACTCTAAATTTGGAAATTCTGTGGGAAATGAGTTCATGAAATTTGCCTGCTCGATAATTTAATTATTCAGCTATGTGGATCATTTTGATAATTAAAGTCGAGTGGTTCTTCTGCATTAAGGTTTGTTTCGTATTGATGAGATAAAATAAGTTGTTCCAACATCTCCAGCAGATTACATTCGTAGAGAGTTATTCTATTGAGTTTATTTAGTTAAAACATTCAATGCAATAAAGGTAGCTGCACCTATTTCATTTGAAGAAATTTTAAGCAGAGAATTCCTAAATTATTCAAGTAGGAATTCATTTGTTAGTTTACATTCTTTTCTTAGTTTTGATATATGAACATCCATGGGAAAAATTGTTCACTAACACACGTCATCACTAAATTGAAACTACATTGTTATTTGTTGGTCGATCGAGGAGTTTAGTGACACGTGTCATGTTTTCAGGACGTTTTTGAAATGACAGGGTTTCTTTTTTCTTTCATCCCGAAACTCAACTTCGATCATTGATCTATAAACATCCAACGACACCGGTGAATGATGTGGTGGCCCCGTGGGTCGTGGGTCCCACTCCCATTAACTAAGGTAGTTAGGTATTAGGATGAATCACATCACGAGTCAGACATGTCAATGTCATGTCATCACCAAATTGAAACTACATTGTTATTTGTTGGTCGACTAAGGAGTTTAGTGACACGTGTCATGTTTCTAGGACACATTTGAAATGACAAGGTTTCTTTTTCCTTTCATCCTAAAACTCAACTTCGGTCATTGATCTATAAACATCCAATGGCACCAGTGAATGGTGTGGTGGCCCCGTGGGTCGTGGGTCCTACTCCCATTAAATTACTAGTATAGTTAGTATATTATTGTACTTGTCAGTAGGCTAGTACTATTGCATTCAGTTTGCACAATAAGTGAATTAGTTTAGAATCAACAAACCAATGAAAATGAACTATTTTTTTTTTTATCAAATATTTCTAAAGTTTTTATATAAATTTATTATTCTCATATATTATATATACTATTAATCTGAATGATAATTGGTTCTCTTTATTTAGTGTTATAAGACCTCTTTTCTCGAAGGCTACCTCCATGTTCATTTATTTTCGGCTAGATTCTTGCATACTTTTTGACATAAATTTTCTTTTACATAGATTTCAATATCACAATTTGTAAATTGAATAAGAAATAATTATATTATTAAAAAAATTAATAATTCAAGAAAAAAGAGTTTATTGGGTTAATCCTAAGCTAGGTGATTCTGATAACATTTTGATATGCAATAATCTATAAATTATACAATTTTAAATCTAGAGAAGGATTGGTTAGAACCTTCTTCACTAACTTGGTTATTAAAAATTAAAATTAAATAATTTAGTAAACTATTTTAAATGTATATTTATATAATTATATATATTCTAATAAAATATTTAAATTATTTTGTACCTAATTAGAATTTATTTTAATTGAAGTTAAAATTAGTAAATTTTTGTATTTATTTTAACCAATATTTGATATGCAAATTAATAAACCTTTTGCAAACATTGGTATATCAATAAAAATTTTAGATTATAGAACTAATATGGAACTAGGTGATTCCATTAGTTTACTAATAATATTTTATATTCACATAGGATTTTATAAACAATTCAATAGAAAATTAAAAAATGCAAAATATTGCAATGTTGCATAAGTAAGCATAAGAAGTTAAAACAATGAAATATAATTTTTTATGGAACTGAAACTCAAGAAATTTCATTGATATTTCTTGAAATTTACAAATTTACAAAATTGAGGGAAAACCCTAGACTCTAGAAGTACTACACTATTCGTTGTAGAAACCACCAGAATTGACTATGGTTGCGAATTCTTGTAGCCAATTGTTGCCATCTTCCACTTCATCTAGGAAAAACCATTTTCAAAGAAAATTCAATCCAATTCTTGTGCATTTCCTATGGTGCTGCAACTGCCCAATAATCAAGCCCAGTAAAAATGGTTGCAGGACAACATTCTGGCCAAGTTCCAGAAGCTTGTGGACTTCACCTGCCCAAGGGATCCCCACTCCTGAGACTGCATGAGCGACAATTTCAATGTCATCGCCCAAATATACTACTTTAAAAATCTTCCTCAAGAGTAGCAGAATTTTGGCCCTTGCTTCTCCGAGGTCAAGCAGGGAGGCTAGAAATTGTGATGTAATGTCACTGTTGACACGATATTGATTCTCATTCTTCAAAAACTCATGCCCCAGAACCATTTTGATAGCAGCAATAAAAAACTTCACACCAGAGCATGGAACAACCTTATTGCAAATTGACAAGAGGTTTTCCTCAAGAACATGACCTAGAAAGGCCTTCTGCTCCTCTTCCAAAATGCATCTCAGGCAAATAGGGTTGTCCATCTTTACTGCAAAGTTCAAACTAACACCAAACAATTAACAAACAATTAACAAACTAGACCTATCGACTACCAAAAAATGAGATGAGCAATGATGAAAGAATTAGCTCAAACGCCTATAAATAAGCTTGATGGGCAAGGTGCCAGGGATTATTTGTTTGTTTTCATTCGACTGCCAATTCAATTACATTAAATTAGCAAATATTCTCAAATCTTGAACATAATTGCAAGTACGTGCCGAAAAGGCCAATTGTAATTAAACACTAATACTAATCATTATCCTGTAATGCATGTGAAGCCACTTAACTGATGGGAAAGGCCAATTGTAATTAAGACTAATAGTAATAGTACTACTGCTAGTGGACTATGGCATGTCCTGTAATGCGTGCAAAGCTGCTTCGCCGATGGAAAAGGCCAATTGTAAATTGTAATTAATAGTGACAAGACATCAATATACTATCTCCTACAACTTAAGTGATACACGCTGGATAGAAACATGTCACCATTCCAGAAACTTGAACAAGGTCGAGGCTTCACATACTAGCAAGAGAATGTTGCTATCACTTACATGGCATTTAATTCTTTTTGGTGCACTATACTCTGCATACAACTTACCTTGATACGTGTCAACGTTCTGGTGACCACCTCAACAATTCTTCTTCCTTCAAGAAATGTTGGCCAAAATTAAACCTCAGCCATTGATCTTGGATCATCAGACGGTCTGAGTTCTCAAATAATACATTTAACATAATTATAGTGGTATTGGCCAAAAATTTATGTAAGTTGGTATGTTTGGTTAGGCTATTTATTTCCCATCTTTTGAAAATAGCCATACCAACTATAACTTTTTGAAAACCATTCGCCATAACAAATAAATTAATTCAATTATTTAGAAAATAATTTTGCCACCTTTTTATAAAAAAGGTATCAGTTATTAAAATATTCGCCAACCAATATCCATATTTCAAAAAATAATTCGCCATCAATATTAATAATTTTATTAAAAACAAAAATTATAATTACCATTATTTTATAAAAATTGTCTAAACTATTAAAAAAATTGCCACCAAATATCCATCTATTGACGCATAATTCGCCAACACTATTAATTTTTTTTTCACCCAAATGACATGTGATTCGCCACAATTATATATATTTTGGGGGGGGGAAGGGGGGGGGGGGGCGGGGGGGGGGGGGGGGGGGTGTTCCTTAAAGTTATCCCTGATCTCCTTCTCCCTTTTCCTCTCAAGAAATAGTAAGGTGCCCCTTGATAGTAAGGAAGCTGACTTTCTCTAGAGACTCAATCTCTAACTACAAAGTCCCACACTTTTGAGATTGTTTCCATGTCACATGAGGTTTCCTTTAGGTGAAAAATTTAGGAAAGGGTGCAAAATTTTGTGTAAATAGTAAACACAACAAAAGCAAGAAACATAGAGAACAACACCAAGGAGAGAAGGAACAATAAATACTATATTAATTCATCAAATTGTCCACATGCATGCCTGACTGTAAGGCCTTTCAAGTTGTAGCCAACAAGAATTACATAATTCCAAACTTAGAACCTTTCACAGATCCTTCATTCTAACTCTTCTAGCTCTACAAAGTCACACTCTCCTAAGAATACCTATTCTAAACCTATACACCCCATTTATACTTGCCAAAATGGGTTATAGAAGATTATAGATCATTTAAAAATAAAAGGTTGACCTCAAAATGGTCTAAAAAAATCCCAAAAAAAGTCCTCACATTAAATTCATGATCCAAATTATATACTCAAGTCATATCAAACTAAGAACCAATTACAAACAAAATCAAGCAAAGAAGGAATTGAGGATTAGTAAACATTAGGTTCACTCAACACATGAAGGAACACTTGGTCACAAAAGCACTCAATGAATATTGAACAACTAGACCAACATTGAGAAACTAGACCAACACTAAAAAACTCAATAACAACTACAACTTGACAACAATTGGAACTTGACACTAAAAGGAATAATGAACAAAGATGAGCAAGATTGTGAGACAACTTAAGATGCTCCTATATCAAACAACTGGGGTTGAAAGAAATTATTTTCTTGAATCATTGAGATGTCACAATGTGAGCTGAATCCAACTCCTATTGAGAAATCCATGTAGCATCTTCAACTAGTCTATTCTTCCACTTCACCAAATATTCATAGTGATCTTTTCTTCTTGTGCTCTTACCATCTCTCTAATCCATTAAAGTTCAACCTGTTCAACCTTATTCTTAGGATAATAATCTAGTAAAAAAACTTCATCTTCTAACTCATGATACTTATGTAAATTAACAATATTAGATATAGAAGATATATCCATGTCATCAGGAAACTCAACTTCATATGCATTGCCACTACCAAATTTCCTCCAGATCTTACAAGGTCCAAAATTCTTCATCCTCAACTTACTATACATTCCAACAAGAAATATTCCTTTATTCAAATGAACCATCACCTCATCACCAACTTCAAAAATATGATATCTCCTAGACTTATCAACATTCTCCTTATACTTCTTGATGGCACTCAAAATTGCATTCCGATTTTGAGTGTCCATTCCAAATTTTGAGTCACTTTGAGCCCCGTATGAATGTCTTTCGTGTACATGTACTCGGCTATCATATTAAGGTATAAAAGGTGTTTTATGTTTCTAACACCCTTCATTTTTCATGTGCATGTTTTTTTTAATGATAAACTAAAATTCTAAATCATTTTGCGATGTTCCATATTAAGCAGTGTTCATTTCTGCAATTTTCCCTAGGTATCAAAAAGTAACAGAAGGCCCAATTTTCCTTTGAATATCTCTCACCTAGTTATGTTTCATGAGTTGCCACTTTGGGACTATTTAGTATGCATATCATGAAACCTAAATTTCAAGTTTCAAGTCATTTTGACATGTTTTGTCTAGGTTTTGAATGTCTCAAAGTTAGTCAGATGCCTCTCTTGTAAATCTACATATCACTCATAATTCTGCATAGCCTTGTTTGACAAGTTATAACTTTTGACCAATTGATCCAAATAAGAAAATTACTTTTACATCATATTCTAGGGGTCAAATATTTTCTACATTCCAAATTTGAGCTTATGATGAATCTATTTTATCAATTTTCAAACACAATTTTGTATGCAATTTATAACCTTTTACCAGTGTCATGAAATGCAAAATGGTTAGGAGCCCTATTCAGGATGTCATATCTTTGAGTTTGTGATTGGTGGGACCAAATGGATTGCACCCCTAAATTCTACTCCTAAAATAATTCAAGTGTGCCAATTTATACACCTTGATGAATCTGTTTGCATACTTTCCCAAGGCCATTTCATTTGCAAAAAACACTTTTCTACTAATGTTTCTAGTCCTACAAATCCAGGTAGCCAACTTTAGACCTTCACCAAATTTTTGTAGTCATTCATCATGAGCCAAAATTGGAGGTTCATACTCTCTATGTTAGTGTCTAGTTATGCCACAATTTCTTGAGCCTCAAGTGCCTCTTTGCCTAGTTTTCAAAGTCAAATGCGAATCCACTTTGAGGTTTTCTAACATGTTTGTTTGTAGCTGATTTTAAGTAAGCAACTTTGGAGGTCAATATCTTTTGACCCTGATGTCATCATGTGACAATATTTGGCAAGCCTATTGAATATGTCAAAGAGACAAGATATCCAAAGTTTTGGAACTTGTTCAGGTGTTTAAATTAATTTTTAAAGCTAGGAAAAAGGCCTCCTGACAAAGAATTCACAGTGGTGCAGAAATGATTTAAAATAAGTATTCAGTGGTGAATTTGCGCTCAATTTTGAATCTAGAAAGTTTGAGATGATCAATGGATTAATGTACATGTCAGTTGTTCAAAAATGAAAATTTTTAAGCCGAACTCACTTTGGGATTCAACTGATTACATTAGATTGATGAAATTGCACATGGATTAAATGGATTTTCTTCTAGACTGGCACCCAAAATACATGGACATTTTTCTAAGCTTGGGAAGTTAAATGAAACATCACTATCCTAATGATTATAAAAGGGGTTTAGGGGCCTTTGTGATTAGGCTCTCCTACAAATATGTTTGGGCCTTTTCCATATAGATTTCCTCAATAGAGTAAGCACAATCAATACAATACATTTATGATTTCTTCGTCCATGTGATATTTGATGATGTAGCATTTAAAATATTTCAATTCTCAAATGTTGTAGTTGGACTAGGATGCCACTGAATAAGAGATTCATAGGGATTTGAAAGTAAAATATGTCTTTCCTACTTTTTCCTTCATCAGATTATCATAGAGCACCCACATGTTGTAAGGCTCCAAGGTGTGGAAGAGTAGGGCAATGGTTATGGTAGTAGATGTTTTATTGGCTAAAGTTTTTTTTGATAGAGTGTTCATGTATAAGCAAGAGGTTGGGGGGAGGTGGTGTTGAAGGGGTACCCACATCCAAAGCCACAACACACATGAGAGGAAGCCACATGAAAGAAACCCATGAGCTAAGAGAAAGTTGGAAATCAACAACTCATAGAAGGAAGGCATCCCATCGATAGGGCATGTGAATGAGGAGGAGGCCACAAGTTTAAAGGGCATTCATGCCACAAAAATAGAGCAAATCCATGTCCAAGATGCCCACAACATGAGGGGAAAGGTATTTTTTTATTTTCTCTATGCATTGAACAAAGATCACGCCATAGAAGAAGAGTGCCTATGATAGATGATTTTTTATGCACCATACTGGAATGAAGGAAACCATGTCCACTATAGTCAAAAGGGATTTCAATGCAAAGAAAGACACCATTAAATTTATAGAACATGGCACAAGATGGGATGGCTTCAATATGTCTAAACAAATAGAGCTCCCTTTGTGGCATTATGAAGGAAGTATTCCATGAGAGGCATTATTAGTAAAAAGGTTGTCGTTGATATAGGAAACTTCCACATTTAGTTTATCCCACATTCAACAAGTAGTGGAAAATATTTTAGTTTATATACCTAAGGTGTATACTTGGAAGTAATTAAAACATTCCACACTTATGGACCGCATCAAGGCTCATGGACGGTGGACCTATGACCAACCAGATATGACCAAGGATAAGTTTTCACCACCCAAACAAAGAGCAACACATGGAAAATTATGGGCAAATCACATAAGGTCAAGAGAAGAAGAAAAGTGACCCACAATGTTACGATCATATCATGAGATTGTGGAGGTCAAAATTGTGATGTGTGATGGTATGATGCACCCCTCACCATGTGGTCAGGAAATGGAATTATAAAGGATATGATATTACAAAATCTTTATAATGTCATGGAGTTCATTTCAAACATTGACGATGCTCTGAAGTATGATGTTGTCATGTGATTGGGAAAGATAAAAAATGATGTTGCAATGTTACAAAAAATTAAAGGAAATGGATGCATAAAAGGATGTGGGACCTACCTAGGTTGTTGGCTAATAGAATTTTTCCAAGTGGCATCAATAGATTGGGAAAAAATGGAAAGTGAACATAAAATTAAAATTCAAGGATTTTCAATGTATAAAATTAAAAAGGTTCAAAGATTTCATAAATTTAATGTTTTATATAGTTTTGATTATATAAATCATTTAAAAATAAATAAAAACTAATGCTCTATTCATGGCCTAGGGCCTGGAAGAAATGAACTTTCCATTTTTGCAGTCAATTTTTGCACAGGTGTTTGTTGGAAGTGACTACATAAGGTTTTGTGATTTTGGGGGCTTCTGAATAAAATTGCAGATTTGTGTTTCCAATTTGAAGTGAGATAAGATATAGCCATAATTCCATCAAATTTGATTTCACTAACAACTTTAAGGGAGATTTGATTGTTTTAAATATAGTTGGTTGCAAAATGATGTTTTTGGCAGTAACACAGTTGATTTCGTGGCAAAGGCAAAAGTGATATGCAAAAATCAGATTTCAAGGCTCCATCATAGATTTGATGTGTGCCTAATATTTTCTTCTGGAGATATTTTGCTAAATGTTTTAATGAGATATATCAAGTTTTTTGTTGCATCATTTATGGTTTTTAGTTACAAGCAGATGAAGAAGTTTAGTTTCAACAACATCACAATTCAAGACATTTTCAATGGGACACATGTCAATTTCAGTTTCCAAATCCTAAAATATCTTTTCTTCTATATATCTTTCTTCACTATTCATTGTGGGGGGTTCCAATTTTTTGAGATTTTCTCATGATTGTGAGACCAGATAGGTTCCAAAGTTAGAGATTTTCCTGACTGTTGTGATACCATTCTCAGTGTTCCTCTGTTATGAACAAATTTAGTGTAGTTTTCTTTTGAAATATTCATGTTATATAGTCATTCATTTTTGTATTTTTTGAGTTTTGACATATAGATGACGTATTGGTTTCAATGAGATTAATACAAGAGCTTCATTTTCCTTAGTTTCATTCTAATTCTCATCTCCTTCTTCTGTTATCTAGGAACTTTTGTGTTTAAGAATAGATAGCTTAAAATCAATTATAATTCGTAAAGGTTTTATGTCCTAATAAATTTTCTAGTGGAACAAAGATCCATGTAAATGCTATTTTCCATTGACAGGGTTGCAGGTTACATTAGGAGGATATTACAGTAAGTATGAGTATTTTAAGAAGATTGATGGCTATTTGCAAGTCAAATAAATAGATTAGATGTCTGGATATATGAGTATACTTTAGGTGTCCATGTGTATGTTAAAGTTTAGTTGTTTCCCAAGGGATAAGGGACTGGTCTACTTAGATATTGCATGTGCTCTATTGTTTCATGCCTAGGTTATGCTAACATCCAAATTATTAATCAAATATCTTTCCTTTTATGTTTAAAGAAATAAAAGAGTTTTCCCTCACTTGGTTTATCAGGTTCATGTGCTTTTTTATTAGCTATTTCACCCATGAATGCTTGCATAAACATAGAAGATCAAGGGATTTTATCTATTATTAAGATTTAGTTATATGCCTTTACACTGGTACCATATAAAGAATCTGAGGTCCACCCACCTAGGTCTTGCAGAGCTTGAAGAAGAATAAGGAATTAACCTTATAGTTAGCCCAAGATCAATAGTAAAGTGAATCCATTATAGGAATTTACTAGCCTTAGATGTATTTTTCTAGTTTCTTGGTTATTTTCAAATATGTTAAATTAGGAGCCAACACTTCTGATTACTTTATTCCAACTTCAACTTCACTTTCTCATGAAAAAACTTCATAAAACTAACAAATTCTTCCCCTTTAACACTTTTCTTCTCCTTACCAACAAAATCCCTTAAATCTAATATACCTCTAGGTTGCATTCCTGTAACAATCTCAAAAAGTGTTTTCCCAATACTTCTATTCACATAATTATTATGGAAATTCAACTTGTGCCAAGAACATATACCAATTTCTTTGCTTATCTCCAACTAAACAACATAACAAATTACCCAATCTTTTATTCAAAACCTATGTCTATCCATCTATCTATGGATATAGTGTAGAACTAAATTGCAACTCAATATCCATCTTCTTCCACAAAGTCCTCCAAAAGTAAACAAAAAACTTGTTGTCTCTATCAGAGATAATACTTCTTGGTAATCCATGCAATCTAATAATATCTTTGAAGAAAAGATCTACAACATGCAATGCATTTGATGTCTTCTTACATGGTATGAAATGTACCATCTTAGAAAGTCCATCCACAACAACAAATATCGAATCATATCCTCTTGTTGTCTTAGGTAACCCAAGAAAAAAATCCATACTAATGTCACTCCAAGGTTTATCATGAACAAAAGTAAGTGTATACAATCCAATATTCTGAGTTACTCCTTTTGCACCTTGACAAATTCCACAATTCGTTACAAAATTTAGAATATCCTTATACATTTGTGGTTTTTAATGCTTTTCCTTAAGAAAGCTCAATGTCTTATCATTTCCAAAATGTCAGCCAATCCATTATGATATTTATCCTTAATCAATTAACTCTCATAGAACTTCTTCTATACACAACTGAATTTATTTGAACAACATACCTTCTTGAATAAAATACTCATCTTACTTACTTGGTTGATATGAAATTTTTTGTGCTTTTCACTCTCTACATGCTTAAAAGAAATTCTATTAGTGTCATATGATGTAGATGGATCAACACTGCAACTCTCTTTAAGGAATTAAACACTCAAGGGATTCAATAGTGGATCTTCTTCTCTGCATCACAATTATAAACTTCAAATTAAACTCAAATCCACATCTCAAAACTATATCGATTGTCATAACTTTGATAAGAATAGATAAAAATTCAACCAAAACTCATAGCATTTCTAAAATTCATCTTCCTGTAGCAAGCACACGCATTTCAATTTGAATAACCGAGAGTATTACACATGGAAAATCAAAGTCTAGATAACTTAAAACTTTTACCATCATATTCTCTCAAACCAAATTACATAAATATCCAATACAACTACTCCAAAACAATAAATTGACACCTTATGGTCCCTGAAAAATACAAACTATAAACCTTGATTCACCAAATTGGTATGTTTTTGTTGCATGTAATGGAAATATGTTTTTCAATTGTAAATTGATTTATATTGATCCCTAACTCATCATCTTTTAAATCACATTAATGTTTGGACCATATAATCAGTTCATATGTAGAACTAATAAATGATTCATATTATGAAATTAGAATTTTTTTTCCTTTAATATCAATTCATAGAAATTGATCAAACTACTCCATCAAAACAAAACCAATAGTATGAAATTGATTTGTTACAAAACTATTATAAAATTGAGATAACCGATACCAATGATACCAAATTCTATATGAAAAAATACTGAAATCCATGTTGAAATCTACTAAGAATGAAAAAATAACACAAATGTCTAAAATCTATTATAGATGCTAAAATAACAAAAAAAATCACCATGATTGTTGACAGCTAGAGGGTGGGATAAATTTTACATTTTTTCTCTTCCCTTTGAACTATCTAATTTCTCTCTATCAATCATGCCCTTTATAATTACTTTTTGGGTTGTTAAAATGACTCTTGGGATTCCCTTTCAGTTACAAAGTATTTTTCATTACAATTGGCACATCCATTGTGCATATTTTTCCCTTAAATATATGATTATTTTCAACATGATATAAATTGCTACATTTTAATAATATTATACATTGTCTTCATATCACCACCATACTTCCTATTACTGATGTGCTCATGTACCATCATAAAAATCCTTCATCTCATCAAAACCAAGATCTCCAACCTTCATCTCAGTCAACAAAGAATTTATTTTGCTTAATGCATCTTCAACTTGATTAGTAACTCTAGTTTTATGCTTCATTACAAATGTGAAACTCTACATGTATTCAACCCACTTTAGATGTCTCTTATTTAGATTATGTTGACTTCCAAAATATTTTAATGCTTTTTGATTAGTATGCAACACAAGGTCCATAGGAAACAAATAATGTCTCCACTTCTTCAAGTCTTGAACAATAGTATAAAAATCTTGGTCATACATAACATATTTCCTTTTAACATCATTCACCTTCTCACTAAACAAAGAAATAGGGTTACCTTCTTGACTTGACATAGCTCCTATTGCACTACCACTTTCATTATAATCAAATGAAATACCTTATTCAATTTAGGAAAAGCCAATACAGGTAGCTCAAAAAAAATTCTTTAAAAGTATCAAAACTCTCATCAGCTCCATTTGTCCAGTTGAAATTTTTTTTATCTCCTTGCATTGTCTCAATCACAGCATTAGTTCTTTATAAACATTTTATAGAGACTAGCCAAACCATGAATTGATCTTACCTCACCCGCATTATTTAGTGTAGGCCACTCCAAAACTTCTTTAACCTTCTCAAGATCCATTCTCAAACTATTAGCTAAAATCACAAATCCCAAATACACAATCTCCTCTTACATAAAGGAACACTTTTTCAAATTAATCAACAACTTCTCCTCTTTCAATCTCTGTAATACTTGTCTAATATGCTCAATATGCTTTTCCTTAGTCTTAATAAACATCAGAATATCATCCAAATAAATATTCATGAACTTACCCAAGAATATCTTTAAGAACTCATTCATCAACCTCATGAAAGTACTAGGTGCATTAGTCAAACCAAAATGCATAACCAAACATTCATATAAACTATCTTTTGTCTTGAAACTAGTCTTATATCTATCACCTTCTTTGATTTTGATATGATGATAACCACTCTTCAAATCAATCTTCATAAAATAGTTTTCTCCACTCAAACAATTCATTATTTCATCCATTTTCGACAGAGGAAAACTATAATTCATTGTTATCTTGTTGATAGCTCTAGAATCAATACACATTCTCCATTCTCCATTCTTCTTAGGTGCCAATAAAATAGGTACAACACATGGTCTCAAGATTTCTCTAATCAAACCTTTTTGCAACAACTCCTGCACTTGTCTGTTAAGTTATTAGTTCTCTATAAGTATTAATCTATATTGTTGCTTAATTTGGAAAACTAGCTCTAGGAATCAAATCCACACAATGAATTATACTTCTTTTGGTGAAAAACCATTAGATGTATCTTGTGTAACAATCTCCTTGCACTCATTCAATAAGATTTCAATTCTGACTAGTACTAGGATAAAATTATTAGTTTTTGTTGTCACTCAGCCTCTTCTACTACTTGACCATTACTACCACAACTCAACCCCTTACAAATTATAGTAGAAAAAATATTTTTCACCTCTTTTTCAAATTATTTTCCACTAACCATGCAAATACTAATAGTAGTATAATTGATATCATCAAGATAATCAATCAAATGTGTCAATGTATCCTTAACTCCTCCATCCAAATAGTAAATTGATTCAATCTTCCATCATACACATCATGTCTATCATATTTCCAAGGTCTACCCAATAGGATATGACAGTAATCCATAGGCATAATATCACACTGAACTTCATCAAGATAGTATCTAATCTTGAAGTTCACAACACATTGCCCACTTACTAGTATCTTATGCGCATCCCTAATCCATGAAACATGGTAGGGTCTAGGATGCTATAGCCTCTACAACTACAAATTTTTAACCAATAGCTTTGATGAAAAATTTTCTAAACTTCCATTGTCAATGATCACTTTGTGATATTTCCCAGCTATGCTACATCCTCTCTTAAAAAATACTTCTCCTATGAACAAGTTCTTTATCCTTAATTTTCTCACCGCACAGAGTTCTTCTCACCATCAAATTTTCTCTAACCTCAAGATCACTCTAAGGGTGCATAGATTCACCTTGTATTACAACATTTCTACTACCACTTTCACCTTTACTAGAGTACTTGCACTCAAAAGACCTATGTCCTTCTTCACCAGATTTGAAACATTTACCATGAAAACCACCTCTATAATAAGAACTACCCCTTTCTCAGTATGAATTAGTACCTCCCCAATAAGAGCTACCACCATTCCACTTGATCTTTCCTTTATCTTAATTTTCCACTCTATTTTGCCCTTATCTTGTGAAAAACTATAAGTTATGTCACCTTCTCTATAAGATCTAAATTTTCTTCTTTAGAATGTACTACCTCTTCCAATATGTCTTTGTTCATGCTTCTTTGCCAAGATTTACATAGCCTTTAAGGCATATTATATGGTTCTTCAACACTTTCCAATTTGATAAAACTTATCTCATCTTGAATTCCATATCTTAATCCATTTAGGTACCTGGCAACTTACCCCACTTCATCATCTACATGTCTAGATCTAATGTCTAATAAATAAAACTCTTTAGTATAATCCTTCAGAGTTGTGTCTTTCTATCTTAGATTTTGCATCTTCATCACAAAACTAACTTTTTAGTACCTCCCCAGTAAGATCTACCACCATTCCACTTGATATTTCCTTTATCTTCATTTTCCACTCCATTTTTTGCTTATCTTGTGAAAAACTATAAGTTATGCCACCTTCTCCATAAGATCTAAATTTGCTTCTTTAGAATCTACTACCTCTACCAATATGTCTTTGTTCATGCTTCTTTGTCAGGATTTCCTCAGCCTTTATTTAAGGCATATTATATGATTCTTCAACCATTTCCAATTTGACAAAACTTATCTCATCTTGAATTCCATATCTTAATCCATTTAGGTACTTGGCAACTTACCCCACTTCATCATCCACATGTCTAGATCTGATGTCTAATAAATAAAATTCCTTAGTATACTCCTTCATAGTCATGTCTTCTTGTCTTATATTTTGCATCTTCCTCAATAAACTAACTTGGTAATCAACAAGATGGAAATTCTATTTCACTTTGTTCACCATTTTCAATTAGTTTTGATCTTTTCTTGTCCTCTTCTTTGTCTATCAGTTTGCAAATTCTCACACCATAGTGACACATGACCTTTCAACTAGGTCCTAATATTTTGTTTTCCTCTTCTTTGTCTATGACTTGAGCTATGGTTGTGTCCTTGACATGGGTATGGTAGGGAAAGTTAGGCCATAAGGCACATGTAATAGTCCAAACACCTTGCAAACTAAACACAATAGAGAAAAACAAGACAAATAATGACACCAAGGAGAAAAGGAACAACAAATACTTTAATAATTCATCAAATTTTCTACATACATGCCTAGCTATAAGGCCTTCTAGGTTGCGCCCAACAAGAATTACAAAATTTCAAACTTAGAATTTTTTGTAGATCCTTCATTCTAAGTATTCTAGCTCCTCGATTTCGTACTCTCATAAGTACATCTAACCTAAACCTAAACAACCTAATTTATACTTTCCAAAAAAAAATTACAAAAGATTCTAGATCATTTAAAAATAGAAGGTCAAGCTCAAAATAGTCTACACACATCCCAAGACAAGATCCTTACATTAAATTCATGATCCAAATTAAATAAACAAGTCAACTCAAACTAAAAACCAATTACACACAAGCTTGATCAAAGAAGGAACCAAGCACCATCAAACATTAGGTTCACTTGGCACATGAAGAAATACTTGGTTGTACACTAGAATTGTGCTCTCTTCTAAACCATTCTATCCAAGGTATCTCATAG
Source organism: Cupressus sempervirens (assembly GCA_028749045.1). Lineage (NCBI taxonomy): Eukaryota > Viridiplantae > Streptophyta > Pinopsida > Cupressales > Cupressaceae > Cupressus > Cupressus sempervirens. The sequence goes on along the minus strand of CM053789.1, from coordinate 194,753,428 downwards.
ATTGGAAAGCTTGGATGGTGGTTGAGAGCTCCCTAGTCATGGAGTGCAAAGGGATACAATGAAAAATGGTATGGCTCTTAGCTAAGCCTAAGTAATGCAACCCCTTGCAAATGAACTATGAAATACGAGATTCCAAGACAAGAACAAGACTTCTAGTGTCAACTAAGCTATCTTATTGCAAAATAAGCTATAAAAAATGAAAACACAATGATGCAAGAATGAAAGAGAGAGAAGATAGAAGTTCTCCACAAATGCTCCAAGAAAACCTGTAAGAAAACTTGGAGCTTAAAAATTATTCAAATCTGAGTTCTTAGATGAATAGAGAGTTCTCCCTTTTAAAGATGTATAGACAATAGAGATAAAAATCTAGAGTAACATGATCAAGGGTGGGAGTTGTATTTTAACATGATCCATGCATAAGATATTTTCCAGCAATGAGAAAGAGTTTTCTTTTGCCACTCCATGTGAGACTAAAAGTCTTTTAATTTTTTTTTGGGGAAAATGCTTTATGTGTGCAACTTAGGAAAAGCGGGGTGAAAGAGGTATTTTATTTAATTAAAGGGGGACTTGTTACTTTTAATTAAATATGAACTTAGGATATAGTGGTAAAAATATAGGATAAAATAAAATAAAATGATCTTTAAAGATTTTGTTTTGGAAAATAATTTAAATAATTTAGCCACAATGCTAAAAGTGGGGCTAATGGTCTAGATGATCAATTTTGGGTGATTATATTTTTCCATCTTTGACTAATGTTTGATTGGTCTAGAAACACATTACATCAAATAATGAAAAATCCAAGTAGGAAAAGACATATAGAGAGGTCTGATTCTGAAGAACAAATTGCAGAGCAAGATAGAAAATCCTAAATGCACATCCAAGTAGTGACAATACTAAAAACTAGGAGAAAGAGATGATATTAGAACTATTTTTATGTGGATCCTAATCAGTCTAAGAGATTTATTTAGCTTGATTTCCCTCCAAATTATTTCTACGAGGGTTTAGAGGTAGCACCCTAGGTGCACTCCCTATCACAGTATAGGGTGGGGTCGAGGGGCAATGCCCCTGCGAGGGTATTTGGGGGTAGGGCCCCTTAAGCCAAAAATGACCTTATATTGTAAAAGGCATAAACTATTATTTTTCTATTAATCTAGCCCTAATTTTGTAAGTGAAAAAAGCTTGTATTAAAATGCTTAGGGTTAGGGATTTTCATAATGTGTGATGTGAAAATTGGTTCTTGTGGTGGTATTGAGATGTAAGGGATTATGGATTGTAATCAGGTTGTAATCACTGGATCATAATAATATTCAACTTATTTTTGGTGGATCTAGCCCAAGGATTGGGTGAACCATGTTAACTCTTGGTGTCTTATGTTATCTTTTATGTGATCTACTATTTTCATGTATTGGTTATATTTTCATGTAACTATTATTTCTATCTAAGGTTAATCCTAACAATTGGTATTAGAGCTAGATGATCATCATTTTCTTTTAGCGATCCTTTGTAGGAAGGTCTCATAGTTGAGTGGGAGCTATATCAAATGAGGGTAAGCTAAAGGTGGAGAAGTTTAATGGGTAGAACTTTTAGTTATGGAAGATGAAAATGCAAGATTCTCTTTATCAGAAGGATTTATGGAAGTTGTTGGAAGGAAAATCCAAGAAAAAAGGAACTATGTCAATTGAGGATTGGAAGATTTTAGACAAAAAGGCACTTGGAAGTATTTGATTATGCTTGGCAACATCAGTGACATTTAACATTATAGAAGCAAAGATGATGGAAGAGTTGATGGAAACCCTAGAAAAATTGTATGAAAAGGCCTTTGCTTCAAATAGGGCATTTCTCATGAAGCATTTATTTAATTTGAAAATGGAAGAAGGTGGATCTATTGTAGATCATCTAAATGAGTTTAATACTGTTACTAGTTAGTTATCTTCTATGAGTATTAATTTTTATGAAGAAATTAGGGCTCTCTTGATTTTGTACTCTTTGGTTGAAAGTTGGAATGACTTGGTAATGGCTATGATTAATTCTATTTTTGGATCTAATATCCTAAAATTTGATGATGTGATCGATGTTATTTTGACTGAGGAAACTTATAAAAAATCCTCAAGTGGATCTACATCAAGAAGTACTTTGAATACACAAAGAAAAGGTAGAATGACTAAGAGAGGAAATAATTTTAGAAATCATGGGAAATCAAGAGAAAAGTCAAAGGGGAAGATGTCTCAATCTAGAGCACCAAGAGATTGTTGGTACTATGGTAAGATAGGGCATAAGAATAAAGATTGTTGGATTTAAAAGAATAATGAAGGAGATAAACTAGAAGGGAACAAGGAGGCAAATGTGGTCAGTAAAAAATCCAAAGAGGGTGCTTTACTTTTGTCTTTAGAAAGTGTTGATGATTCATGGGTTTTAGATTCTAGTCCTTAATTTTATGCTACACCTCATAGAGGTGATTTTATTGATTATGTCCAATGGGATTTTGGGCTTGTTTATTTGGGGAATAATAAACCTTGTCAGATTTTTGGAAAGGGTAAAGTTAAAATTAAGTTGTAGAATGGGAATCATTGGCTACTACACGAGCTAAGACATGTTTGAAGACTAAATATGAATTTAATTTCAGCATGGAAACTTGGTGTTGAGGGTTGTGTAGTTACTTTTAATGATAAAAGTTGAAAGGTTTAAAATGGTTCCCTTGTAGTAGAAAAAGGTGTGAAAGTAGGCACCTTATATCTTTGTACAACTTATATTGTTTCTTCTACTTTGATTGTTTTAGAGAAAAATGAATATTCATGAATCGTTATTGTAGTTGAGTAGGGAGAAAAAATAGCTACTATAGATTCTAATACAGAGCTATGGCACATGAGTGAGAAATGTATGAAATTAATTCATTCAAAGCAAGTTTTACTAGGTCTGAAATGTCTTAATATGGATTTCTATGAAAGTTGTGTATGGAAAACAAAAGAGAGTGAGTTTTGTGAAGACTAGGAAGGAAAAGAGAAGTGAGAGATTAGAGCTTGTGCATACATATGTATGGGGACCAGCTTAGGTATCTTCCCTTGGTGGCTCTCATTATTATCTTACATTAATTGATGATACAACTAGAAAAATATGGGTTTATTTCCTTAAAAATAAATCTAACGTATTTCAAACTTTTAAGAAATGGAAATTCTTGGTTGAAAATGAGACTAGAAAGAAATTAAAATGTCCCAGATTTGATAATGGTGGTGAGTATTTTAGTAATGAATTTGAAGATTATTGCTCCACTAATAGTCTCTATAGACAAAAAAAAAATTGTTCCAAGGACTCCATAGGAAAATGGAGTGGCCGAACTAATGAACATGACTATAATGGAGCATGCAACAAGCATTTTGCATGTAAGGTTTCCCTTAAACATGTGGGAAAAGGCTATCAATACTATTGTATATTTGATTAATAGAGGTTGCTCTACTCCTTTGGGTTGTACTATTTGAGAGAAAGAATGGACCAGTAAGAAGGTGAGTTATTCTTTTCTCAAAACCTTCACTTGTGAATCATTTTCTCATATAGATTCTAAAAATAGAACCAAGCTAGAAGCTAAGTCAAAGAAATATGTATTTTCTAGATATGGCATTAATGAATTGGTTATAGGCTTTGGAATTTTGAAAATTGTAAGATTGTAAGAGGTAGGGATGTCATATTTTAAAAAAATTATTGTATAGAGATCTATTACAAAAACATGAGAAGAAAGAAGATTATTATGTAGTACTAGATAATACTCCAAAAGTTGATGTTCCAAAAATTCCTCATGATCTGCAATAATGATAAAAATAAATACCACACACCCCAATGAATGTTAGATGTTCAAAAAGCATCCATTGAGCTCCAGAAAGATTATCTCCTTCCTTGTATTCTATTTTACTTAGTGATGCTAGTGAACCTGAATGGTATGATGAAGTTGTATAGGTGGATACAAAGATTCAGTGGGAGTCTGCAATGAAAGAAGAAATGAACTCTTTGCTGAAAAATAAGATATGGGATTCATGCAAGTTGCTTGCAAGTAAAAAGAATTTATAGAATAAGTGGGTTTATAGGTTGAAAGAAGAGGATGAAGGTAAGAAATGATTTAAAACTAGGTTAGTTGTAAAAGAATTTGCACAGAAAAAAAAAAGAATTGATTTTGGTGAGATATTCTCTCCTTTTATTAAAATGACTTCTATTTGCATTGTTTTAAGTATTGTGACTATTGAAGATTAACATTTGGAGTAGGTTTATGTTAAAACAACCTTACTTCATGGTGATTTGGATGAAGAGATATATATGGCATAGCCATAGGGATTTGAGATCAAAGATAAGGAGAACTTAGCGTGCAGATTGAAAAAAAGTTTATATGGCTTGAAACAAGCACCTCAGAAATGGTATCTAAAATTTGGCAGGTTTATGCACAAGCATGGATACAGTAGGTTTTATTTAGATCATTATGTTTATTTTAAGAGGTTGGATGCATACGACTACATTATTTTATCTTTATATGTTGATGATATACTTGTAGCTACGTCTAACATGGATCACATTAAGGGGCTAAAATGCCAGTTAGCACATGCATTTTTTATGAAGGATTTGGGAGCAATAAAACAAATCCTTCAAGGTAAAAAGATTTGTAGAGATAAGAAGAACAATAAATTGACTTTATCTCTAGATGATTATATTGAGAAGGTGTTGTAACATTTCTCTATGGAGAATCTAAAGTTGTCAGCACACCTTTACCTGGTCATTTGAAGATGACTAGGGAGATGTGTCCCAAGACACAAGAAGAGGAGGACAAGATGTCTAAGGTACCATATACTTCAGCTATAGGAAGGTTAATGTATGGTATGGTATGTACTAGGCCACATATTGCACATGTACTAGGAGGTGTTAGAAGGTATATGAGTCATCTAGGAATTGAGCATTAGAATATAGTCAAATGGATTCTCAGATATTTGAGAGGTACATCTAGTAAGTGTCTACATTTTTGGGGCTTTACTACTAATTTATAGGGATTTTTTGACTCAAATTTGGTAGTGGATATTGATACCAGGTGGAGTACTACAAGTTATGTATTTACTGGTGGGGCAATAGTGAGATGGGTTTCTCAATTATAATAGGTTAATGCTTTATCTACTACAAAGGAAGAGTATGTTGCTACTATAGAGTTAGACAAGGAGATGATATGGATTTAGTTCTTCAAGGAAGAATTGTGATAGCCATAGAGGGATAATTATTTGTTCATAGATAGCTAGAGTGCCATTCATCTTACAAAAAATTTAGCTTTGCATTCAAAGAGAAAAGACATACAATTGTGGTACAATTTCATTCATCCAACTTTGGATAATGGATAGTTAAAGTTGGAGAAGATACCTAAAAATGACAATCAAGCAAATATGTTTATAGAGGTAGTGACAAGGGAGAAGCTAAACTCCTCTTTAACTTCAGTTGGTCTTCTAGATTGAACAGACTAAAAGAAAAGTAGAGTCTAGGGTGGTTTAATATTCTAGTGGCAGCTACCAATTTAGTAGTGCTATGATCAGTCTCCAAGTGGAAGGTTCTTATTATGGAGTTTGATCAGTCTCCAAGTGGGATATTCTTGTGATGTGGAGCCTAATCTGACTCAGGGGTCTATTCACCTCTATTTCCCTCTGGATTATTTCTGTAGGGGTTTAGGGATAGTGCCCCTAAGATAGGTTCAAGGGGTAGCACCCTTATGGGCTCTTCCTCAAGTGCGCTCCATGTTATAGTATAGTGTGAGGTGGAGGGGCAACACCCCCAAGGGGGTTTTCGAGAGTAGGGCACCCGATGCAAAAAATGACCTTATATTCTAAAAGGCATCAGCTACTATTTTTCTTTTATTCTAGCCCTAGTTTTGTAAGTGGTAAAAAGCTTGTATAAAAAAGCTTAGTGTTAGGGATTTTCATAATGTGTTATGTGAAATTTGGTTCTTGTGAAACTATTGAGCTATAAGGGATTATGGATTATAATAATGTTTTAATCACTAGATCGTAATAATATTGGACTTTTTGTTGGTGGACATAGCCAAGGGATTGGGTGAACCACATTAAATCTTGGTGTCTTGTGTTCTCTTTTATGCGATTTATTATTTTTTGGTATTGGTTATATTTGCTTGTAACTATTATTTCTATCTAAGGTTAATCCTAATAAGAACTCAAGAAGAGTACTAACATCAATCAAAGAAGATAGATTAGGAGCAAATGGAAAGATCAATCATATGCTTCTAAGAAATAAAAAGTCATAGCAAGCGAGCAATTTTGCAATAATGATACAATATTCATGCCCCCTCAGGATCAAAATTGAAATGAGGTAAATGGGATGCAAAAATGAGAAAGACATGATAAAATCAAGATAAAGAAAGGTCCATGATATATAAGTGATTAGAACCAAATAGTGACCACCAAGAAGCAAAAAAATGCCCTAGTTTGACTAGAGTTGACCAAGAAAGATAAGTCATGAAGATTAGGTGAAGGTGAGAAGAAAGGTGGAAAGTGATGGCATGGAGTGATTTGAGAGCATGGAAGAGTATAGAAATGACAAAAATATGAAGAAACATGGATTCCCCAATGAAGATTAGACCTCAAAAGATCAGCCAACTATGCAAAATAAAATTTTAAAATATGATTTTAACCATCAAGATGAACTCAAAGTTTTATTTCAATCCTAAAATGGGATCTAGAATGTTAAAATTATACAAGGACGTAGCATTAAAATGGATCTTGAAAATTTTGATTTTTCCCTTTTTAGGGTTTCATTCACCTTTAACGTTGAACTCTTGTAGTTATAGTTTTTTACATCTTGGAATACATTTTTCTCTCACTCCACTAAGATTGCCAAGCTTTTCTTTTTCCTCTTTTGGTTTCCTTTTAGTAACAAGTTATTTTGCATGTAGGTGTTCTTGGCAAACTGTGAAGTTGGTTTCCTCAACTTCTACATAGAGTATGGTGCCTTGGTAAGTCATCAATATTTTTTGAGATTTTTCATTGTTTGTATCACATTTTTAGCATGTTTTAATCATTTTTCATTAGTTTTGTGTGAATTATTGTGTGATACTTTAAAAGTATTGTGTGACACTTTAAAAGTATCATACACCAGTTATGCAAAACATCAATCGATAATTCTGACAAAGAAAGAGTATCACATGACTATATGAGAAGGTATCATATTAGAGGCACCCATTAGTCACATGACACCATGAGAAGAATCACACGAGCACAAAGTATCACATGATACATGAGCAACCAAAAGTATCGCATGAATGTTTTAGAAAGTATTGCACAATGATCTTTTGAGCATTTTCTCATGTTTAAAAGAAGAATTTGATCATGTTGTTGTTGATTTCACACTCTCTTGGTTTTTTAGAGCTTTGTTTGATGAATCATGATCATAATTGATGCTCTTTGTTCATCATTTTGGTTATACATATGATCTTTCGCATATTGCACATCAAATCCCCCAAAATGGTGGGGTTGCGAGTTGTAGCCTATGTAGATGATAAGGATAAAGAGGTACTGGAGACCATGGTTTCAATTGTTTATTATAGATGCCACATATCAGTTGAATCATGAGCTCCTTACAAAATTAGCAGAACAATGACATAGTGAGCATAACACATTTCATTTGCCCTTAGAGAGGCCACCACCACACTTGAGGATGTGTATCTCCTCTTTCAAGTACCATGCCACAGGGACCTGATAAGTATGATAGATATGCTTTGAGGTTTTTTTCTTTTTGTTCATTATTTCCATTCAATGAGTGTTGACATGAGTTTTTTTGTATTAAACATGTATTATGATAAGACTTGGACACAGGGGAGAGTACTAGTGCATGAGCTTTATGAGGATGCCACCATCCTAGATAGACACTTGAGTTGGGAATGATTGATGGAGGAGTACAAGGATTATTATCTTTTAGCCTATCTTATGTGTCCTCTAGTAGCTTAGTACCTTGAGATAGGAAAGATCCAGGATGGCTTTTGTATGGGTTGGGCTTGATTGGTCATAGATCTAGTAGGTTGACCAAGGTGGATGGCATGGTGACCAATGATCCTCATTGATATGTACCACTAGCTCCATGAGATTGTGTACCAGCATGGAAGGACTTGGGCATGCAACACAGTTTTGGCCTAGATCTAGGCATGGGAGCACATAGTAGTGTTACAACCATGAGTACAACCTCAAAAGTAGAGATATCCTATCATATATAGATACACCAATTTTATCCCATTGTCTCATAGTTGCAACTTGATGTACTATTGTCAAAACTTTGACAAGTTATCTTCTTGTGATTGGAGACCTATTGACAATGTGTGAGATGGGTGGATGTCAATGATGAGTTAGGTTACATGTTTTATAGTAGATTGCTTGTGGGCAGGCACTCAAAGATTATAGAGCAGTTTGTGATCAGTCAAATGTGGAGACAATTTGGGCACCAACAGGTTCTATCTATAGAGACCATAATGTATTCTCGATTTAGGGGTGAGGAGAGCCTAGGGTTTCTCCCTGTAGAACTAGATTTTAGTGTGCAAGGAACATTAACAATAAAGAAAGCATTCACAAACCAAAACTAAGTTCACATATATGCTTAGACAAAGAAAACAAACAAGAGATGCAAACCTTAAAAGATGAAGCACTTCATTGCTTTCTTGATTTTGCAGATGCATCCTTTGATGTGGATGTATGCTCAAGATGCTCAAAGTTGCTTCAATGGTGGAGATGGGTAATAGCAAATTGGTAGCTTTGTGAGCTCTCAATTTGGCATTATAAGGGTATGGGTATGGCTTTTGGCTCTCAAAAGGGCATGATAACTTTACTCAAATGGTTTTTGTTGAAATGGCTTGGGGTGGGATTCAATTTATAGGCTAAGGGCTTGAGGGATGGAGGGCTAAGATGCAAGGAGAAATGAAGGCTTAAGGAGGCCTAGGATGCACTCAAAGGAGAGCACATGGATTGTGCTTGTTTAGCAACAATGGGAAGGTGACACTTGTCACAAGGAGGATGAGTGTGAGAGGGTAGGGTAAAGGGTTCGTTAAAGGCATAATGAGTGGGATTGAGTATGTAAGAGAGATGTAAGAGGAATGAGTGTGGAAGAGGGAAGAGTGTGGAAGATGGATGTAAGAGTCATGAGTGGGCTTGTAAGAGTCTTTTATGGTTTGTAAGAGCACTTATGACTTGGTGGTTGGGATTCTTGAGGGGAGACTTTGGTTTGGTTTAGGAAAGTCTTAAACTTGCTTAGGGAATGTGACAACATTAGGGGGTGGATTAGGCTTGGGTTTAGGATTAGATTAAGGATGTTAGAGATGTGCAAGTGGATGGCATTAATGAGGTTGGGTGAGTTAGTGGCTAAGCTAGGTTAGTATGGGTGGATGGGGTGGATTAGGCTAAATGGAGGATTAGGGATAGATTAGGGGTTTTTAGATTTGAGGATTTTATTTATCAAATAGATTTATTTAATAAATGGGGATTTTTGGAATTAGATAGAAGAATAGGATTTAATTGATGAATGATAGGTTATTTGATTTATCAATTAGGACTATAGATGATTAATTAAATTAATCAGCTAGGGATGGCAAAGGATTAATTAAATAGGAATTTAATTAATGATACCTTTAGAGATAACTAAATAGGATTACCAAAGTGGTGTAATCAAATTTAGGTGTCTACACTCCCTATGTTAAACAACTAGACAACCTTATAGGATATTGTAATGCTATAGCCAAAGGCATGAGACTATCTCCCTAATATCATAGATATAGGGGAAAAGCCAACATATGTATGTATGTGTGTATATATATATATATATATATATATATATATATATATATATATGAGATGCAAAGACATATATTCCCCAATTCACTATGCTACATGTCTTAGCTTAGGTGGCATGTTAGGGAGGGGATGGAGGCAAGGGTATAGGTGTTAGGAGGATGGAGGTTGGAGGTTGGAAGTAGCTCCAGGTGAGCTTTAGGAAGTTAGACATAGTCTCAGATCTGGACAAAGAGAGAGGAGGTAGAGGAGGAGGAGGGGGATGACTAAGAGGAAGAGGAGGAGGAGGAGAGACTGGTGAGACACCAGAGGGTGGAGATGGTAGAGTTGAGGTGATAGTAGCCTATAGGAAGAGGTGGGGAGGATCCTCAAGATGCTCAAATCTAGAGCCTAGATTTAGAGGTACAAGAGATGAGGATAACCATTGCAGTCAATTACCAATAGTTGGTTGATGAAAGGATAGGGGATGGTAGGTGGGAAGGGATATACATGAGGATCTAGTGGAGGCTTGGTGAGAGACAAAGTGATAGGGGGCCAGAGTAGCATACTATCATGGGCTATACACAACTATGGTTCTAGTAGGGTAATGAGTAACTCTCTATTTAGAGGGAGAGAGGGTGGATCTGATCAACCTCTAGTGAGGATACATATAGCTCCCTCTTAGTCCCATCCCACTCATAAGAGATGGAGTTAATCTTACGTCTAGGACTAGGTCTAGGATGGTGTTCTTCTGACACAGTAATGTATATGTATTTTGAGCTAGTTATCTAGGATTTTGGATCTCACATGTATATGAACTTTGATTGATCTTGAGATTTATGAGATATTGAATTCGATATCATTGTGCACTCATATCTTTTCTTTCTCATGTGATGGATTTGTATGGATTTTTCAAGACTTTAATTTCCATGTAATGTTATGTATGCTCATGTTCTCAATTTATAAGCTCTTGGATGTATCTCTCTCATAGATATGTTTAGCTCTCATATTATGATGTAGACTCATGTTATGAAAATGTGAAATTTGGATAGATTAGATATGATGATGAGATTAACCGCTTGTGATGATAGGAATATAAGAAGCATGAAGTGTATGTTATCAACAAGGAGTGGAAGATGTGATCATGAGGAAATGAGAAAATATGAATGGAGTTAGCTAAAGTGTCCATGAAGAATGAAGATAGAGCTCTCTCTATATGCAAAGTGAAATACTAAGATAGAATGTTTCTAGAATGAAAAACAAAATGAAAAAGAGGTTTACTTGCAAGGGACACATAACTTAGACTCTAATTTCACCATTGAGCATTATTAGGGACATCATAAGATCATACAATGCTCAGTAGTATAACTATGAGGATATGAATATGATCTATATTAGATAGGTATGTGGGAGTTCAACCTAAGTATCAAAGAAATGTATGACAAGATGAATAGTGTAGTTAGATTCCCTAAGTTTAGTATAGAAAAGTTACACCTATACCTAGGCATAAGCACTAGGATAACCCCTGAGTGTGGTCTTGCAAAAAATGACAAGGATAATATATTGTCTTCCCAAAATATCAAGTAGGATAAAAATGGATGCTCATGACACTTTAGATTGAAAAAGTATACCCACAAGTAGAAAAAAAGGAAAACATGCCTTGTGCCCCCAGTCTTCTAGTCCACAACATCCTCAAAATACTAATGAGGTAAAAATCATCAAATAAATCACCATAGACATCACATAAAGAAAATAAAGTCCATCAAGTATCAACAAGTTTAATTTGTGTGTTAATGTGTATAGGTGACACGGCCATCTCCTTAGGAAGCAAGTCTACTAGTGAGAAATATCCTAACATCCTAGGTTGTAGTTAAAGTATCCAAAAAGTGTTGAGAAAAACTCAATGTCAAGGGGAAGTGTTGATAAACATTGTTGGACAAGTTGCAAAAGAAACCCCAACACACACAAAGACCTTGATAAGATAAAAAATTGTGCCCCCTAGACCTAGACAAGAGTTGATTTGAAGCTAGACAAGGAAAAATGAAGTGAGTGAGCACAAAGTAGGACTGATAGATATAGGTGCAAGGGTCTCAAGTAATATATGTTTCTAGGTTTTCACCACTCGGCATTTTTTTCATTATTATTTTTATTTATTTTTGTATTCTTTTAGTGATACATTAGAGTGGCTATTGCTAGGTTTTCACTGAGATGATAATTTTTTCAAGACATTTTCTAATTTGTAGAATTTTTTCAACATCATATATGATTTTTTGGGTTTTTTTCAGGATCATAAAGTATGTAAAAATAGCTAAGCCATGGAAGCCTTAGGCATAAAATTTCTTCAAATGGATAATATTGATAAGCTTTGAGAGATGTTCCCCCTTAGGTGTAGAAACCTAATAGGCACCAAATCTAAATGTATAAGTGAAAATGTAGGGACCCAACTAGTTAGGCTCAAACCATTTGCTTTAACATTTTGTTGGTTCTTAGGGTTTTCTAAAAGAACAAGCTCACTTACTTGGAACTCACGTGGATGGAACTTCTTATTATAGCTGGTATATATTCTCTTCTGGTAAGCTTGCATGAGGTTGAAGGTGGATTTTCAACACTCATCTAAGGTTTCCAACTCATGAAATCACATAGCCCTATGGTCCTCATTAGTAATTAAGCCATAAAGAGACTCACAGAGAGGGAATCTTGACTTCTAGAAGAAGGACAGTTTAGAACCATAGACTAGTGTAAAGGGCATAACCTGAGTGGGAGTTTCTATAGTTGTCCTATAGGATGATAATGCTAGATTGATCTATAGGCACCAATCCCTACCCAACTTGTTGACTATTATATGCAAAATCGTTAGCAATGTTTTGTTTGATGCATCAACTTAGCCATTTCCTTGGGGGTAGTAAATTGAAGAGCAAAGCTATTTGATTTTAAACCTTTTACAAATTTTCCTTAGGTCCTTATTTTTAAACTATCCCTCATCTTTAGTGACTATTGATTAAGAAATACCATAGAAGAAAATGATGTGATTTAGTATGAATAGGGTAACATGTTTTCCTATTGTAGTAGGCAACAAAACAACTTTGACCTATTTTGTAAAATACTCAGTTTCTATTATTATGAACTTATGTCTACTAGACAAATTGGGATGGATCTTACTAACCATATCAAAGGACCATTTCTAGAAAGGCTAATGTGTGATGGAAGGAATGAGTTTACGCCTAGGAGCATGAATCAAATTTTGAAGTAACTAGATTTTTTTTACACAACTTAGCATATCTAACAACATTGACTTGTATTGTTGACCAATAGTAACTCGCCCTAAGTAACTTTTGAGCAAGTACAAGGCCATTAGAGTGCGACCCATAAATACCATTGTGGACTTCAGCTAATGCCTTTTTAGACTTCTCTATCTTCAAATACTTAAGGATTTTTCCATCTAAGCCCTTCCATTTGGCTAAACTACTCATAAGTATAGCCTTACTTAAGAGATACTATAGAGGATCAATTTTGGCAACCAATTATGTGGTATGAGGAAGCATGTAGTGTCTAGGATTTTGAGATGCAATCACTACAGTGAGACAAGATTTTTCAATACTTTTATAGATGAGTTCATAAGACACTAAGGTATGATTGATTTAGTAAATGGCTCTTTCTTTTCCCATTTTATCATGTTTTGCTAACATAGATCCTAGGGAATTCACCATAGCTGAAATATATAAGATTATTGGTTTCCTTGGGATTGGAGGAATGATAAAGGGTGGATTAGATAGGTACTCTTTGATTTGTGCCAAGATTTTCTCATATTCTTCATTCCATATGCAGGTTGATCCTTTGTGTAGATTTTTATTAAATGGTTGTGACTGATCAACTAATTAAGAAATGAACCTCCTGATAGAGTGAAGTTATCCTTCCAGACTCCTTAGTTGGCTAATATTTTTGGGAGGTGGCATCTCCATAATTGCTTGTACCTTTTCTTGATCAACTTCTACTCCTTAAGTTGAGATGATGAATCCCAATAGTTTGCTAGATGTGACACCAAAAGTGCATTTCTTTGGATTGAGACTAAGTTGAAATTGTTCCACACGATCTAATATAAGACTTAGGTCATACAAATGAGTGCTTCTTTGTTTGAATTTTTCTAAGGTATCATCAACATAATCTTCCATGTCTTTTTACATCATATCATGAAAGATTATGGTCATAGCCCTTTGATATGTGGCTCCTACATTTTTAAGACCAAAATGCATGAAATTCTAGCAAAAGGTTCCCCATACACATGTAAAAGTTGTTTTCTTTTGGTCCTCAGGAGCTATTTTGATTTTATTATAGCCTAAAAATCCATCCATGAGGGAATAAATTTCATAATCTGTAGTCATGTCTACTATCATGTCTATGTTTAGTAGTGGAAAACTGTCCTTTGGCCATGCATTATTTAGCTCTCTAAAATTAGTGCGTACACAAATAGATTTTTAATATTTGGAAATAGGGACAATACTTGAGATCCATTTGTTGTAATCAATAGATCTAATGAATTTGGCACTTAGGAGTTTTTCTAATTCAGCTTTCACAAGTAGGGCCACAAGTGGATGCATCTTTCTCAATTTCTATTTAATGGACTTGCCACCAAGAGCTATAGATAGAAGGTGTATGATGAGATATATGTTGAGTCCAAAAATTTCAGCATAAGTCTATGCAAAATTGATCTTCTTCTTGTGGAAATACTGAGTAAACTACTCTTTTTCTTTTGGTGATAAGGATTGAGCCACATGCATGACTTGAAGAGATTTTAAGGTACCAAGATTAATTGATTGCATTAGTTCTATCAAGACCATTGATCTACCTTGGAAGTAACTTGGAAGGCTACCTAATACCTCATTGTTAGGCACCTTAAAGAGGTTTTCACCTTCAAATACACCATTTTTTTTACTATTTTTTTTTGTTTAGACACCATCACAAGGTGGTTTGCACCATCTGATGCTTATTTTTCCATTTTTTCTCTAGTTTGTGATTGATGTATTGGATCTCTATTTTGGTCATATTGACAACTAGTTTGCTAGTGGAAGAAACCACAGATTTAATGTCATTGAGGTACCATGCAATCTCATAATCATTTTGGAAAGATGGTAGCTTTGGTCTTTGATTTTGAACAGACCAACCTATGAGATTTGGGTGCATGAGGGAAAGTGAAGTGGAAGCTTCAAGGTTGTTAATATGATAGGATTAGTCTCTAGTACTAAGAGAGGTCAAATTTATAGGGAAATCCCCAAAGGAGTCCAAGTTAGGAGGAGACCTAGAGGTATCAATGTGGTCCACTAAGGAAAGTTGTGAATTTAACTCATCCGACCCTATAAGAGACTTATCAATTGCATTGTTGGGGTCACATAAGCATGTATCACATCCACACTTAGTAAACAAGAAGAATTATAAAGGGACTCCCACTCATATTCCTCAAATTTAATCCTTTTATTACAAGCCACAAGTTGAACTATGTTTCTTCTAATTCTCTCGGTATGAGGATATTCATTATTTGATTCATCATAGTCAAGTTGTTTAGACATGGATTCTTCAATAGTTTGATCATAGAATAATATGTCTTGTCCCCAAAGTACAGAGGTAGAAGGAGTGAGGTCTTCTCCATGTGTCAAAGTAGTAGAAGCATATTGAGTGTCATCTTTGGACTCACTATAAATAGGAACTTCCCTATAAAATTATCTCAAGTCATTTTCAACACCATATCTTAAGCCTGTAGTATCTTTACTTTGTTGTCCTTTGGTATGAATTAGGGTTTCAAAAAGAGCCTTTTTTTTTTATTCAAAGGTCCTTGACCTTGATAGCCCATTTTTGTCAAAAAATGGTAACCCTTTCCATATCTCTTAGGAGAAAAGGTGTAGTTAAAATGACCTCATTATTATCCTCTTCCTCTCTATAAATCCAATCTCTAACAACTTGGTCTTATTTTTCAACTTCTAAAGGAATGGAAGATTGAAAAAAATGTGCCAAAAATAGTCATGGTAGAAGCCAAAGGCTTTATTTTCTCAGAGGGTTTCCCATAGAACTGTGGAGAAACTGAAAATGTTGCAATGGAGTCTAAATTTTACTCCCCCATCCCAAGACTCATCATTTTTGGGTTTTTTTCACATTCTACAAGAGATGGTTTAATATCACAAGAGGGTCGATTATGGAGTACTAATGACTTGGAAGCTATAAGCATGTTAATGGACATAGAATTGTCCCATAGGATTAATAAATTTACACCATTGAATGGAAATTTGATCCATTGGTGATATGTGGATGGTACAACTTGCATTTCATGGATCCATAGTCAATCCAAAAAAATATTATATGCAAGTGGGATATCTAGCACTTGAAAGACCACATCCTTCTTACCATGAACCACATGAATACAAAGGATGATTAAACCTTTGTAATATCTTTCAACCTCATCACATGCTTTGATAGTGATCTCATTTCTAGGGTCAATTAAAAACTCTAACATTCCTAGTTGTTGTATCACACTAGAGGAAATAATATTTAACCCCGTACCATTATTTATTAGGACTATTCAAACTCAGGTGTGATAGATTTGGACTTCAATAATAAGAGAAAGATTATGGGGATGACTGAGAGTTTTGTCATCTTCTTCAAACAATATAAGGTAATGAGGTGAAGATATATGGTTAACCATGCTTGGAACTATTTAATGTCAATATTTATGGGGATGTTATCTATTTCTAAAGATTTTTCTAGAATCTCCTCATGTGAAGGAGACATATCTAGTAACTCAAAAATAGAGATCTCTATAGGTGTTCACAATAATTAACTAACAAGGTCATAACTAGATAGGGTGGGCAGAGCCATTCTTTTAGAGGAAGAGGAATTCTTGGGATCATTTTCTACTTCTAGAACAACTTTAGATTTCCCCCTAGTGACTATGTTTAAAGTCTCACCATGTAAAGAGGAATATCCTACCACCTTAAGCATCACCCTAGTCCTAGTGTCTTTATAGTTTTACTGAGATTTGCATGTTCACAAGACTACCTTAAGCTTCTCATCATTAGTATCATAGTTAGGTTCATCATCAAACTTGGGGCCCATCATGTAAATTTTTTCACTTAGGGGTTCAATCATGTTGATTACATTTTCCATGTTGGTATAGGCATTGCTAACCTTAGTGTAATTACCCCTTTTGTTTGCTTTTGATGTTTCTCCTTTCTCATACTCAGGTAATGGTTTCTTGAAAGATTTGTGATCAGAGTTTTTGACTAAACCATCTATGATGACTTTTCCTTGATCAATGAGATCTTTGATGGTATCCTTAAGTTTGCAACAATTCTCAGTATTATGATCCTTATTTCTATGATCGTTACAATATTGATCACCCCTCCACCAATCAAGTTTGATGGGTGGGTCAAAGGGACAAGAGTTGTTACGTAACATAATGAGCTTGTTAGCAAGCAAAATTTTCAAGGACACCTCATATGATTTGACCATCAATGCATATAAGTGTCTTAGTTTAGAGGACCTCTTAGGTTTGTCAAAAGATTAAGTTTTTGAGGTATTTTGTTGTTTTGTAGCATATATGAGGTTAGGGATGTTGTGATGTGGAGCCTAATTAGACTCAGAGATTTATTTAGCACAGTTTCCCTCCAGATTATTTCTACATGGGTTTAGGGGTAGCACCCCCCAAATGGAGTCAAGGGGCAGCACCCCTATGGGCCCTATGTGCACTCCCTATCATAGTACATGGTGGGGTCAAGAGGCAATGCCCCTACAAGGGTTTTTTGGGGTAGCACCCTTGAAGCCAAAAATGACCTTATATTGTAAAAGGCATCAGCTACTATTTTTATATTATTGTAGCCCAATTTTTGAAAGCAAAAAAAAGCTTGTATAAAAAGGCTTAGGGTTAGGGATTTTCATAATGCGTGATGCAAAAAATAGTTTTTGTGGTGATACTGAGCTATAAGGGAATACAAATTATAATTAGGTTGTAATCACTGGATAATAATAATATTGGACTTGCTATTGGTGGACATATCCTAGGGATTGGGTAAACCATGTTAAATCTTGGTGTCTTGTGTTCTCTTTTATGTGATCTACTATTTTTTGGTATTGGTTATATTTACATGTAACAATTATTTCTATTTATGGTTAACACTAACAAGTGGTATTAGAGCTAGACAGTCGAGCCAGATGGTCATTATATTTTTTTTTAGTGATCCTCTGTATGAAGGTCTCATGGTTGAGTGGGAGTCTCACAATTGAGTGGGAATGATGGTAGATTAGGGTAAGTTGAGAGTTGACAAGTTTAATGGGAAAAAATTTTAGTTATGAAAGATAAAAATGGAGGATTATCTCTATTAGAAGGATTTATGGAAGTCATTGTGAGGAAAAACAAAAAACCAAGGAACTCTAACAAATAAGGAATGAGAGATTTTAGATAGAAAGGCTCTTGGAAGCATTTGGTTATGCTTGGCACCATTATTGAGATTTAACATTACAAAAGCAAAGATGACAAAAGAGTTGATGCAAACCCTAGTGCAACTATATGAAAAGCCCTCCACTTCAAACAAGGTATTTCTCATGAAGTGTTTATTTAATATGAAACTAGTAGAAGGTGGATCTATTGTAGATCATTTAAATGAGTTTAATACTATTACTAGTCATTTATCTTCTCTTGATATTAATTTTGATGAAGAAATTAGGGCTCTCTTGATTTTGTGTTCTTTTCCTAAAAGCTAGAATGGGGTGGTAATGACTGTGAGTAATTTTGTTTCTGGATCTAATACCCTAAAATTTGATCATTTGATTTGTGTTATTTTGAGTGATGAAACTCATAGAAAAACCTCATGTGGATCTACATTAGGAAGGGTTTTGAACATGAAAAGTAGAGGCAAAATGACTAAGAGAGGAAATAACTCTAGAAATCATGGGAATCAAGAGAAAAGTCAAAGGGCCTTCTTCGCTTAATACAGCCCCAATAGCACTGCCACTAAAGGTCTCAATCTAGAGGACCAAGAGATTGTTTGTACTAAAGTAAAATAAGGCATAAGAAGAAAGATTGTTGGGCTCAAAAGAACAATGAAGGAGATAAATCGAAAGGAAACAAGGAGGAAAATGCGGTAAGTTGTAGCTCAAGGAGATGATATGGCTTCAGTTACTCTTGAAAGAATTAGGAAAGCCACAGAGGGATAAATATTTGTTTACAAAAGGTTAAAGTTCCATTCATCTTGCAAAGAATTCAATTCTACATTGAAAGAAAAAAAACATACAATTATCATACCATTTCGTTCAGTCAATTTTGGATGATGGGCAGCTAAAGATGGAGAAGATACATACGAATGAAAATCTAGTGGATATGTTTAGAAAGGTAGTAACAAGGGAGAAGATAAAATCCTTTTCAAATTCAGTTAGTCTTCTAGACTAAATATAATAAAATAATAATAGAGTCTAGGGTGGTTTGATATTCTAGTGGGAGCTATAGGTTTAGTAGTGCCATGATTAGTCTCTAAGTAGGAGGTCATTGTTGTAGAGTTTGGTCAGTCTCCAAGTGGGAGATTGTTTTGATGTGGAGCCTAATCAAACTCAAAGGTTTATTTTACATAGTTTCCCTCTAGATTATTTCTATGAGGGTTTGGGGGCAGTGCTCCTATGGGGTCCTAGGGCAGTGCCCTAGGTGCGCTTCCTATTGTAGTATAGGATGGGGTTGAGGGGAAATGCCCCCACAGGTTTTTTTGGGGGCAACGCCCTTGAAGCCAAAAATGACCTTATATTGTGAAAGGTATTAGCTACTATTTTTATATTATTCTATCCCTAATTTTTTAAATGGCAAAAAGCTTGTATAAAAAGGCATAGGGTTAGGGATTTTCATAATGTGTGATGCAAAAATTGGTTCTTGTGGCAGTATTGAGCTATAAGGGATTATAGATTGTAATCAAGTTGTAATTAATGATAATAATATTGGACTTGATATTGGTGGATGTATCCTAGGGATTGGGTGAACCACGTTAGATATTGGTGTCTTGTGTTCTCTTTTATGCAATCTACTATTTTCTAGTATTGGTTATAATTGCATGAAACTATTATTTTTGTTTGAGGTTGTTCCTAAAAAGGGTTGTTAGAGGTTGATTCTTTAGTCTTAGGAGTATTTACAACTCCATCATTGACTACATTATTGTTTTTGTTCCAAGGTTTTCCTTTGTCTTTCCCATTTCCATTGCCATTTTGTCTTTATTAAGAATAATATCACCCTTTTTAACAACCATATCCTCAATATGGTAAATAATCTCAACCATGTTGTTGAATGGTGTGAATAATTATTTTCTAAAATCATAGTATATCTTAGGGATAAGCGTATTGACAAATATATCAATTTTGTCAATTTTAGGTATTTGCTAAGGATACCTTAAGTCCAATGATCTATACCATTATAGATATATGCTGAAGTGTTCACCCTATTTTTTTTGATATTACACTAGTCTAACATACTGATGGGATGTTGTATGTTGTAAGAGTATTGTGAATAAATCTTTGTGCAAGTTTGTGAAACATTTTGAGAGGGGATGAGAATTTAGTGAACTACTCCATAGCTTATACCCTCAAGCTTCTAAGTAACAACCTCATGAGATATGTACCCTCATGCATAATGTCAAAACTAAGAGAATAGAAGTGACATACATGGTCATGTGGATCACCATTTCCATCATATTTGATCATATTTGGGGACCTTAATATCCCTAGGAAATGGTACCATGCATAGACTCCTATCAAACAAGAGAGCGCATATAGATTCTACAAAATATGTTTTAGGCTGTTCTTTCACCATTTTTAATTTGTGAGTTGGCTTCTTAATTCTTGCATCTCTTTCCTCAAGTTCTTTGCCTCAATTGATTCTCTCTTTTGTATGATCCTCTAAACATCATAGTCATGGTGCAATTTCCATTCCCTAGAGGTCATGTATTGGAAGTATTAGTCATAGGCCTTGAGCATGAATTTTTGAAGGAGTTCATTTTCTTGGAACCTCATAAGGCCTTCAGTAGTAACTTCATTATCTACCTCACTATAATGATGTGATTGTGAGGCTCTAGGTGGTGAGGGACATGCCTTTGTGTGTATTCTTGGAGACCTTGGTGGTGTATTATTTCCATTGTTTCCATAAGAGGGATTATTCTTGAAGGAATTTCTATATTTGCCATGTGCATGTCTATTTCAAAAATTATGTGCACTAGTCTAGTCTCAGCTTGTTGATAAGACATCTCTCTAGTAGACATACATCTAGCCTCTTCTAGTCTTTCTCTATCTAAGTGTGCTAATTCTTCTTTTTATGAAAAAAGTTCCTCTAAGTGGAAATTCATCTCTTCAAGATGGATGGTGAGTGAAACACTGTTTGGAGACCTAGGGGTGTTAAAGGGGCTATCAAAGAAGTTATCAAAGCTATAGAGTGGATTATTCCAAGTAGTTCCATTGGCCTCTTCCTACCTATTTGAGATTATTTCTTCTTCATAAATTTTCCTATGAGGATGTCTAGTTGGAGTTGTCAATTGTTCAAAAGTGAATGAGGGATGACTTCCTCAACTGACTTGGAGCCTATTGCAAGGGTCAGTCTTTAGAATAGAAAGAAGAATAAAGCCTTTTAGGGGAAAAATTTTATTGTCACAATATCCCTTGTCAAAATATAATGTAGAGAAAGAGGCTTGTCAAGAGTGCTCAAGAATATGCAACACTAATGATTCCATCCTAGAATAGAACAAGAAGCTTGATATTAAGTGTTATCCATTTTTGTCCCACAGCCCCCCCCCCCCAACCCCACCCTTCATTTTCTTGACACCATCATTAAAATCTGATCAAGAGATACATTAAGATTTCCCAATTGGTCAAAATTTACTAAACCCTAGCTTTTCATACCATATTTTGATTTTCATATTTTTCCCAAGAGCTACGATTTTACGATCAAGGGTTTCATTGTCTAGTCACAAGCCTTCATGGTTTTCTCTGCTATGTTATGAATATGACATTAGTGGGTCATTGTGAGGTCAAATGTTAAGTCTCTCCTCTTACAATATTCTTTTGTCATGATATCACATGAATATGTTGTTAAGATTACAATCTTACAATTTCCTTTGTGGTCATAGCATTGTGGGTGTATGCTTTATGGATTACGATCTTATGATAGCTCTTTATTGTATGATCATAAGTGTTGAAGGTTGAACAAACTTTCATGGAGTTATGATGGTAGAGGATCGTGTAACCATAAGAATTCAACATAGGGCTCATGAATCAGTTGGTTGTAAGATCGTAGGACTGGCTAGGTTGTTGTAGTTATGTTGGTGTTCTAATGTTATGGGAAAGAGGGATCATGTGATTGTAAAGGTTGGAAGGGAGACTCTTGAATATATGAAGGTAAAGATGATTATAAGATCATAAAGACAAGAAGTACTAAAATCAAGATAGAGTTTCGATGCTATGACAAAGATGATAACTATTATCAAAGATCATAGAGTAGAAGAGGGAAGGATGTGATTCCATGGGATCATGTGATAGTAGATCATAAGTAGACTGAAATATTTTCTCCACCATTAGATCTTAGAGGATCTATGGCCATCTATTTTTCATTGTGGAAAGATGAAAAATTTTTAAGCTATGCAATATAATGACAAAGAGACACATGTCTTGATGGGAAAATCTCATTCTATAATGTAGTTATTTTCTCTACCGTAAGATCAAAAGGAAGATTGAAGTTTGTCATTATGTAACTAGCTAGAGTTAGAAGGTTATTAATCATAGTGATATAATCACTAGTTGACACATGTTTGGGTAGGCCTAGTCTCTTGAGTTCTCTTAGTCATAGTATTGTGAGTGAAGGTTTCAAGGTTTGCAATCTCACAATATCCCTTATAATGACATCATAGGAGTCTTGTATAAAATTGGTGGGTTGGAGTTACAATGTTACGATAAGACTATGGGTTATGATCTTATGTTAGATGGAGGATTGTGGAGTTGATTTCTAGGTCTCTCTATGTTATAATAGTCAGTGTTGTCATAACATTGTAGAGACAAGTGATTGTATGAAGTAAATCAAGGACCCACAACTAAATTAAGTGCCTTCTTTGTGAGATCATAAGGGGAAATTCTATGGGTTCCCAAAGATATGAAGATCAAGTGTTCATTGAATTCCATCATAGGATCATCAAATCATAGGTTGGTGAAATGTGTTGGAAAGTTGACAAGTGGGCAATTCTTGATTAGCTAAGGTACTAAACTATGTAAAGGAGACTTAATTTTATTATGATCATTGGATCAGGAAGATTGAAGGATGTCATATTCCCACATTTTCAAAATGCTCAAAATTTAGCCATTGTGAGAATATGATCAGTTGTCACATTTTATGGTGGGCTAGGTCCATAGGGTTTCCTTGGTCACATCATCACAAGGTTCAATATTCATTCATTGGATGAAATAGATATATGGAATTGATGCATTCTTTTGAAAAGGCTTTAAGGCCCCAAGTTACAATAGTGCAAACATCAATGGCATTTATAGTTTTGATCTTCACCATCAAATTTTCTAGAAGCAACTATTGGTGTATGTGCACTTTTTGAAGGTGCATGATTTTTAACCAATGTAGGATTACAATAGTTGGACACATGTCTACATGGGCCTAATCCTTTAGTTTCTTTGAGTTGGATCATTGCAAGGCAAGAAATGATTCATCAAATGAAGGTTGATATAGTCATTCAACATGCTTTCCTCTGATGAAGCAGGGAAAGAGGCAAACAAGTAGTGTTCCAATCTCGTGATAAATTATGTTGATGAGATCACGAGGGTAAAATATAAGACCACCAAAGACATGACAAAGGATTAGTTGACTATGATCATAAGATTGTGAGGATTATAGTTATTGCTAACAATGTTACAATAGACTACGATCATAAGATTGTAAGGTCAAAATAACTATGTTCATAGCATCGTAAAAGGAAATTGAAGGATTTATGATCCTATGCCAAAGGTGTTGTCATGAGATCATGTGATTATATGATCTCATGGGTAGATTGGTGGGTTTCTGAAGCTATGAAACAATTATTGTTGTAAGGTCATAAGATCATGTAATTGTAAAGGCTAGGCTTTCAACTGACAATAACACAAAGGGATTTGACTTCAAAGGTGATCATAAGATCATAGGACCCTAAGTTGATGAAAAAGGGTGTTCTATTTTTTGAGCTAGAAAATATGAAGGGTCTTTGACCAATGAAATATCAGGAAAGGTATAGGATGGAGATTGAATATAGTTGACTTGCTGGTAAATCTAATTTGGAAAGCATCATGAACACAAGTCAATGACTCTTTAATGACCACATTGATCCTTTGATCATCTATAATTATTCTTTTGTGTTCATTATGCCTATTATATTTATTTTCCATCTTCCTACTACTTTGGGTTATTCATCTACTCAAGACTTCAATTATGGTTGTCATTTCTATCCCTTCAAAGGTTGAATATGCACAAAGGGATCAGATTTTTGCATATGGGCATATACCTAATAAAATCCCTCTAGATCAAAATTAATATTTTTTCTACAACTTGATGGTAGTAGTTGATTCTTGGCTTCTAGGGGAAGTTTTCACAATTATGCTTGAGCTATAAAAGAATCTTTTTTACCCTTTCCAAGGGTTGGATCTTTTCTCTGATTCTATAGTATTAGCATTCTATGCTCTATTACTATAATTCCCTGTGATATAATTCTCTATTGTATCTCTTTCTTTCATTACTATATTGTACAATACCATCTTGCATTATGTTAATGTATTGTCTTTATTCTTTAATTATATGATTGTATCCATTTGACCTTTGAATGATATAGAGTGAATTCTCTTCCTTATAGAATTCTTTTAGTTTCTAATTTGTATATATTTGTTGATTTAAACAAGGATTGAACCTATATATTTTGATATTATATTGTTGAACTATGCATTTCTAGCCAGAGATAAGCTTAAACATACTATTTGGTGTATCTATTGAAATTCACAAGTGGGAAGATTGCTTCTGGGGGGGGGGGGGGGGGGGGGGGGGTGAATTAGAAGTAACACATTTTAACCTCTAAAACTTTTATCTAAAATCAATCATGTGCATGTAAACATATTTAATAAACATGAAAGTAAAGGCATGCATGAAAACACATAACACAAGATTTGATCACCCAAAAACCCTCCAAAATGTGAAGGTAAAACTAGGGTGGGGATGACAACCACAACCTATCACTACAGCAATATGTAACCTATTATTATTACAAAGATTTGACCATCATAAATGGTCTTCCTTGTGAGAGGTTACCCTATTAAAGGATCAATGCTTTGTTAGAAGTGCACCTATGTAAAGGATTTTACAAACATTCACTTGGAATGTCACCCTGTTAAAGGATTTAGAATATGGCTGTTAAGCCAACATATTCAACATAGGATTTTCATTCTCTTAATACAATGGTTAGAAAGTATAGTAGAATGTTTGATCTAATAAATTACAACCTTGTGTTTCTGATTTGAGATTGATGCTTTGTCTAATCTGTTCTAATCCTTGCTAATCTAATGTAACTCTATTCTACTCTAACTGATCTATCAATACCCTATTTCACTAGGTCACCCTTCTACTCATCACTTTCTTTCACTCCCTACTTGATCTTCTCAACTCTCTCAACCAATTGAATCATGAGGTTTTGTCCTTCTTAAAAAGGTTTTGTGACTTAGGGTTTGTTATGACACTACAACTGAGATTCATTTGTTTTGCCTCTTTAGCATTATCACTTTTTTTATTGGTTGCATACAGAGTGTATAGGAATTCTAAAAGATTCAATCTTATCTTCTAGAACTCAAAATATGTCTCTTAGCTGGCATGCAACATGATCTACTATTGAGTTTGTAAAGGAACAAACTCATATATTGAAACAATGTCACTTAACACTTATTATTTCCTGATGCTCAACACATACTAATTACTAGTGCTCGATACATATAGTATTTCTATCTTTCTCAACACCATTTATCACTCATCACTTGTATCTTGCTTGAAATTGTCTATCTACTTGGCATCTAAATAGCTTGGTACCTATTGGATTTCTAGCTCAGCACATACTATAGCTCGACATCTATATTATACTCGGCATCAACTTAGAGAATTTGTTAAGTGTGTTGAAACTCAATTGTCAAAACCAATCTGAGACCAACAATCTCCCCCTTTGACATGAGTGTCAAAAACAATTAATTATACATTATTGATCTGATCTCTATGAGTATAATACACACTCTGTTCAACATATGTACAAAACTTCAAAAGTATTCAAAACTTCGTAAAGAAATTATACCTTTAAAATTTGTAATTCCCCTTGAGCTGATGTGCCTTACTGTAACCAAAACTTGACATGCTAGATTTTTCTCATGCTAATACTCTTTATCTCTGCCTTGTCATTCTACTCTTATCTGCTCTGCCCTATTTTGCTCCCCCTTTCACACATCTCCCCTTGTCATTTTTTTATCCTTTTGGCTTTATTATTTTTCAAAGTTTATCTTTATCTCCCCAATTTATTATATCTCCCCCAAAATGTATTATCTCCTCCTTTTGGTATCTTTGGGTATCTCCCCCTCTAGATCTTTTAATTTATTATCTCCCCCTTATGTTTATCTCCCCCTTTTTGACACTTATGTCAAATGGGTCTTATGGAGTAATTGAATACTTAGCCAAAAAATATTTATTTACTTGCATTATTATTTTGAGAGTAGCATTCTAATTGTCTAATGCAATCTCCAATGCTTTGGTTGGATGGCTATCTCAATTGCAAGGTGTACTAGTCCTTCCAATGTAGGAAGATTGGGGTCTTTCTTTAATAGATTCTCTGCATAGGCTAGTTCCTTGTGCAACACTTCCATGCAAGGGGTTATTTTTTATTGTATCCATATCAACTTGGTCTTTACAATAGCCTCATATATTGTGAGTACAACTAATTCTTTTTGTGTGTGAAGTGTAGTAGCAAAATGCCTCTCACTTTGAATTGGATCCTTAGGTAGCTACATTCTAGATATCTTAAGGTTACTTTGCAAGCTCAATATCCTTTGGCTGGTCTCTTGTGTGAAAAATGAGGAATCACATAGTTTGGAGTATAGTGAGAATATATTCTCAAGTACTACTTTTACCTTCTCAATCTTTTTAGCTAGCTCCACCTAGGATAATGCTATTTCACTAGATATTTTCTCATTTACCTTCATCTGGAATTTCCTTTCAAAACATTCTAATAGCTTTGCATTAATTTATAGGTCTTTATTATATACTTGGTCCACTATGTTGGATAACTACTCCATTATGGGCTTTGTTTCATCAGGTACTTGCAAGTTGAATGCATCTAAAAATAATTTCTAAGTATCTCTTATTTCTTCTTCTTCTCTAATGCCTCTTGCATTTCATTAATTTGATCAATATTCATTTTCTTATACTCATACCTAGGGATGACTATCTCCTCATCAAGATCAAGGTCTCCATATTGAAGCACCCTTGCAACCTTGGTAGAGCTCAAGCCTAGTGCTGAAATCTAAAGTGGTACTGCCTCAGTGCTCGGTTGTTGTGTTGTGGAGTCCCTATTGTAGGAAAGTTTATCAAAGTTTGAATTGCCTCTTGTTCTTTCTCTTTAGGGCTCTCCTTGTCTTCTTCAATTATTCCTTGATTAGTAATAGTGATCTGATGGGGTACACCTTGTCCTTGTGTTGTAGTGACAGAGGTATCCTTTTGTCTTGTTTCCTCCTTTGCTTTCTCCTTGATAGTTAAAGTCAGTATGACTGTGGAATCAACCCTAGCTAATGCATCTTGTGCAGTTTTCTCTTGTGTTTTTCCACTTGTATTTGTTGGAGTATGTCAAGGTGGTTCTTGTGGATTCACCTTCTCCTTTTTTATCTTAGCTACATCTTTTTGAAGTTCCTCCACACTCACCAAGACTGGGTTAGTACACAACTATGATTGCAAAGTAATTTGGTGAAGTATCTTCTTAAGATCCTGTACAGTAAATGGGTTTATGTTCTAACTAGAGGTGTTAGAAGCATCTTGTACTATCACTAAATCGTCAGGTGTGAGAGTTACATGTGGAGGACTTGGTGGAGGCAATTATGTGTCCTGCACACTTTGATCTATCTATTACTATTCAATAGTTGCCCTATTACCCTTTTGTACATCCTTCTCCATTGTAACTTTTTTTTCTTTCTCTCCTTGTTCTTCATTCTTATTTTCATCCTCTTCATCATTTTCATCATTTCTTTCCTCAAATGAATCTAGTTGACCTTCCTTAACTATTGTGAGCCCACAAATTACTTTCCACATGAGAGCGAACTTATTCACAACATCTTCAATGCTATTCTACAATATGCTAAAGGCAATATATTTGGGTGAAAATTTTCTCCCATGTTTCTTATTTTCCTTAGTTATTTGACCTTTTGTTAGTTCTAGCATGACATGAGCAAAATTTGACTCTCTGATTTCTTTCTCTATATTTAGGCAATAGTGCCATTTATTATCTATAATGGAATATAATTCCTTAGGCATAGTGTTATCTAGTTCAAGATGAGTATTCTTGAACTTAGCCATCATGGTGTATATGGATTCTTCCACCACATTTTTCTCCTCTCTTGTCAACTTATTGAAATCAATGCCTTTAAGTCCTAAGAAATTTGCATTATCTCTGATATTGTCATGTGTTTTCCAAGTCAGATTTGGTGGTGTGATTTACCACTCTAAAATAGTTGTTATTATCAGACTTAGTTCTCTCCTCATCTAACTCAAAGGGTGCCACATATTTTCTCCTTAGCTTCTTATTTTCTTGTCTTCCCTGCTCTACAACCATTTTCTTCTCCTTCTCTTTGGTTGCCTTTGTTGTAGCTCTTGTGTCTACTCTTGTGGTAGGTTTAGCTAGGCTTGTCTTTGTAGTTTTCTTCTTGCCTTTAGGTTGAGTAGTAGGCTATTTTTGGGCTTCTATTCTCTTTGGTTCTACCTTAGATGCTTCTTCTTCCTCTTTTTACTCAACATCTTCTACTTCTTCAACATCTGCACCCATGCCTTGGGTTAGTGCTAGTGGCCCTTGCCCCTGTTCCTCTTCTTCTTCATCATATTCTTCCTCCTTTACCTCTGTTACCCCTTCTCCAAATCTAGCTTTTAACTTCTTCACCAATCTATCCTTTTTCTTGATGGTGGAGATAGTCTTTAATTCCATTTCTACTTTGGATTTAACAACATCAAAGGCTCCAAAAGGCTTTGCAGTCTTGCCAATCTCCTCTACTAGTAATGTTGTAATGGTTGTAGATGCCTCATCTATATTTATCTCATATCTAAGAGGTCTAAGCAATCTAAACCTTGGTATGGATGCTTGAATGTAAGTATAATCAATATCTACTAAGAAGAATATATCATTAATATGTTACTCTACAAGTGAGACTAGAATCCAAAGTCTCTGTTTCATTGATTTCTTGAAATCTTCAAAACATTGGGTCATTATGGTCTCAAAATTGGCTCCCATCTACTCAATATACTCATTTATCTGAACTACCACTAACCTATTAGTTTTCCAGCTAACTTTACTAAAGAAAGAAAACTCATTTTGTACATAAAAGAAAAGGAAAATTAAAGTTGATTTGAATTTGCACTGTGCACTCTTAGATCTCCTTATAGCTCCAAGATTCTTCATAGTCTATTATAACTACAATTCTGCTAGGTCATAGGTATGATCTTTTTTCACAATCTTATACCCTACATCCACTGCAATATAGGGTACACTATTGAGTCTATTAGACTAGTAAAACTTGTGGGATATGACTTTGACAGTGAAATCAACAAGAGGGTCCTTAATGGTGTCAATGTTCATGCCTCTCTTGTTCCACTTAGCTCCAATATTCTTCTCAATTACTTCTTTGGAGTCACTTCTCAGTGTTTTGGGCCATTCTAGGGTTGGATACCAAGTCACCCTATGAATAATTCTTTTTGAGATTTTGACTAGTCCATCTTCCAACCAAAAACTACCATCATGTATCCTACATAACACAATTTTGATCCCTTCAGTCCTAAACACTATGGAAAAATCTAAGGCATGGGTTAAGCCCTTCTTCTCAATGATTTGATACTCCTCCTTCAAGATCCCATTTTCACACAATTTATTGTATGCCTCCCTAATTTTCATCTCACCTATAGCACCTATTTTGTAGTTGTAGCATCTCCTAACATCTTGAACCATTACTACTTTAGGTAGAATTATGGATAGGGATTTGATAGGGTTATTTCTATAGGCAATCTTAGGAATTGGTCTAAATTTTGGTTGTTTGATGTAATGCCCCGCCAAGGGATCCAAAGAATTACACTAAGTTTACCTAACAATTTTTTTTTAAACATGAAAGTAAAACCATTCACAACACTTGCAGAAGCAATAGAAACAATTCAAATATAAGTAAACATAACATACATAACAGTTACATTCTTTAAAATCCTTTAACGTTGTATCACTTTTAAATTAACCATGTATCACAAACATAAATAACTAAGTGCACGGTTCCTCCCAACTGTTAATAGCATCATTAGACCATCGTGGATCCTAGCCATCCCTCCGTGTGTAACATTCCAAAGCACCAAAGAGATCATCGGTATAAACATAGTAGGAATGTCACTCCTAAAACATCCTACTAACATGTAAAGTAAAGCATAGGATACCATCATCTAACATATGCAAATCATTAATATAAGAAACATACCAATAAATACATCCATCATAAGGTATATCATCTATCATAATAATCCAAGAACATAATGAAGATAAATACCAACCAAGAATACTCCAGCCACAGTGTCTCAGACGGATCTCAAATGATAAGAGTGGAAAATACACTACCACCCGATCGCGTGGAACCTAAGTGGTCCACTCCCACCATGCTGAGGAGATAATCTCAAGTCCCAAATAGGCTATCAAAATCACATAGCATAAATACTCTCTAAAGCCAGGAATCCTAAAAGTATACTAACTCAAAGGTTCCAACACACACAAAATCGACATCTAATTCCCACAGGCACACAATGACATGTAGGAAACCTACTCTGCAAGCAAAAAATTGTCATCACATTTATCACGTACAAGTTACCTTGGTAGTTAGCTAAACTCCACGGGTCCATACTGTTCTCATGCGGCCACTAGTATCCTCTCATACTAACGATGCATACTACGGAATGCATGGTCGCAACCATGCGTTCTCACTACTCCCATCCTAGCCTATACAAGCGCTCAAGGCATGGGTGAGAACCAAAATAATTATTTTTTTAGGTTCATTTAATCCCCATTTAGTGTGTAAATATTATCACTTATTAACTAAACTTACAATGAGTTACCCTGGCAGCCACTTAGGGCCCCGACCTCCATTGCAAGCCACTTCTTGACACTACAAATAGATTACCTACTCTAAGCTCATGGAATCATAAAATCACCACAGTCTTGTACAAGCGACTGTAAAGAAAATCCAAAAGATAATCCATAAAAAGAATCATCAAATATCCATGATAAAAGCATCAAATATCCATAATAAGAATCATCAAATCTCCAAGATAAGAATCATCAAATCTCCATGAGCATTTGGAAAAGCATCCATAGAAAATCATGACCACAATAGTTCTCTATTGGCAACTGAGGGCATCACTGATAATCATAATAATCATTGGTTTTCAATAACCAAAATATATCTCAAAATAAATCACAATATCCATTGGTTCTCAACAACCAACAAAGAATATCTCAAAATCATACTGATCGAAGACTCCAAAATGGTTGAGTCAAACATGTCACAACATGAAATCATCAATAAATAAATCAACATTTCAGTCCCATCATGGTGACTAGAAAATAATCCAAAGATAACTGATCGATGACTCAAAAATGATTAGCTCAAGTATCTCTTACACATACATCTCAGCTTCACACATGAAGACTAATGCACAATAACAATCGGCAATTACAAGCATTTCATAGAACATACAATCACATTACCATGGTTGGGCTTATAAAGATCGAGAACAAATAAGATCAACATGCCAACACATCTCATAACCCCCGAGCCTCTGGTAACAACCTAAGACTGGTCAACACTAGTCAACCCAAAACCCAAAACAAGAAGCATATAGAATACATGATGCAAACACATGTTTTGGTTTACTAAATTCACATAATTGAATAATGTGTAGAGTTTCATTTTCCATTTTCAAGTGTAGGGGTTTCAGTTTCCATTTTCAAGTATACTTCAAATGTCTAAGTTTCATCATTTGACCTACAAGTCAACCCAATTGTTCCCCGATAGCATTATTCTTCCCATCATTAAAATAATATTCTAAGAATAGCTTAAGGGTAAATACTTTACTCATTAAACTGATCATCATTGACCTTTAATTAACTTGCTCTCTTTATTTAACTAAGATCCATATTACTAATTGATTAACTCTCTTTTTAAGGTCACTTCAACTTTTAACATAACTCAAGGATCATTATTCATTAAATTATAAGAGGACCAATTATCATTCTTCGAATAGGAGATTATAACTTAATTAAAATGATCAACTTGATCAATCAATTAACATAGGTACACCATCCATGACCTATTAACATTCTAATAGTCTTCAATTAGAAACATAATTAAGTATTACTAAAGCTTGAGTCTTTTAAATTAATCGTTATCATCATTGATAACCATATAATATCTAAAGTCATAATTCAAGTCATAAGACTTATCAACTTCAATATAGATAATCTACAATCTTGTTCAAAGAATTATATCAATTAAATCTCTATTACATAACTTAATTATTAATTAAATCTAATTAACTCTCATTAATTGATTTAATTAATAATTGCATAACCATGGCAACGTTCCAATTAATATCAGTTGACTAATAACTAACTATAATTTTGTAAGTTAAAAGTCAACTATAATCTAATACACAAATATTCATATTCATAGTTCAATAATAATAACTTGTTAATATTTAATAACAAGCTATATTGGAAATCTTATTAATAAATCTATGATAACCATGTTCATCACTCTACAACAATGTTCCCATTTGTATTTTAATAGTAACAAGTTATAATAAATTCCCAATACCAAGTATTATTATCTCAAATAAGTTTTCCCTATGTACATTGATTCAATTAATTAATACTCTTCCAAATTATTAACCAATTCAATTTGATTAATATCTTTTATAGTACTTCAATCATTAACTAATTTCCTCTAAATTAACTTTGATCGTATTAATTGATAACTATTTAAACTATTTAAACTATTATTTATTAATAGTTTGTTAGACCCATTAATAAATAATAAACTCATCAAAACTATAAATAATCGATTTAGAGAACTTTACATAGACTTCATTGGTTAACTCTAATCACCATTAAGGTATTTCAATCATTTGTTTAATAGTACATAACGTATTATAATAACATAATAACTCAAATCGTAGTAATGTGATAATAATGTTATAATATAACCATGACCCCTAGTCAATAGATCTTAACCAATATCGTTAAAGTCTCTTAATTAAAATCATCATAATAATCATCATTAAACATCTTTACCATCTCTTAATTATCTAATATATATTAAATAGTATTTAATATACATTAAATAATATTAAAAGTCCACTATATAAATTATATTAAAATTTCTTTTCTTTTAATTTTCTCTCATTTAAAAATTCATTTACTTAGATTGACTAATAATTAATTACACTTCTTCTACTATTAACTAATCTTAATTAAATTTGATTTAATTAGATTAGATAATAAACCCTATAAAACTATATTAATAAGATTCTAATAAGGAAAGATTACAATAATATCTTTAATTCATTCCATGCTTTGATATATATATTATTTTTGTGAAGTTTAAGCATAAAGAACTCTTGGTTATGAGAAATGGAGAAATATATGTCCTTGAATAAAACAGTCTCAGTACGATGGCCATATCTCTCTAATGAACTATTGGATCAAGCTGAAATTTATATATGTTGAAGAGGGCCAAGTTGCACCAATTCTAACTAGAGCGATCAAATAAATTTGATCACAATAAAAAGTTATGAATGACTGAGTTTGGATCTATCCAAGGGCAGCGACAAGGCAGTTTGTGATGAATTAAAAATTTCCTCTTAAAATAATTGTTCTCTAAATTTAACCAATAATTTCACTAATGAATTTGGCCATAAATCTTGAAACCATTTTCAAATCTATTTCAATTTGATTCTAATTCGAACCCAAACCCGTTTAAATCTAATTTCTTCCTTAATTGGATCTAGGATTTTTCTATTGTTTTCTTTGTAGCCATACATATCTAGATTCCAATTTCAAAATTGCAGATCCAATCACAGAGAATATTTAGACACATATCACAGACATGATGAAAACAAGAAGAGAAATAGTGCAAAGAGAGTATGCGAATATCACAAGTGCACCTAGACACTGATGCTAAATTTTCCATGCCTCAGAAGTTCATAGAAAATCCCTTCCTTCTCCATCATTCACAATTCCTCCAAGATCCAAGCCAACCAAATCCTCCAAGTGACTAGAAGAGCTAGAAGGAACATAGAAGCATGTAGAAAATATATGAGCATATGAACTTCTCCAATGCATGTAAGCTTTGAAGCTTCCATTTTAAGCTTGTAGCTTGTAGCTTCTATTCAGCTTGTCCAAACACACTAGGAGAGCCTCTATTTAAAGGCCTCTAAGATGTATCTAGAGTGTCTCTAGAAAAAAACTAGAAGATAAGCATGAAAACCAAGCATGGGTCTTCTCCAACCTTCTCGATAAGTCTTAAGGTTGTAGACACCATGTGTTCAAATAAAATGCTAACTTCTAAGTGTAGACAACTTGTGCATTCTTAGAGTACAAACTCCTGTGTTGTCTACATGACAACTCCCGAGAATTTGCTAACTCTTATGTGAGTAAATATAAATATAATGCACAATCATTAATATAATATTTACTTTACTCTTTTCAATTTAATTTATTTATTTATTAAACTTTATGCACTAACTTTAATAATTCCACTTTTCAATCTTAATATATTTATATTTTAATCACATAAGATTTAGAATCTTTTAATAATTTTAATATATTTTCCACTTTTAAATTTCATTTTTCAAAACTTAATTGCTAAAATATTTATTAGCTTTAATAATATTATTATTTAGTCATTTATTTAAAATGAACTCCAAATATATTATTAAATATTGTCACATTCCAAATTTAAACTTTTAACTTTTATCTTCACATTTAATTATTTTATTTAATTAATTTCTCAATTAATTAGATAAAATAAATATTAAAATACCATATTAATTTTCCATTTAATCAAACCGTTAATTAAATCTTTTAATTAGGCTTAATTAATAGAAAATACATCAAAGACTCATAAGGTAAAAATATGAAAAACCCATCATAGCCAAAATACATACAAAATCAAACCAAGGGTTTAAATCATGAATTACGTCATCTGACGCATTCAGAGGGTACTCAACTCGGATACTTGTCCTAATTTTCTAATTAGAAAAAATGGCTTAAAGGGTTGGGATTTGGACTTGAGAATTTATCTCCCCTCCCTTATCATTGAGATGATGTGATAGGGTACGCTCATCCTGGCAATTTAGGGAAGTCGATACCCAGTACCTGCAACCTTCATAAAAACCATGCATGTACAAGCACAATATATACTAAACTAAATAGGCAATGGCAAGAAGTGGCACATCATGTAGATCCCGACTAGCAGGTGACTACGACTCCCTTCTTTAACCACATCAAACATGCCATACAAAAGCAAAAACGCAAAGCAAACATGCACACCATACACATGCAAGTATGGGGTAAGTATCCATAAGAAAACACATATGATAATAAATCATCTTAGTGATCATCATTAATAACTAAAAGCAATGTAATAATCATCATGCATACATGAAATGTAGAGTCTAAATAATCTCATCTCATAATAAACTAAATCGATAGCACAATATATGATAGTCTCAAAAGAATGCTGCTAACCATCAACATAAAACTAGCTCTTAAAAGAGTTCAACAATGTTAGCAAAATGCGAACTAGGGGCAGGCACTACATTTGACCTCATTACTAACCAACAAGGCTTCAAATAACTCCTTTTCATGGGTTTTCCTAGAACTTGAGGCCATTTGTGCAACCTAGGGTTTCAACACAAAGAAATTTCAAAACTGTGTACCTTGGCACAAGTAAAATACCTTGAATTTGATGAACTTGTGCTGAATTTGTGTTGAAATTTTCTCAAATGCTTCAATCTCTTCTTGGAAGTCATTTTGTTCTCTTCTCATTCTTTCTCTTTGATCATGATAATGAAAAATGATTCAAAATATGATCATATACCCTTATTTCATAGCATTTAATGCTTAGTGCATTTATAGATGTCCAGTCAACTCCTTAAGTGATTTTGCATTACTCAACTTCCATTGATTTTTAATCACTCGACATACACTGGAGTTTCTTTTACTCAACTTCAATACAAATTTCCCTTTACTCAACTTCCTATACTAACTTGGCTTCTACTGACTTTGAAAAACAACTTAGCAAATACCAAGACTTTACTCGGAACTTGAAGACAACATTTCTTACTTGGCAACACTGTGAGAATTTTGAAGATTTAACTTTACATCTTTTTTCATGCTAATCTATCCTTTGTAGTGCTCATTTATTTTGGAATTGATGTATGATAAAACATTAAATATTAGTACCACACACCTTCTTTTTCTTAGTTGGATTAAGTGTGACCACTTGACCTTTTGGGTGAAGTGATCCCTCCACTGGATGTGTTGCCTCCATCTCTTATCTTCCATGTCCTATTCATTTCTTGTCTAATGTGTTCAACATCAACTTTTTCTTTCACTTTGTTGAACTCAAAGTTGGGTGCCTTTGACCTAGTTGGACAATACTTGTTGATATGTCCTATCTTTAGACAATTGAAACAAGTGGTTTGACACAACCATCTATTGCAATTGTCACTAAAGTGTGTTCTTATGCAATTCTCAGGAATATGTCCATACTCTTGATAGTAGTGACAACTCTCCCTAGTGTTGTAGTCCCAATTGTAGTGATGTCCATGAATTTTGGTCTTTGCTAGTTGATTTGGTGTCCACATAAGCTATGATCTACATTAAAAGGCTCTATGTCCATACTTCTTGTAATTTTAGCTGCGACCTTCAAATCTTGGTGTCCTTATGGTTCTAGTCCTATAGTCATTTGCTTGATGTCCTTATTTATTGCACTTGTGACAATGACCCATGTTTTTTGGTTTGTCATGCTAATTAACATTTTTACTCCTATACACATTAGAGGTATGTCCCTTTTTACCACATAAATGATAAGTAGGTTTAGTGTTCTTACCTTTGTCACTTCTTTCTTTTGTAGTCTTAGATGACTCTCCTTCTTCAATGTTGGTGTAACCTAGTCCTAAAGTGTCATTGTTGGATCTTGGTGATTTTAGTAGTTGTTCAAAGTACTTGATAGCTTTATTAGGTTTTTTGAAGCATTCTACAATCTCGTTCTCTCTACTTAGTTCATTCTTCAATTGTTCACTTTGCATCTTTAGTGTGGAGATCTCAATGTCCTTGACATTCATCTCATGATGCACATTCATCATCTGGCTTAGGGTGTTAAGCTACATGTTGGAAACTCTTGCAAGCTCAATTGAATTCTCCTCCAATATATTGGCAAGATTCCTCTTCTCATCTTATATCATGGCCTTATCTTCAATGGCTCTCTTCTTGTGTTCAGTCACTTCACAAAGCATCATGGCTTGTGATTCTTGTTCAATCGTGAGATTTCTGATCTCTTCTACTTGAACTCGATTCTTCTCCATAAGGTATGCTATTGTTGCATCAAACTCCTTGTAATCTCCATTGGAAAACACTTTTAAGTGTCAATCTCCTTGTACTATGTATCATTCTTAGCTATGGCAATCTCTCTTCTTCTCTTTAGGGATTTCCTTAAATTTTCCCTAGCTTCTTCCAAAGAATCTAGAATGAGATGTATTTCAATCTCCTAGTTCTCTATGATCTTCCTTAGCTTGTAGACTTCCATGTTTAGATCTTTTTCTCCAAGCTATAAGGCTTCTTTTGTGAGAACTCATAGCTCTAATACCAATTGTTGAAACTCACAAGTGGGAAGATTACTTCTGAGAGCGGGGGTGAATCAAAAGTAACACATTTTAACCTCTAAAACTTTGAGCTGAAATAAATCATGTGTATGTAAACATATCTAATAAACATGAAAGAATAGGCATGCATGAAAACACATAAAACATGATTTGATCACCTAGAAACCCTCAAAAATGTGGAGGTAAAACTCGAGTGAGGATGACACCCACAACTTATCACTGCAACAATATGTAATTGATTAGTGTTACAAAGATTTGACCATCATCAATGGTATACCTTGTGAGAGGCCTCCCCTGTTAAAGGCTCAATACTCTATCAAAAGTGCACTTGTCTAAAGACTTTTAGAAACATTCACTTGTAATATCACCCTATTAAAGGATTTACAATATGGATGTTAAACCAACCTATTCAACATAGGATTTTCATTCTCCTAATACAATGGTTAGAAAGTATAATAGAATGTTTGATCTGATTACTTAAAACCTTTTCTTGCTGATTTCAGATCGATGCTTTGTCCAATCCGTTCTGATCTTTGCTGATCTAATATAATTCTCTTCTTCTCTAACTGATCTATGAATACCCTATTTCACTAAGTCACTCTTCTTCTCTTCCCTTTCTTTCACTCTTTGCTTGAACTTCTCAACTCTCTTAACCAAGTTAATCATGAGGCTTTGTCCTTCTTAAAAGGGTTTCATGACTTAGGGTTTGTTATAAATCTATGACTGAGATTCATTCATTTTGCCTCTTTAGCATTATCACTTTTCTAATTGGTTGCATGTAGAGTGTATAGGAATTCTAAAAGATTCAATATTATCTTCTAGAACTTGGAATCTGTCTCTTAGTTGGCATGCAACATGATCTACTACTGAGTTTGTGAAGGCAGAAACTCATATGTTGAAATAGTGTCACTAGACACTTACTGTTTACTGATGCTTGACATATACTGATTACTAGTGCTCGACACATATAGCATTTCTATCTTGCTTGACACCTATACTTCACTCACCACATATAGTGACTTGGCACCATTTTTTGCTTGGAACTTTTATCTTGCAGGACACTATATATCTACTCAGCATCTGAATAGCTCAACACCTATTGGATATTTGGCTCGACACATACTATAGATCAAAATTTCTATTATACTTGGCATCAACTTAGAGAATTTGTTAAGTGTGTTGACACTTAATTGTCAAAACCAATCTAAGACCAATAGTATCACCCCCTCTAGATTAGAATAGGTAGTTTAATTTCATGCATTCCTTCTCCCTTTTCTTCTCTAGAAGTAGTTAGGTGCACTTTGATAGTAAGGAAGCCAACCTTTTCTGGAGACTCGGTCTCATTATTCAAGTCTCACAACTTGGAGATTTTTTCCATGTTTCACAAGGTTTTCTTTAGGTCAAAAATTTAGGCAAGAGTGTAAGCTTTTTTGAGAATAGTAAATAGCCAAGAGAATAATTTAAAATCATATGATGACAATTAAAAGAATCATGATATATCTAAAAGGTAATTAGAACTATGGTCTATGGTATAAGAAAGGAGGAAATTTTGAGTTAAAATGCCTTATTGATGTTGATTGTGCTAGAAACATCAGTGATAGGAAGAGCACTAGTGGAGGAAAAATCTTTCTCGGAAAGAAATTAGTATCATGGACTAGCAAAAAGAAGAATTGCATCTGTCAGTTTACAAAAAATGCTAAATATTTTGGAGCAACAGTTAATTATTCCAACATAATGTGGTTTAATCAACTATTTTCAAGAATGAAGGAAGAATTCAAGGATCTATTGGTTATCTATTTTGATAACACAAGTGAAATCAACATATCAAAAAAACCTGTGGTGTACACCAAGACAGAACACATTACAATCAAGTATCATTTTATAAGAGAATTAGTTCAAGATAAAGAGGTCAGATTAGAATATGTGAATACAAAGGAGTAGGTTGCTGACATATTTACCAAACCATTACATAAGAATGCATTTTTTATCTAAGAGGAAAGTTAGGGGTCATTCTCCTATATAATACTCACTAGAGTACAGATTAGTGATGCATCAACCAAACTATATTGAAGATCTATCAAGTTGATGAAAAGTAGATAGAGCTCATTGCATATGAATCAATACATCAGGTATATTATAAAAACATTGCATCAAGTCTTTGGCATGTGATGTCAAAGAAGGAGAGATTCAATTATGTCCTAAATCCATTAACTTAGAGAGATTGATGTATTCAGAGAATATTCAGAGGAAGTGATCTGCATATCAAAAAGAGGGAGAACTTGATATAATGGAGTCTAAAAATAAGATGGCAGAGGTATAATCTCAGAGGGAGTTTTTCATGGTTGAAGAATTATAATAAAACTAAGGATATTTTCTCCAAATTTTTATTTTCTTATGACATGTTCTGTTTCCATCAATGCTAAAGAGGGAGATTGTTGATAACAATTATTCAATTGTATATTTTCATTGATGTTACACAAATGTTATACTCTAATTGAGCACTACCAGTTGGAACCATGCTTAGGAGACTCCTGTATCATTTGAGAAGAATAAAAATTTAGTAATCTAGCTGAAGCCAAGATAGATTGGTCACCAAAGAATTTCATTTGTGAGCAAGTTAGAAGTTAAATGTAAACTGAGTCAAGTCGGTTACCAAGGAACTCAATGGTAATTGAGTGACTCAATTTCAGTTCAAGTTGACCTACATCAGAATAAATTTTATTTTTATTTTTATGCAAGTTGATTTAATGGATGTTAATTGTTTATTTGTAAGGGTATTCAAGCCAACTTGACATGGGATTTCATATATATGAAAGGTCAAGTTGTGATAGAAGTTGTGGAAGAAGATAAGATGTAAAGTAAGAAGGATATCTCATTAAAGGGAAGAATATCCAAGGAGTTGCAAAGAATATTTTAATGAGTTTGGATCCATAGGATAAACTAGAATAATGATATGAATCTATAATCTAGTTGCTTCATCAATCAGGTCAATCATTATTACTCTCTAACGATTGTAACACTGAAGAAATCTCTTAATAGAGTTGATTTATCAATCATTTTGTAAATCCTCTAACAATGTAGCATTCTAGATTGAAGTGTCTTAAGACCTATAACAAGGCTACTCCTAATAGGTTGATTTAAATCCTTTAGTAGGGTAACACCTAATAGTGTGGTTTATAACCTTTAACATGGTTGGCTCCTAATAGGGCTCACTTCACAAGAGTGAAAAGTTGTAACTAGTTACATTGGTGGTTTTCCCAAATTGGGTTTCATGTTAAATCTTCATGTCTCTTGTGTTCATATTATTTGTTGATTGCTTTATCTTTCTACAACTAATTTTTTATTTCAAGATTGGTTTGTTAACTGATTTACAGTGGATTTCTAGGTCTAACCAAGTTGTGAGTTAAAAGGATGTTTGTATTGACATCTAAGGGATTTGAAATTTTTTTAGTGGTAATTGACTCACCCCTCCTCTCTTAGTAACTACTCTTATATTTCTAACAAAAAATCTATCTAAGCATTACCTTCACTAAATCCATCATGTCTCTATCCAGTCTTCATATTTCCATATGCACTCTTAACTATAGCATCTAGACACAATATAGAGTATTATTCAGAGTTTGAATAAGATTAACCTCATTCCTTGAAACTCACAAAACCAAAACTTGTTTGGTATTCAACTAGTGTTCACTGAAAACCAATGTATTGACATCAATTATAAACTATGTCATGAATGGAATTCACAACCTTTGAATCATGTCACCAACAATCCTAGGATAGTCACCCATAGGAATACCATCAGAATTAATGCTTAACACCATTTACCTTTAATTTATGACCTACAAGACCAATTACATGGTCCTAAATGTTTCTCCAAAATATATGTTTACTTAGGATATCACCAAATTTGTATTGAAGAATATGATATCTCCAAAACTACATTCTAAATGCAATATGGTCATTATGAATTTGCAATAAAGTCTTTTGGTTTAACTAATGCACCTGCAACATTTATGACTTTGATGCATGATATCTTTCCACCGTTTATTTCTAATCATATTATTAAATGACATCCTAATATAGTCAAAGAGTGAAGAAAATTCACACCATCCTAAATTAGTACTTCAAACACTAGAAAAAACCAACTATATGAAAAGTATAGCAAGTGTGAATTCTTTAAATCTAAAGTATCTTATCTAGGTTGTATGGTCTCTAAAAATGGCATTTCTCCTAACCTTTCAAAAATTAAAGCAACACAAGATTCACCTATAACCAAATATGCACATGAAATCAAAAGTTTCCTATAATAATTTGGGTTCTATCATAAGTTTGTTAGAAACTATTCCAAAGTTTCTTCACCTTTAACTAATTTAACTAAGAAAGAACATAACTATGAATGGACCACTAAATGTGATATAGCATTTAAAACACTAAAACAATTGCTAACCAATGCTCCTATTCTTTACATTCCATATTTTAAGAACCCCTAAATTATATAGGTCTAGGTGGTGTTTTGATGCAGGTTGATAGAGTAATATGTTATGAATCACAAAAGATGTTGCCCGCTAAAAGAAACTATCCTATTCATGAACTTTAATTATTATGTATTGTCCATGCTTTAAAAAAATAACAAAATTATTTATTAGGAAATAAGTTTATACTAAGAGCTGACCATCAAAGTCTGCAACACATATTTACCCAACCACAAGGTAATATGAGACAAAAAAAGATATATGAAACTCTTAACTGAATATGAGTTCACCATCCAATATGTTCCTAGAAAGGAAAATATAGTGGCAAATTCTTTAAGATGAATGCATTTATGTACACATACTTTGACCTTAGAAAGAAGTCAATTTGAACATGATATTAAAGCCCAATTAACTATCAATGACTATTTTTAATCAATTTATGAAGGCCTCAAAAATTAATTCCTAATGTTCATTTGAAAGATCGAATAGAAACTATTTTCTAGGTAGAAATGAACTTCTTTATTATAAAGGAATATTATTCATCCCTAATATACCCAAACTAAACTCATTAATTTTGAATTATTTCCACAATATTCCAATAACAAGACACCTTGGATTACCTAAAACCTACCTTTGCATCAAGAGAAACTACTTTTGGCCTCAAATGAAGTGTAAAATTTATACCTACATCAAAAAATGTTTAACTTGTTAAAAGGTAAAAGAAGAACAAAGAAAACCTATTAGCCTCCTACAACCCTTATCTATACTTTACTAGAAATGGGAGTCAATCAGTTTGGATTTTATTAATGGATTGCATCAAAAATGAAAAAGCCATGATTCTATATTTCTAGTAGTGGATTGATTATTAAAATGGAAAACTTCCTACCCATTAAGTTTAATTCTCTTGCTTATGAAATTATTGATAGTTTTGTTAAAGAGATTGTTAGATTACATGGTATTCCAAAGAATATTATATCAGATAGACATCATCAATTTACATCTCTTTTTGGAAATCTCTTCTTTTTGAACTTGGCACTACTCTCAAGTTTAGTACCACATATCATCTACAAGAAATTGAATGAATAAATAAAATTATAAAAGATATGTTGTGAATATATACGATATATAATCTTAAATCATAGGAAGACCACATTCACTTGATTGAGTTTTCATACAATTAAGGATATCATTCAACCACTAAAATCTCACCATTTGAGCCTCTATATGGTCATAACTACAACACACCTTTTCTTGGTCGGACCCTATTCATAAGTTTCGGTATAAGAGTGATAAGTTGATGGAGATGGATTCTATTATTAGTAAAGAAAAAAAAATATTAAAGTTTCACAAGATATATACAAAAGTTGGGCTAATTCCAGAACAACTATTTGAAATTTTGATATAGTTGATCAAGTGTTTCTTCATGTTAAACCAAAAAGGAGTTTTCTAAAATTAGGAAAATACTCCAAAATAGCTCCTCATTTTTGTTAACCTTTCAAAATATTATAAAAAATAGGTGATGTGTCATATAGACTTGCCTTAAGAAATGTATTCATAGTATAGATCACATCATTGATTGGAAACATATTTCTATTGATCATTTATGCGAATTTAAAATTGGGTTTGAATTAATAATTGATAGAAGGTGTACAAAACTTTAAGGAATAGAATTACAAGAGAAGTTAAGGTTTAATTGAGTCATTGTGATATTAATACTACTAGCAAGAATTCTTTTTGATTTTATTAAAAAGCAATATCTACATTTATTTGACTAAAATAAAATTTTCCCTAATTTTGGTGTAGAAACTCCTTGTGCTCTTGAGGGCATCAACTAATTTAAAAGAGAAGAAATGTTATGAGACTTTTCCCCAAGTAAAGAAAATGCATTAAAAAATATTGAAACACATTTTAAATGTATTATTTTTATGAAAGGGTGCAAGTTTTATAACCACCCTTGAAATAGTAAAATTTACCAAAACGACATGAAAATTATTTAAAAAGAAGTAAAAAGGGCATAAAATAGTGTAGGTTGGAGGTTATTAGTTTGCGCTGAGACATTTGGAGAAGGGACATACAATGCGTGTCCAACTCAGGGTACAACATACAACCAAAACTATCTTGCTAGGGTTTTGTTATTTTGTATCGTGGAGGTTGTTGTGTTTAGCAAGAACTAGTGGAGTTTTTCATGTAGAGGCCTATTCCCTCTAGGAGTACCTCTTTGCTAGGAATAGCCTGAAACTCTAAAACTCTTTGTGTGCTAGTTAATAGACTTCTAACACATATATGTATTACTTTATAACATATTTATTTGTAGTCAATAAATGCTCTAAGTTTATTGGAAAATTAATTTCTTGAATGTTATTTATTAATATTATTTCATATTTCATTTCCAATTATCCCAATCTAGTTATCAAACATTCTTTCATGTTAGTGATTAGTAAAATTAGGGCAAGGAGAGAAGGGGATTACACTTCAAAACCATATTTTTCTTAGT
The DNA here is from genome assembly GCA_028749045.1 of Cupressus sempervirens. Taxonomy (NCBI): domain Eukaryota; kingdom Viridiplantae; phylum Streptophyta; class Pinopsida; order Cupressales; family Cupressaceae; genus Cupressus; species Cupressus sempervirens. Next base: position 194,708,470 of record CM053789.1, on the reverse strand, counting down.
TAAAAAACAATCTAACACATAAATCAATCAAATATTTACTATTTTATCTTACAATGGCTTGTGAAATGGTTGAAAAGGTGTTAATTTGAAAATTAATATTATATTTGTGACATTAAAAGTGACTTGAGTAAACTATATGACTATATGTGTATTATGTTATTAAAATAATCTTGGTTTCAAGAAATCAATTTTGAGGAATTGGTGATGAAAGGGGTTGAAGTGCAAGTGATGACATCACCACATTCTCTAAGAAATGTGCATCTTATAAGTTGATAAAAAAATCTAGGATCCATTTGATTCAAAATATATAAAGAATGTCATAAAAGATATGGATATAATTTTGATGATTAAAATTTAAATAAAATAAAACTAAAAATATGATAGTATAATTTACCTTAAAATTTATAAAAATACATTTCTCAATTATTTATCATTTTCGTATTATCCATATACTAATTTACAATAAATTTAAATAAATAATAACTATATAAATTAACACGCTTACATCATTGTTCATTTTAGATTTAAAAAGTTAAATATTCCACAATTTCAAATATCTTTGACAAGGCCTTTAAAGAACTATACTATCAAAAAAATTCCATCTTAGACTCCAAAAGTATAATAAATTGTACAATTGAAACCTGTTTTCCTTTTTATTGAATGAAAACCAAAAGAAACTATATATAGATACCAATAAAGTGTTTATAATATGTATCTAAATTCTTTATAATTGAACAAGTTTACATTCCCCTTTTCAATACATTTATTAAAACAAACATATAAAAAACAATTCAAATTCATCATATACTACTCCAAAGGTGTTTATCAAAAGCTCAAAAGAGTAAGTATTATATTTTACTATATATATTTATATTTTATTTTATTATTATTATTATTTCTTTCTTTTTATATCTATTTTTAACTTCTTAAACTTTAGCTCTTTATTTTTAATAAACTAAAATAAATAATTATGTTGGTATCATCATTCTCATATATCCACACTTAGAAATAAAATAATAATATTCAATATCAATTTATTTAATGTTACTTTAACATTTTTCTATATATTTACATTGATACATATTACATATTTTTAAAATTTTAACTCTTTCTATATAAATATTTCTAAAGTTTTTAAAATTTTAACCAATTCTATAAAAAATAATTATGAGGAACTTAGTTGTTGTGCAACCTTATTTTTATTAGTTTTGATTAATGAAAATTACTTAATATTTATATAAATATTATTTGATATCCATTTAAGTTGTTGAATTTAGGTATAATTATATATATAGACAAGTAATATATAAGAATACAAATATTTTATTTTTATTAAATAAGGGTGACTACTATTATAAAATCACACTCTAAGAGTGTAAAACATCCAACATCATAGCAAAGAAAATTAACATCAAATACTATAAGTAAACAAAAAGATGAATCCAATATTTGCCACAGTTTTGATGTACCAAAGATCTTTCTTTTGGATGAGGTGGTGTAGCGTATCCTCAACTCTCCACTTATGTTTGATTCCCTGTTTCATTACATTTAGACCATCAATTGATACGATCCATAAATGGTGCAGTCAAAGGTGGAAATTGAAAGGAAGCATTTATGTTTCAATAATATTGGATGATCTCTCTCTATTTAAAATCATTGTTGCTATAGATTTAGTGTATGTCCTCTCTAGCTCATGGACTTATGGGAAGCACACTCTAGCTCTGGCTACATGACAACTTGGTTTTGACCCAACAATGAAAGTAAATCATCTTGCCTCATTCTAGGTAAAGTTTCCTAGTCTTCCTCTTGAATTCTCAGATGAAAAAGGTTTTAGATGGGTAGGAAACTCCTTTGGTCAATATGTTTCTTTAAATAATGCCACTCTATAAAAAATAAGCTATAGTATGTTAGATTTGGTGTCAATGTGGATGTAAACAAGCCCCTCCCTAATTTTTTTACTCTTAGCATGAAATGGGGAAAAAGTACAGTCCATTTTGTGTGTGATAATGTTGGTTTGTTCTTCTAGAGATATTTTAAGTATGGCCATGTGGTGACAGATTGGAAAGTCCATCAACCCTTTATGGATTGTTATGGAGAAAGTTATAGAAGGTGGATCCTCATCCATTCCTCCTCCCAAAATTACATTTTGTGATTTTTGAGGTGGTGAGTAATGGATAGGAACAAGAGAAAGGGGTGGTTAGCCATAGGGTGATTAGACAATCCAAGGAAGTTGATAATATGATGGGTGAGTACCCTTTCTTGGAGGGCTTGAATGATCTTTTGAACACTTCAAAAAATATCTCATAGCCTTTTTGAATGATATTGGCTACATGTTGGAAGAGGGTGAGATCCCAAGGATTGAGATTCCTATCCCCTTAGATAAACATCATGCTAAAACTAATGACAATGTTGAGTGTGATAAACTTGAACTAAAGAAATTGGTTTGGGGTGATAGCCCCTTCCTGTCCACCCCTAGTCTTGGGGTTGTCTCTATTGTATCTTCAATGGATGTAGGGTAAAACTATAGCTCAATTTAACTTGATATGTGACCTTATTTTGTATTTTTTATTACTCTCATCAATTTCCAATCTAGTGTCATAGATTGATAAAAGATATTGTGGCAGTTTCCAAAAGGATGAAGGTAGTAGGTTAAGTAAGGATGAAATGTAAACCATGGAAATGGAGAAAATATTAGAATTTAATTCTAATTTTCCAAATGTGTCACAATGAAGTCTTTGATTCTAATTCCACACTAGCTAATAATCTAATCAAATCAAGTGAATCAAATATTTAAGAATAAACACCATGCCTATAATAAAAAATGGAACCACAAGTCTATTTAATGAAACCGCACATCTATTAATTGAAATTGTACACTCAAATTTGTAGGTAAAATCACTCCTATTAAATAAAATAACTCATCATCACTCTAAAATTTATGAAAACTTTTATTTAGATCTAGTAAGATTACAATTAAAACATCCACAATCTAATCACACATATCCACCCTTTAGTTCTTCTATGCTTAAATGTCACACTTAATTTTCCTAAAAGAAATTGCTAAATAATGATAAAGGAAAATGAATTTGATTCAAAGAAATATTTTAAGAAGGATGAAGGGCTATTGGAAGATGGTTTGCAACAAGAGGTTAACAACTTTGTGAGGAAGAATGATGAGTTGTGATAGGAATTTGGTAGTATTGTGGTAAAGAATAAGAGATTATGACAAGATGTAAGGTGGCCATGCACCCAAAGATATAAATTTGCAACAAAGGGTAAGAATTTGAAATAGGTGATGACAAGTTGTGAACATGATGAATAAAGGGAGTGAGTGAATGGAAATGATAGTGAGTTTGAACAAGGTCAAAAAGGACAAGGTCTAAAGTTGAGATACACAACAATTGAAATGTCAAAGTGTTGTTCTTGATTTAATTAAGTTATAAAATAATTAATTACACAAAATTATATTCTAGTTGCATAAAAGGCATTTTAATCATAAAGATAAATACATACACATCAATCTTTAACCATTCATAAACTAAATTTTACAAAGAAAATGAATCACTCAACTAATCTCTAATGAATGAAAATGATATCATCTGGGTTCCAAGAGGAGGCCCTTCCACTAGTTCTCAAGGTGAGAAGGAACTTAAATAATACTACTACTTTATATATGCATTCACATTTACATTCATAGGAAAATAATGATAAATAATCTACCTTAATGCTCTGTATATTATCTCTATATTCCTGAGTCCTTCACACACATATGCATATGCATATATATGAATACATATATATACATACATACATACATACATACATAAATACATACATACATACATATATACATACATACACACATACATACATACATGCATATGATTTAAAGAGTAATAGCCAAAATAACGTGTCCATTTGTTATGTTTGTTTTCTTATTAACACATAAAATAGGCCTCAATTTAGTCATAGCCTTGTGTCATTCAAGCTTTAAATAATGTACTTAAAATAAGGAAGAGTACTCAAAACAAAACAAGCAATCAGTTCCAAAAACTAATCCATCCATGAAAACAATCTGATCTCCATTTGATTATCCTCATCTTCTCATGCAATTCCTATAGTAGAATCGATCCAAATGCATCACTATACAAATAATTGACCACTTAGGAATTATTCTTCCATCTTTAAAGATGTCCTAAACATAGCTTATTTTACTATCAATTAATTAACAAAAAGGGACTTAAGACTAAGTAAATTAAGGTAATTTGGAGGAAAGGGATAATAGGAAACATGACCCATTTGACACCTAACATTTTCCCCCAACTTAAGGATTCCACATGTCCTCATGCAGGAGACAAATATAAACCAAGTCGAAGGTCAGGATTGCCTGGCAACTACTTCATAGGAACCTTTGGATGGATATCCATCTTTGCCTCATTTTTTTCATTCCCCATTGACCAATCTTGCAATTGTTCCTTGGATTAGTCTCTTCATTAGAATTGTAATCAAGTACTCTTTCCTAAATTCTAAACTTTTCATCAGCTCTCATATTTGCACTCTCAATAATAGTCTTAGTTCTCTAATTAAAACATCTATATTCTTTAAGTTTCAATGAATATCCAAGAAATATACCTTCATCATTCCTTGAATCAAAATTTCAAATATTATCATCTCTCTCAATGTAACATTTACTTCAAAAAATTCTAAACCACTTAACTGGGGCTATATTTCCAAGAAAAGTTCATAAGGCATGTCTTACCATTGTTTTGTATAATTTGTACATTATTAATAGTATACATTATTCTATTTATTGCTTCAGCAAAAGATATTATATACATTTTTATCAAGCATCATCTATCTTGCTTCTTCTATCATTGTTGTGATTCTCCTTTCTTCTATCCCACTTTATTCAGGTGTCTTAGGGGTTCAAAGTTGTCTTTTAATGCCATTTTATTAATTAAACTATTAAACTCATTTGAAGTAAGATCTCCACCTTTATCATCTCTCAAACACTTAATCTTTGAACCAAATTCATTTTTTAATGTAATCTTATATATCTTAAACTTCTCAAAAGCTTGAGATTTCTCTCTAAGAAAATCTACCCACATTATTCTAGTAAAATCATCGACAAGAATCATACAATACCTTTCACTGCCTAATGCTTTTGTCTTATTGGGACAACTCAAATATGTGTGCACAATCTCCAAATTTACAGATGCATTAAATTTCTCACTTGGGAATGAGCTTTTCTTCTATTTTTCCATTACACATTCCTTACATACCATGTTAGCAAATTTCACAATTTCTGCCAAATCTCTAATTGCGAATGTAGTATTGACCTTCACAATGTTGTAAAAATTGGTATGAAAAAATATATTATGCCACAACCAACTTTAATAACTAAGCATTTCATCTTAGTAAAATTCAACTTAAATGCATTATCTCTTATCCTTGTACTAGTACTAATCAATGTGACATATTTGTCTTTGATAATGTAGGTCTTCTCTCTAAATTACAAATGATAATCCTTGTCCACTAGCTATCCAACACTCAAAAGGTTAAGTTTTAGACCATCAGCAAAGTAAACATTGTTAGAATTAGTCTTTCCATCAAGTGTGATAGATCCTTTTCCTTTTAAATGATAGGTTGTATTATTTCTGACTCTAATAATTCCTCCATCATAGTCATTGAATTCAATAAACTTATTCATATCTATAGTCATGTGCTGAGAACAACCACTCTAAAAAATCAAATCAAATTTATTCCTTTTAACTTGAAATACAAATTACTTTTCTTCTGTAACTTTTTTTTTCTCAAGGATTTCTTCCTTAATAGCAAAAAATCCTATTTCATCATCACTTTCACTAAAGATTTCTTCTACTTTAGTATTTAATTCATCTTTTTCATTTGCAAATAGACATTCCTTAAGATTTCTTGATTTATAGTCTTTCTTACTCTCTTGGGACATTAAGAAGAATAATGAACATATTCATTACAAGTCCAACATTCAGTGATTTCATTACTTTTAGGTTCTCTCTTTATAAGAAAGTCAAGTCCTTCTTCAATCTTCTTTTCTTCTTCAACTTTAGTTTGGCTTCTACTAGAATAATCTCCACTTGTACTTGCACTCCTTGTTAACATAGAATGAACACTCAATGCATTAAAAGAAGTTTCAATGTTAGGAAATTCTCAAATGTATTATCCACATTTCTAATGGTTGTAATCTCCTAAGAAGAGTTTCTCTTGTAAATTTTGGTAATAAGGGAAAAACTTCAGATTTAGATCCTTCACAAGTCTAAATTATTGCAACAATTTCTAATATTCTACCAAAATAACTTCTTATAGATTCATCCTCCATCATCTTAGCATCTTGATATAGGCATGTCCAATTTTATATTCTAACCTTCTGAGCATTATCATCACCTTCAAATGTAACTTGCAAAACAATCCAAATTTAATGAGATAAACTCAAAACTTTTACTTGGGTGAATTTAGTTTCTCAAAGAGCTGATAATAGTGCTTCTCTGGACAACATCTTTATCATGACTAGACATCTCTCTAAGCTTCATGAAAAGTTTCAAGATCCTTTTTTTCAATCATGGACCCATCTTACTCTAAGAAGTAATCAACCAATAAGCCAAACCCATGCATAGAAAATGTGTCTTCATCTTTTCCTTCCAACTATCATATTTAACTCCATTAAACTTTGGACTTTTCTTTGTGACCTATTTCATAGATCTCGTTAAGCTATTACTCTTTTCCTTTAAGCACCTAATGCTTTCATACTAATGGTTAGGAAGTAAAGCCCACCAAGATAATTGCGGGGTGGGGGTGAATTAGTTATGCAATTAAAATAACTCTCAATATCCTTATTAATTTCAAAATATGTAAATAGTAGATGCAAAAACCATAGAAAGATCACCATTTGCAATAACACCAGATTTTTTAACTAGGGAAATCCTTAATCAGAGGGAAAACCATGGTGGGGATGGTACCCACAAAATGTTTTACTAATATGCAAGTTCCTTGTTAGAGTATGGACCTTGTTAGGAGTCAATGAAATAGATTCAATAAATATTAGTCCCTATTAGGGGACTTTGAATCCATGTTAGGAGATTCCAACTCTATTAGGAGTTGTGCCAACCATGTTAGGAGTTGTTAAGGAAGACAGAGGGACCCATTATCCAAAAAACTTTAGTACTATCCACACTAAATAACAAAATGGTACATCAACACTGTCAAACAATAACTTATTTTCCAAATATAGTTCTTTGTCATTACTACACCAAAAACTTTATCTAATCAAAATATATTCATTATCAGGTTCACTAGATCTCACATACAAGTTTACATTACTCATATTACAAAAATATCTACACTAGATGATTGTAGCCAAGGAAATCATCCTTTCTTTATATCAAGTCCTAAAACTTTTTATAGAGTTGGCCTTGATTCTTTCAGAATTTACAATAATAATATAGGACTAACTTAATATATCATATTTACATGTTACATTACAATATTACAATATTTTCATAGTTACACACAATTATTGTCCCATAATCTTCGTAACTCTTTACTCAATGTCTAGTAGGATGTGCACATTTAAGCACCACAACTTCATCATGTCATCTACCTTTGTCCAAGTTTGCATGACCATATTCTATCTCTGTTAGGAGACATGATAATAAAAAATAGTAACTACTACATAGAAAATATGTCTAAGTGTTGCCTCACTAAATCCATCATGTCTCTATCGAGACTTCATATTTCCATATGCACTCTTAACTATAGAATCTAGACACTCTATAGAGAATTATTCCAAGTTTGAATAAGCTGATCTAAATTCCTTCAACCTCACCAAAAAAAAATGTTTTTTTCTCTTCTAATATTCACAGAATAACCTAACATCAATGACAAACTCTGCCATGAATGCAATACACAACCTCTGAATCATGTCGCCATCAATGCTAGGATACTCCCCCATACGAATACCATCAACATTCATGCTCAACATCATTTTACTTTAATTGATGACCTACTAGACCAATTACATGGTGCTAAACATTTCTCCAAAATAAATTATGTTTAGGATAACACCAAAATTAAAAATATGATATCTCAAAAACTACTTTCCAAATTTGATATGGTCATTATGAATTTGTGGTAAAGCCTTTTGGTTTAACTAATGCACCTAAAATATTTATGACTTTTATACATGATTTTTTTTACCATTTTAGGTGTATTTTTAGTCATAATATTAAATGATATCCTAATATAATCAAAGAATGAAGGACATTCACACCATGTTAAGTTAGTACTTCAAACCATACAAAAGCACAACTATATGTAAAACTTAGCAATTATGAATTCTTTAAATTCAAAGTATCTTATCTAAGTTGTGTGGCCTCTAAAAATGACATTTCTCTTGACCTTGCAAATATTAAAGCAATACAAGATTCCCCTTTTCCCAAATATGCACATGAAATCAAAAATTTCCTACAATTATCTAGGTTCTATCCTAAGTTTGTTAGAAACTATTCCAAAATTTCTTCACCTTTAACTAATTTAAATAAGAAAGAATATAAGTATAAATGGACCACTAAATGTGATATGACATTTAAAACACTAAAAAAAGTCTAACTAGTGCATCTATTCTTTGCATTCCATATTTTCAAAACCCTTTTATTGTGACTAGTTTTTGCCTACCGAAAGAAACTATCCTATCCATGAACTTGAATTTCTATGTATTCTCCATGCTTTAAAAAAATGGAAAAATTATTTATTGGGGAGCTAGGTTATACTACGAGTTGACTATCAAAGTCTGCAACACATATTTGCCCAACCACACATTAATATGAGACAAAAAAGATGGATGGAACTTTCAACTAAATATGAGTTCACCATCCAATACGTTCCTAGAAAAGAAAATATAGTGGCAGATGCTTTAAGATGAATATGTTTATGTAAACATACTTTAAACTTAGAAAGAAGCCAATTTGAACATGATGTTAAACCCTAATTACCTATCAATGACTATTTCCAATCAATTTATGAAGGCCTTAAAAACATTAATTCCCTAGTTCATTTCAAAGATCAAATAGAAAACTATTTACTAGGTAGTAATGAACTTCTTTATTATAAAGGAATATTATTCATCTCTAATATACCCAACCTAAAATAATTAATTATAATCTTGAAATATTCCCATAGTATTCCAATAGCAAGACATCTTGGATTCCTACCTATCTTTTAATCAAGAGAAACTAATTTTGGCCTTAAATGAAGAGTCAAATTCATACCTACATCCAACAACATTTAACTTTCTAAAAGGTAAAAGAAGAAGAATGCAAACCTCATAGCCTCTTGTAACCCTTATATATACTTGAGTGGAAAAAAGAGTCAATAGTATGGATTTTATTACTATATTGCATCAAATAAGAAAAGGCCATGATTCTATATTTTTAGTAGTGGGTTTATTTCTAAAATGACAAAATTCCTACCAATTAAGATAAATTCTCTTTCTTATGACATTACTGATAGTTTTCTCAAAGAGATTGTTAGATCACATGTTATTCCAAAGAATATTGTATTTGATAGACATCATTGATTTGCATCTCTTTTTGGAAATATCTTCCTTTTTAGGGTGGCACTACTCTCAAGTTTAGTACTGCATATCATCTATAATCTAATCAAAAAATTTAATGAATAAATAAAATTCTAGAAGACATGTTGTGAATGTGTACCATAGATAATCTTGAATCATAAGAATATTGCATAGACTTGATTGAGTTTGCATACAATCAAGGATATCATTCAACCACTAAAATTTCACCATTTGAGTCTGTATATGGTCATAACTACAACTCACCTTTTCTTTGTTAGACCCTGTTCATAAGTTTTGGTAGGAGAGTGAGAACTTGATGGAGATGGAGTCTATTATTAGTAAAGACAAACAAAATATGAAATTTTCACAAGATAGATACAAAATTTGGGGTAGTTCCAAAACAACAATAATTTTTATATAGGTGATCATATGTTTGTTCATGTTAAATGAAAAAGATGTTTTCTAAAATTAGGAAAATACTGCAAAATAGCTCCTCATTTTTGTATACCTTTCAAAATATTAGAAAAAATAGGTGACGTGTCATATAGAATTTCCATAAGAATTATATTCATAGTATATATCACATCATTGATTGGAAAAGTATTTCTATTGATCCTTTATGAAAATTTAAAATTGAGTCTGAATTAATAATTGATAAGGTGTAGAACTTTAAGAAATAGTGTTGGAAATATAAGAGGAGTAACTGAGAGAGGAGGGGTGAATCAGTTACTACAAAATAAATCCCATATCCCTTAGATTTCAACACAAATCAAAACATAAACTCTAATAAACTATATTTTGTTGTAACTTGACAAACACACATGCACTCGATTTATGCTAGCAAATATTGTAACTCTGTAAACACTAAAGATTAATTGTTGCTTGGAAATAACTAAATATATTAATTAGCTATAATTAATCTTAATTAAACTTAGTTGCGTACACATGAAAGTAAATAACATGAACACAAGTGACTCCAAGATTTAACGTGGAAACCTAATTTGGGAAAAACCACTGATTGCAACTAGTTACTAATTTTCACTCTTTTGAAGTGAACCTTATTAGGAGAAAACTTATTAAAGGTTACAAAACACTATTAGGTGTGACCTTGTTAAAAGATTTAATAACCCTATTAGGAGTGGCCTTGTTAGAGGTCTTCAAGACACTTCAACTAGAAATGCCACCTTGTTAGAGGATTTACAAATAGTTGTTAAGCCAACTTTGTTAAGATATTTAGATCACTTCTACAATGGTTAAATAGTAACAATGAGATGACTTGATTTCTAATGCAACTAAATTGTTGATTACAAATCTCAATTCTGGCTTCAATACTTGATCCTTCTTAATAAAATATATCTTTGCAGCACCACAAGGATATTTTGCTTATCCTTCAAATTTGCTTCCTCTAAGCATCATTTTTCTTTTCATACTCACTCACATTGAATCCCACAACTTGACCTTACAATTATATCTTATACTTTGTTAAGTCAACTGGAATACAACTTAGAATAATTAATATTCATCACCTTAGTCGGCCAAAACCATCAAACATATTCATTTAACCCAATAAGATAAAATAAGAAAATCCTTCGTTAGCCAACCCTGCTCGGTAGACACTAACAAAAATAAAAATTTCTTCATTAACCAAGTGAGCTTGGTTAAAACTAGTTTTCATGCCAACTCTCTTTGTCTCTCAAGTGAACTTGGTAGACACTATCATCTATGAATTCTCTTTGGTAACCGAGTGAGCTCGGTTAACACTCGTTACCTTCCAACTTTCCTTTGTCTCCTAAGTGAACTTGGTAGATACTAACTTTTGAACTTGGCATACACAAGAATGCTCAGTAGCCACAAAAATTTGTCTTCATCACCTAAGTGAGCTCAATAGAAACTAACTATTTTATGTATGACATTTTCTATAACATCAAAGACAATATACAATTGATCAATTGTTTTCAACAATCTCCCTCTTTAGCATAGATGGTAACACAACATGTCATAATAAAATGAAATTATAGAGAAAAATAAATTAAGGAAAATATCCTTGGTTTCACTTTGATTCTCATCCATGAGAACTCCCTCTATCTTTAGTCTATCAACAAACTCTTTTATATTCAATATTTTCTTCTAATCCCTCTTTGATATTAGACCAAGTTCTTCAAACTGTTCTCCTTTCTTGACATCTTCATCAAAAATCTTCATGGAATTATGACATCAAGAATCTCTTCCTCTTTGACATCCTATGCCAAAGATCATGAACAATGTAGTTTCCAATGTACCTCAAGTATTGATTCATATGCAATCTTCTCTTTCATTACTACACCAACTTGATTGATCTTCCACGTGTATTGGTTGATGCATCACTTAATGTTGTTTAGTGAGCTTCAATTAGGGGAATGACCCCTAAATTACTTCTTAGCTATTAAAATGTATCCTTAGGTAATGGCTTAGTGAATATATCTACAATATGTTCTTTAATATTCACATATTCCATCCTTACTTCCTTGCCTTGCACCAATTCTCTCAAGAAATGATATTTTATTGCAATGTGTTTGGTCTTTGTATTCATCACTACATTCTTTGATATGTTGACTATTGTTATCACAAAAGATAACCATTGGATGCTTGACCTCTATCTTCATACCTGCCAATAGTTTCTTGAACCAAAAAATATTGGAATAATTTACTATTGTTGCAATATATTCTACCTCTTCTATTGACTGCGAGATGTAATTATGCTTTTTGCTTGTCCAATACACTAGTCTTTTACCAAGAAATAATGTCCCACCACTGATGCTCTTCTTGTCATCAATACTTCCTGCCCAATCAACATCAGTGAAGGCTTTTCATTCTAAGCTGCTCCCTTTCTTGTATCATAAGACATAATCTTCAGTACCCTTTAGATACTTCATGATTCTTTTGATTTCCATCATATGATTTTCTTTAAAATTAGCTAAAAATCTTTCCACCATACCAACTACAAGAGAAATGTTAGGCCTAGTAGTACAACATATTGTAGTTTACCAACCATTGACCCTAATGTGGTCTAATCTACCTCCTTGGAATCATCATTTTTTGAAATCTTATGTCTAGTAGACATAGGTGTTTCTTTGATATATTTAGATTGAGTAATGTAGATACCATCTTTCTTCTATTGAATCTGCAATCCAACAAAGAATTTTATCTCACCAAACATGGACTTCTCAAATTCTTTACTCATCTCTTCTAAAAAATCTTTGCACAAGTCATCATTTTTAGTAAACAATGTGTCATCCACAAAGATTTCCAGCAATACAATCTTCTTTTCTGGTCCTTTGATATATAGGCTATTGTTATCATTTGTTCTTTGAAAGCTAATCATTATCAAGTAATTATAAGATATTTCATACCAAGCTCTAGGAGCTTACTTGAGTCCATATAATACTTTATGCAGTTTACAAACCATATCCCTTTTGCTAGGATCTGCAAAACCTTCTAGTTGTTCTATGTAAACTTCCACTTCAAGAATTCCATTCAAGAATGTAGATTTCACATCCATTTGATAAAATTTAAAATCTTTATATGGTGTATATGCTAGTAAAGTTCTAACACCTTCTAATCTTGTAACAAGAGAAAAAGTTTCACCATAGTCAATACCTTCCTCTTGAGAATAACCTTTAGAAACTAACCTTGCTTTATTTCTTGAAACTTCTACATCTTCATTGAACTTATTTCTAAAACCCACTTTGTGCCAATCACATTCTTATCCTTGGGTCTAGGAACAAGATTCTAGGTCTTATTCCTTTCTATCTATTATATCTCTTCATTCATTTCTTCAATCCAAATTTCATTATCTGAAGCATGTTTACCATTTCTAGGTTCAAATTTAGTAAGAAAACATGTACCTTTCAATTCATTTCTTGTCATTACACCATCAAACTTGTTTCCAATGATCTTCTCAGGTGCATGGTGTCTTCTAACATATATTGCTAATATAGGTGCTTTAGATTTAGAACTTGTTTCACATAGCTCGACATGATTTTCAAGCTTGGGTCCCACTGTCTATGACTCAAGTGCTTTAGATGACTTGGGTTGCACTGGTTACAACTCAGTAGCTTCTGACTCTAACCCAGATCCTTTAGACTGTGACTTAGGTTGCACTAGTTGTGTCATTCCCAAATTTTACAAGGCAAAAAACAACCAAAAAAATTATTTATTTATTTATTTATTAAAGGTGAACTAGAGGATAATACATAAAGACCTATTCTTTTTTATTAATATTCTATCCAACTATGGGGTGTTTAAAATATAACAAATCATGTTTTCACAAGGACATTAAGATATTTTTTATTCGATCATTGAGTAGAGGTAATACTTAAAAACATCTAGGAATGCTTTAACAACATCTTAAGATACATGGGTAGAATGATAGAATTCTAGGATATAGTTGAAGATAATTAATTCTAGTTGTTGTAGGAGTATTTGTTCCATTCGGAATCCTAGACTTCAAGTTTCCAAGGAAAATATTTAGGAATGTCTATCTTTATAAGGTTCCACAATTCCACCTTAGTTAACACTCGTGAACTGAGATAGAGCGGGTATGATGAGATATTTACTTTTAATTCCACCTCATAACTTTCTGATAAACGTTGTGCTTGTACATGTAATTCTTTAATCCAATCTAGGCTCATATCTCGATAATTCAGCAATGTGCAAATTATCATTTATTCTAATTATTAGGTCACTTGCAATATAATTATTCCTAGAAACTTGGGTTATCACTTTACCATTATTATCTCATATAATTTATTTCTTCCCACTGTCTTGTACTTTTTATTTTATTTCCAATCATATGCAATCATATTAATAGTCTATTCATCATGTGCTACTTACTAGGTTATGGATAACATTTACTAATTGTTTTTAATTATAAACACCAACTCATTTGAATTATTACCTATTAACAACCTAATGTTCATTTAATAATCTAGTATGATATACTTAAATACTAGCACTATCCACTAACTCCACTAATCTTAACATTTTACCCACATACCTTACTAACTAAATAATTTACATTATATTAAAAAAAAAGTTAATTATTTACCTCAAACCCCTTAGTTTTCTAACATTTTCTTTACCTCTATCCACTCCCTTACTAGACTATACCTAAATCTTACTAATCCTAAATAAAGTATTAATTACCTTACTAACCTAACAAATAATCCTAAGTGCTACCATACACATTGTAACCCCTCCATCCCCTCTTAAGCTTTTTAACTAACCTCTTCTTCCTACTTACTTTTCTCATAATAAACCTATTAACTTTACTCTTCCTACCCTTTCCTTAAGCACTTTCTCCTAACATAGTCTTCTTCCCTTCCAAAAAGCATTGTCCCGACCCTTAGCTCACGTGAAGCATGAAAAGGAAGACATTTTTCCAAGGTGGGCTAGTATGGGTGCATAATCCAAAACCTTAAAATGGATCTTTCTACATTTGTTGGGTTTGAAAAAACTTTCTCCCCACTTTACACTCAATCTTCCAAGTTTGAACTTCCTAGGCCATGCATTTGAGGAGAGTGGGATGTGCCCCAACAATTAAGTTTTTTTTTTTTGACACGTATGGGAGCCTAGGGTGGTCAACTTAGGTTTGGGCAGGTTTAGTTTTCTTTTTTAAATGTAAAGTTCTTAGTATATGGTCCTTCCTAAGTGGTTATCTCACTTACTCTTATTTAATATTAATACATATTTTATTATTATCATCATCATCATTATTATATATATATTCCATTTGGATGTGACTTGTGTACCAAACTTGGGTCAGGCTCATTATGTGCTAGTTCTCCTTATTTATTCTATTTATACATATGTCTTTGTTTTTTCCTTTGACTAATACTCTTAGTTTATTGTTTCCCTATATTCACAAGATTCCAAGGGATATTCTCTTGATCATTTTAATGGTCTGTAATAGAAAATGAGATTATTTTTAGCTCTCCATACAAATTCTAGAGAGAAAAAGTGCACCTACAGCCTACTCTCTCTTATTAATTTTTAACTATGTCATATGAGGAGTTATTTTCTTCTATAGAAACTATGATGTCAAGGTAGCTTGTTTGATGATGAGTTGATGTGATTTCTTACATCTATTTAGTTTAGAGATTTATTGGTGCTAGATACTCAAAATTTGACTCACCACCTATATTGCGAAAATGAACTATAAATGTTTATTAAAGGATGAATATACTCATAAATGATATCATTTATCTTTGAAGAAAATTGAAATCACCATCTATGCATACAAATGAACTATGAAGAACCTTATATTGCAATTGCATTCAAATACATAACAAAGAGTCTTGAAATGAAATCACTCAAATCCACATTAAATAATATTTACAATGTTCCTCTCGTATGAAAATTCCATAGGGCTTATTGATGGAATACAAAATCTAGACAAGAACAATGGGCTAATTTACATAACTTCAATATGTTTCCCCACAGAATTATATATTCCTTTTACATGAAATGATCTACTTCCTTCATACACAACTATGATAGTGCCACAATCTTTATCTTGCAAGGACAACTATATTCAAATTCTCAAACTTCACTTTACACATCTACAACAAAATAAAATAGGGAGCAAATCCCTTTCACATTACAATGAACCAACAATAGAAACTTAATATCACAACACATTTTAAGATGACATGGGGAAGATTAGTCCCTCCGTAACACTTGATACCTCAACATTGCCAAGGGTGAAACCCCAATCTCTTTATAGGATCCATTTTCTTAAAAATTACAAAACAACACAAAACTTGGAACAATGGAGGCTCACCTCCCATCCTAGGCTTCTATGAAGCCACCCACCAAGTAGGGGAAACAAATCCCAACCATGATCCACACACACAACATTTGGTAATGCATGAAAACACACAACACAACACATAACTATCCCTTCCATGGCTTGCACACTAATTCACCATTGGAATCATGATTACATTGGGCGAAGGGGTGGGATCTTCAAAGAGGAGAATGCCA
Source organism: Cupressus sempervirens (assembly GCA_028749045.1). NCBI lineage: Eukaryota > Viridiplantae > Streptophyta > Pinopsida > Cupressales > Cupressaceae > Cupressus > Cupressus sempervirens. The sequence goes on along the minus strand of CM053789.1, from coordinate 194,691,840 downwards.
TATCCAAAAATTCAAACTGTAATTGCCTTTTTGCTTCTCAAGGCTATCATAAATCTCCTCCTTGCATATACACTTATACCTCCAAAACAAAAAAATACATATGGCTTCAATGGAGCCCATACTCCATGAAATAAAGAACAACTCCTCATCAAGAGGTAAAATTTCTCAACTACAATGTTGAGCCCAAGTAACCCCTTCACCCAAGACTTCTCTTCCCTCCCAAGGGTGAGCGAAGCCTTCACACTCATTAATAATTTGACATTCAATTCCAAAAACAAGAAGATCAAGAAGAAAACCAAGAAATTGCATTAAGCACAATGCACAATCACACCATCACAACACATGATCCCATAACAACACTCCATGCTTGTAGATTAATTATGAAATGTTAAGAGAAAAATGGTCATGATTTGAGCACCAACCTTGGTCCAAGCTAAAGGAAATGATAGTTGATGAAGACCTCCTTTAGTCTCCCTCCAAAACCCTAACTGTCTCTAAACTTAGAGAGTGGGAAAACACCCCACTTGTTTGTCCAAGACTCTCTAAAACGACTTTCCCACTAAGTATTTTGGTAAAACCCCCAAGCCACTTCCTCTTACAAACTTGTCTCCTCCTAAGTTTTCTATATTTGACTTAGTGGAAACATGGGGAAGAACTAATGTGACAAATCCATTTTTGAATTGGTGGAAGAATGCATAGGTAAAGGGGCCCCCTAGGCTACCTAGACATTAATATAACATGGTCAAAATTAGGTCCTAACATGTTATACTATCATATGAGTAGCTCATTTTCACACAAACGACACTTTGGGACCACCTAATGGCCCTTAAAAACCCTAGCCAAGTCTAAATTTGAATTTTCTTTTGATAATGACCCATCCTATCCCTTGACAAGTGGGTTGACTTAATCATTATAAGAATTTGGTATAGCTCTGACACCATGTAAGAATTTTTCTTAGAGAAAAAATCACCCAAGATCAAGGAGCACAACCACAAGCACATAGCAGATCAAAGAGTATGATCAATATGAAAATGCTTACTATTATTATAAGCATGTAGAAGCATAACACTAGAAAAGCCTATACATAAAGGCCTCTAAGATGCATCTAGAATGTGTCTAGAAAGAACTAGGAGATAAGCATGACAACTAAACACATATCTTACACAATAAGAAGATAAGTATGATGAGGTTTCTAGAATGTTGTAGACACCATGTGCTCAAATAATGTCCCAACTCCTAAGTTTAGACAACATGTGCAAAATTAGAGTGCAAACTCTTGTGTTGTCAACATGACAACTCACAACAGTATGCATACTCCTAGTTGAGTAATAAATAAATAAATGAATAAATATATGCATTAACCTAAGTAAACTTAAGTAAGTTTAAATAGTAAATACTTATTTACACTAAAAATTATTAACAAGGTAATTATTTTTAGCATAAAATGCTACCATGACCAAACCCTAGGTGACATGTTATTAACACACAATATCCACAAATGTCAAATGACACATAAAAGCATAATAGACATCATCATGACATTTCCCTAATGTATCTTTGAGATTAAAAATTTCACAGACAAGAAAACTTACATTTATGAAGTAAAATACATCACAATGAGGCTTTTGAATCTTCCAAAGATTTGCCTTGGCTAAACTATGTTCACATGAGTTTGGACCTGGTTTTCCCCAAAATTTTCCATGGTTCCACTTCTTGCAAACTAAACTCAAGCATCAGTAGTCCAAGGAGGTCATATAAAATACATATAAAAAATGCATATAGATTCAACTATTACATAATCCATATTAACATAATTCATTTAAATTTATTTTCTTAATCATTTCAAATTTAAAACATTCAAAATGTTAAAATATCAAAATCTTCATATCATATTAAACCATAAATCATCATAATCTAATTAACATTATGCATCACATCATATTCTAATTTATATCTTGCCATGTGTAAAGTTGCATCCATGTTTGTTTGATCATCTCATTCACAATATTAGGCTCTTAGTACATATCATAGATGCAAAACACTATTGTACATGTCAAAATTAATAGGTAAAATAAGCCACTGTCCATCTAAGTCTTGAATAAATGTCAAAATATCCAAGTCCCAAATATCAAAATGCAAGTAAAAATATCTATGCTATGATGGGTTGGGGTGAGGCCTCACAGGTTGCAACTCAGGTACTTCTGGAGATTTTGGGGACTTCATAGATGAAGCTTCCTGACTTCCACTTAGATTAGGAAATGTATCAGGTTCATAGTATACAAACCTTCTATAATCCTTAGGTTCTTTGCTACTTTTTTCTTCACTCTTTTCTGCAAACTCATCAATTTTCACATGTGCAATTTCTATAATCCTATGAGTAGATAGATTCAAAAACTTATATGCTTTACTCCTATAGGAGTATCCTAGGAATATGCCTTCATCACTTTTGACATCAAGTTTTCCTTTCCTAAACTTTGTCAAGATATAACATTCGCTACCAAATACTTTCAAGTAACTTACATTGGGTTTATAGACATACCATAGTTTATAAAGTGTTTGATTTGAGTCTTTCTTCAGCTATACATTGTTTAAGGTATGAACTCTATACTGATTGCTTCCTTCCACTATTTGATTGCAACATTCTTTTCTATCATCAAAATTCTTACACAATCTATGATAGATGTGTTCCTTCTTTTTGCTATACCATTTTGTTGAGGTGTATCAAGGGCTGATACTTGTCTTTTGATTCCTTTCTTAATGCAGAATTCATTGAATTCATTAGAGATGAATTCACCTCCTCTATCTAAACTTAGACATTATGATTTTTTTATTTTCTCTTTCTCAACTCTAGCCACATGCCATTTAAACTTTTGAAAAGATTCATATTTTTCTTTTAAATACATTTCAGTCATCATTCTAGAATAGTCATCAAAAAATAAAATGAAATACTTATCTCCACTGTAGCTCTCTATGCCAATAAGTCCACAAAGGTCTATATGAACCAGCTCCAAGACATCTTTTGAATGATAGTTCTTTCTTTTGAAACTAGTCTTTCCCATCTTTCCAATTTGACAATTTTTGCATAGACCCATATCACCTTTCCTCAAACTAGGAATGCCTCTTGATCTCTTGTTCTTTCTTATCTTGATCAGATTATCAAAGTTCATATGACACAACCTTTTATGCCATAACCGAATTTATTCTACTTGAGCAATAAAACATGGACTTTCACTAAGATCTAGGTAGAATAAGTTACCATTTTTCTAATTACCATACCCAACTAGATTTCCTTTTCCATCTAGCAGCTTGGCCTTCCCATTCATGAATTTTACCTTGAATCCAATTTTATTCAACCGTGCCACATTTAGTAGATTATGCTTTAGTCCTTTAACCTAGTAGGAATTATCACATCTAAGTTCATTGGTTAGGGAAATACAACATTTTCCTTTTATGCAACAAGGTTCATTATTTCCAAATCTAACACTTCCACCATCATAGTGTTCCATATGTTCAAACTTAAATTTTTTCACCAGTCATATGGTGAGAACAACCACTACCAATAATAAATGCATCACTCTTACTAACATGAGAAATAAGTGTACTCTTATCTGACTCATCATCAAATTCATCTTTTATAGCTATATAGGCCATCTCATCATTATCACTACTATTAGAATCTTTATTCTTAAAACAAGATTTCTTACCTTTTCCCTTATAGTCCTTGCAGCTCTTGAATTCCTTCTTGCCTTTAGACTTACTACTTTTCTTTTTATCTTTTCCTTCTCTATTTGGACACTTAGTAGCAATGTGACCAACTTCTTCACATGAAAAATATATTAGAGGAATCTTACCTTTTTACTTTCCTCTTCTATTGGGATATTTCATTGCAAGTCGAGCTTCAATAACTTCAAGATAACTGTCAGAATTTTCTTCCTCTTCTTCACTTTCTGATTGTTTGGCTTTTAATTTTCTACCTTTCTTCTTTAGTGAAAGCTTGGCTTCAAATGCATACTCAATACCTTTGGAGCTAGGAACGTAGTTATCATAGTTATCCAATTCAAAATCTGTCAATCTTCCCACTAGAGCATCTAGATTTATCTTATTATTTAGATCACATCTCATATCTTGAATAGAAGTTACACTAATTGCATAGATAGGAAGAAGGGTTATGAGTACCTTTCTTACAATACATTGATCATCAATGTATCCTCTAGAGGCTTTTATTTGCTCAACATATTTTGTGATGTTTTCATCCTCTCTCATCTTCAACTAATCAAACTAGCTAACACTTTTTGCTTTGGCTCTTCTTACATTGTCATCACCTCCATAGATATCCTTTAGTTTGGTCCACATTTCATGGGAAGTAGTAAAACCTTTAACCTCATTTAATTTTTTATAGTTAAGAGAAGAAGCAATTTCAATCATCTTGATGTTATGATTTTTCTTTTCAACAATCTCTTCAATTGTCAATGTTCCAGTAGGAGCCTTGTATTTATTATTAAGATATTTCAAACCTGAATCACTGATGGTTGCCAAATGTAACTTCATAAGGTTTTTCTATGCTGTAAAGTTATCTCTATTCAAACTTGAGAATCTCTCTTCTGTAAGACATCTTGATCTTTAGCTTAGGTCCATGAAACCTTCTCTGCAAGCACCAAAAGCTCTGATACCAATTGTTGGAAATACAAGAGGGATAAAAGAGAGGGGAGAGGTGAATCAATTACTAAAAAATAAATTCCATATCCCTTATATGTCAACACAAATCAAAACATAACTATTCTTGTATATTGTATTCTATTGTAACTCGGCAAACACATAGTCACTCAGTTTACACTACCAAATATCGTAACTTGACAAACACTGAAAATCAACTACTACTTGGCAATAACTTAATTTACTAATATTTTAAGGTGTAAATATTATTAATCTTAATTAGACTTAGTTACATACACTTGAAAGTAAATAACATGAACACAAGTGACACCAAGATTTAATTTAGAAACCCAATTTGGGAAAAACCACCAATTGCAACTAGTTAGTAATTATCACTCTTCTAAAGTGAGTCCTATTAGGAGTCAACCCTATTAAAGGTCACAAGAAACACTGTTAGGCATGACCTTGTTAAAATATTTAATCACCCTATTAGGAGTGGCCTTATTAGAGGTATTAGAGACACTTCAAGTAGAAATGCCACCTTGTTAGAGGATTTACAAATAGCTATTAAGCCAACTCTATTAAGAGATTTAGATCACTGCTCCAATGGTTAAAGAGTAAAAATGAGATGACCTAATTTCTAATGTAATTGAATTGCTAATTACAGATCTCAATTCTAGCTTCAATACTTGATCCTTCTTGATTGAATGTATCTTTGTATCTCCACAAGGATATTCTTCTTGTCCCTCAAATTTTCTTCCTCTAAGCATCCTTTTTTCTTTTCACATTCAATACCACAACTTGACCTTACATTTATATCTTATATATTGTCAAGTCAGCTTGAATACAACTTAGAATAATTAATATTCATCACCTTAGTCAGCCAAAACCATCAAATCTATTCATTTAACTCAATAGGCCAAAACAAGAAAATCCTTTGTTAGTTGATCCTGCTCGATAGACACTAAGCAAAACATATTTTCCTTTGTTCACCAAGTGAGCTCAGTTAACACCGATTTTCATGCCAACTTTCTTTGTCTCTCGAGTGAACTCGGTAGACACTGTCATCTCTAAATTCTCCTTGGTAATTGAGCGAGCTCAATTAACAATCATTACCTTCCAACTTTCCTTGTCTTTTGAGTGAACCTAGTAGATACTAACTTTTGAACTTGGAATACATAGGAATGCTCAGCTACCATAGATAGTTCTCTTCTTCATCTGAGTGAGCTTGACAGACACTAACTAGTGAACATGAATGACATTTTGTGTAACATCAAAGACAATATACAATTGATCAATTATTTTCAACAAATAGAATTATAGAATAAGTTAAGGTTAAATTGAGTCATTATTCAATATTAATACTTCTAGCAAGGGAATTTTTTTATTTATTAAAAAGCAATATCTGCATTTATTTGACTTAAAGAATTTTTTTTCTTATTTTGATGTAGAAACTCCTCACACTCTTGAAGACATCAACTAGTTTACAAGAGAAGAAATGTTACAAGACTCTTCCCCTAGTAAATAAAATTTATTAAAAAAATTGAAACACATTTTGAATGTATTAAATTATTTTTATGAAAGGGTGCAAGTTTTCTATCCACCCTTAAATAGTGAAATTCACCAAAAAGGCATGTGAAATATCAAAAAAGAACTAAGAAGGGGATAAAAGAGTGCAAGTTGGAGGTTATTAGTAGGCGTTGAGACATTTGGAGAAGGGGCATACAGTGTGTGTCCAACTCAAGGTACAACATACACCCAAAAGTATCTTGCCAGGGTTGTGTTATGTGTGTCATGAAGGTCGGTGGGTTCAATAAGAACCAATGGGTTTTCATGTAGAGACTTATTTCCTCTAGGACTACCTTCACTAGGGAGAGCATGAAACTCTAAAACTCTTTATGTGCTAAATAACCAACTTTTAACATAGATTATATGTATTATTTTATAACATATGTAAATTAGTCAATAAATGCTCTAAGTTCATTGGAAAATTAATGCCTTGAATGTTATTTATTAATTTATTGCATACATAATTTTCTTATGAGCCCATTCTAGTTATGAAAACATTCTATTATCTTAGTGATTAATAATGAAGTGTGATAGGGAGAGAAGAGGATTACACTTCAAAACTAATTATTTCTTCATTAAAAGACAGTCCAACACATAAATCAATCAAATATTTACTCTTTAATCTTACAATGGCTAGTGAAATTGTTGAAAATGGAATAGGCAGTTGATAGAGAGAATGGGGGGGGTGGGTAGAAGACTATAAGAGAGTAATTTAGGGGATTTATATGTGTACATATAATAGATATAGATGGGAAAGATATGGTGACAGGAGGAAGCAAGAGAAAGGGTGACTAGAAGATAAAGAGATAGACTGAGTAGTTATGGGTGGTAGATAAGATAGAAAGGGACAAGGTGAGAGACCTAAGGTATATAAAGAAGATATAAATAGGGGAAAATATGGCAAGAGTAGGGAGCTGATTAATTATTAGAGTAGTGGTCAATAAGATAGAATGGGGACAAGGTGAGAGACATGAGGTAGATAAAGAAGGTAAATAGGGAGAAAATATAGTGAGATTAGGGAGATGGTAAATTCTTTGAGAGAGAGGGTGGATAAACTATAAAATAAATTATTTAGAAGGATATAGATGTGTATGTATAACATATAGAGATGGGGTGGATGTGGTAAAAATAGGGATCAAGACAAAGAGTGAGTGGAAACTAAGGAGAGAGAGTGAGTAATTATAGGGCATAGATAAGATAGAAATGGGACAAGATGAGAGACATGAGGTGGATAAAAAAGATAAATATAGGAGAAATATGGGGACATTAGCGAGAGAGAGAGAGAGAGAGAGAGAGAGAGAGAGAGAGAGAGAGAGAGAGAGAGAGAGAGAGAGAGAGAGAGATTATATATAATGATATACATTTATAGTATATATATGGTTAAATACATATGCCCACATATATTAATTCAAATTGAATCATGTAATCCTTACCCAAATTGAACTATAATCTTAAACCTAATTAAATACTACACCAATTTTAAGTAAAATTACAATGGTGAGATGAGGGAGAGGATAAAGTGAAATAAAGATAATAGACAAATAAATTTGTGTGTTTTAGAGAGAGAGAGAGAGAGAGGGAGAGAGATGGGATATTGTCACTTTAATATAAAACCAAAGTATTTTCTAAAACCTATTTGAAAAGCAAACTACCCACTAAACCATAATTGAACACTGACCCTAACTTGAATTGAATACTATATCATATTGAGCCCTAAACTATCCATAAGATTAGTTATACAATCTAAAAACCTAAGTGCTTCTATATGTAATCCAATAAAAGTCAAATTCTAAGTCTAATCTACACTATAACACAATGCCAAATTATTTTATTCTTAGGACTTTAGGGATTAGAACTAACATATGAGAGAGAGAGAGAGAGAGAGAGAGAGAGAGAGAGAGAGAGAGAGAGAGAGAGAGATTAATGGGAGAGATTGAGGTATATGTAGAATAAGGGAAAGAGATTATTATAAGAGGATAGAGAAAGATAAGGTAGAGAGTAGAGTGTACAAAGAGGTAAGGTTAAGGTGAGAGAACAATTAGGGAGGGAGAGGGAGGGAAAGGGAGAGTGAGGGAGGGAGGGAGGAAGGGAGGGATATAGCTAGTGACAAAAGAGGGAGACGGTGAGATATGATAGTTTGAGGTATATGTAGAGTAGGGGAAAGAGATTATTAGGAGGGAATAGAGAAAGATAAGGTAGAGAGTAGAGTGTAGAGGAGATGTATGGTTAAGGTGAGAGAACAATTAGAGAGAGAGAGAGAGAGAGATGCAAATAGACAAAAACACACATTATATATAATGATACACATATATAATATATATATAAGGTTAATACATAGGCCCACATATATTAAGTCAAATTGAATCATATAATCCTTACCCAAATTGAACTATAATCTTAAACCTAATTAAATACTACACCAATTTTAACTAAAATTATAATGATGAGATGAGGGAGTAGAGAAAGTGAAATAAAGATAATAGATAAATGGATGTGTGTGTGTGTGTGTGTGTGTGTTAGAGAGAGAGAGAGAGAGAGAGAGAGAGAGAGAGAGAGAGAGAGATGTGTGTTTATGTGTGTAGTTAGGGGGACATAGATGTGTGCATGTTTTATTGGAGAGGGAGAGGGAGGGAGAGAGAAGGAGAGACAAAAAGAGAGTGAGTAATTATAAGTGGTAGATAATAGACAATGTCGACAAGGTCAGAGACATGATGTAGAGAAAGAGAGAAAATAAGAAAAATATAGAAAGAGTAGGTAGTAGATAAAATTATATATATTAACTAGAGAGAGAGAGAGAGAGAGAGAGAGAGATTTTGAAAACTATTTGAAAACCAAACTACCCACTAAACCATAATTGAACAGTAACCCTAACCCAAATTGAATACCATATCATATTGAGCCCTAAAATATCCATAAGATTAGTTACATAATCTAAAATCCTAAGTGCTTCTATATGTAATCCAATAACAGTCAAATTCTAAATATAGTCTACACTATAACACAATTCCAAATTATTTATTTCTTAGGACTTTAAGGATTAGAAAAAACGTGTGTGTGTGTGTGTGTGTGTGTGTGTGTGTGTGTGTGTGTGTGTGTGAGAGAGAGAGAGAGAGAGAGAGAGTGAGTAATTAATGGGAGAGATATAGCAAGTGATAAAAGACGGAGAGGGTGAGATATGATAGTTTGAGGTGTATGTATGTAAAGTAGGGTAAAGAGATTATTAGAAGGGGATGGAGAAAGATAAGGTAGACAGTAGAGTGTAGAGAGAGGTAAGGTTAAGGGGGAGGGAGAGAGAGAGAGAGAGAGAGGGAGAGAGGGAGGGAGAGAGAGAGAGAGAGAGAGAGAGAGAGAGAGAATTTTTTAATATAAATATATATTTTTGTGTTAATTAAAGACTCGATATCTCTCAGCTAAATGTATATATATTATATAAATATATAATATGTATATAGCTAGTTATCAAAACATTCTATTATTTTAGTGATTAATTATGAATTACGACAAGGAGAGAAGAGGATTACACTTCAAAACCAATTATTTCTTAATTAAAAGATAGTCCAACACATAAATCAATCAAATATTTACTCTTTAATCTTACAATGGCTAGTGAAATCGTTGAAAATGTGTTAATTTGAAAATTAATATTATATTTGTGACATTAAAAGTGGCTTGAGTAAACTATATGACTATATGTGTATTATATTATTAAAATAAACTTGGTTTCAAGAAATTAATTTTTAGGAATTAGTGATGAAAGGGGTTGAGGTGCTGGTGATGACATCACCAAATTCTTCAAGAAATGTGTATCTTATAACTTGATAAATAAATCTAGGATCGATTTGATTCAAAATAACTAAAGAATGCCATAAAAGATATGGATATAATTTTCATGATTAACATTTGAATAAAATAAAACTAAAAATATGATAGTATATTTTACCTTAAAATTTATATATATATAAAATCTCAATTATTTATCATTTTCTTATTAATCATATTAATAAGAAAGTAAATAAATAATAACTCTATAAATTAACTCACTTACATCATTGTTTATTTTAGATTTAAAAAATTAAATATTCCACAATTTCAAATATAATTGGCAAGGTCTGTAAAGAACTATAGTGTCAAAGAATCTCCATCTTAGATCCAAAAGTCTAATAAATTGTACAATTGAAATCTGTTTTCATTTTTATTAAATGAAAAATAAAAAGAACTATATATAGATACTAAATGAAGTATTTATGATATGTATCTAAATACTTTATAAATGAATAACACATTTTCATTCTTTTTTCAATGCATTTATTAAAAGCAATATATAAGAACCAATTCAAATTTATCATATAGTACTCCAAAAGTATCTATCAAAAGCTTAAAAGAATAATAAATTGTATGAATAAATCTTATTTTCAAATTATTTAAAAAAAAGCAAAACACACTATTTTTAAATATAAAATAGAACAGAAATAGTATTGCATCTAAATTATCCTAAGAATTTATATTTCATTTTTAACAAAAAAATAAAAATAAAAATAAAAATAAAATACATAAAAATAGATATAAAAACAATTTGAATTCGCCGTATCTCCATCGAAGGCTCCAAAATACTACTAAATTGTTTACCTTTTCTTGAAAAAGAACACAAACAGTTATATCAAGCATAGTAATTACAATATGAGTCACAATGGTCTCAGAGTTTGAGTTTTCCTTTCGTTCTTCAAAATGTTTAAAAAGGAGCGTGGAGGAAATAATTCAATTTCTCCATTTTATTTTTGCAGATGCATTGCACTTTTCAGATAGTGCTTGTTTGTGCTGGTTGTTCCCCTTGTTTCATCCACTTTGGCGTTGTGTGTGATTTGTAGTTGTAATCAACAAAGAGCTCCTCACCTGCTTGAATATTTCTCTTCCCATAAATACCCAGTCTATGGTCACCACAAACCATCATTACCTGTCAATGAACTCACCATATGTCAAATTATGTTTCTACAACAAATATGAAATGGTCTATTTTCATGCATTTGTAAGTAGATACCTACCTTTGCATAGCAATTAGGTGTGCTTGAATGATTTAAGAACCTCATTTTAGTACCCATCTGATGTGCATCAAGCACATTCTATAATTTCCCAATAGCCACAATTGTCAAGTAAGCTCAAATTTAGATTCCAAATGTTCAATAGAATAGAGTAATTAGTTCATTAAGAATTTAAATGGTTGTTGGTTACCTCTAAATTCAAGTCAAAGAGAAATGAAGAACTCTCTTTGTCATAATGTATTCCTCGCTTTTCAGCTTCTTCATGTGAGATCAATTCCCCTGTATACTCTCCAATGTAATCATCTTTTCTCACATATTTCTGATAACCCATTAGAAGTTAATAGCTTACAAATAAAATTGGCACACATTATACATTGGGTAAATTGAAACTAAAATCACCTTGGTGAAAACCCCCCATCCAGAGACATCAGACCTCCCAAGCAGCACCTTCACACCATACAAAACATTGTCAGTAGTTTAATCACAATATCACCTTCAGACATTAATAGAATCTAGTTGTATGTCTTTATTCATAGCTTGAATAACAACAGTAGATGCTTTCATTGTTGTGTTTGTGAACACATTTTAGTAAAGTTTATATTGACAAGACAAAACATAGAATAATTAATCTTCTACAAAATCTACACATTCAATACAAATCAAATAGAAAACAATACTAAAATATTATGAAGTATATCAACATGATCATTACTATTAGATTTTGAATAATGACATAATAATAAATTAAACAGATTTAATATAATGAAAACAATTCTTACTTGACACTTTTTAAACAGTAGAATCCTCATATTTTCACAATTGTAAAAGCCACCTTCATCTGGATAATAACCCAATGATCCATCTCCACAACTGAAATTTCAAATAAAAAAAGTGTAAGAAAACAAATAATAATTAGAAATGTGATAAATCAGAATTTTGTCAATTATATCAAAAAATATTGTATAGTAAAGAATGCATGAAATTCAACTACCTAAATAAATAAGAATCACAAATGTGATTGATGATCCCATGGTATACAGATTTAGCTTATAAAAATAACACACACAATCCATTTAACACGTAGGCTGCAAGAAGCCCAAGGCCTCCCCAGTTTACTTTTTTAACTGCACACTTTACCCACATTTAAATTGGATGGACAATGAGCGATAAAAGATGTTGAGGCTTTGACAAAACACATCAATTCCACTATCATCAAGGTGACAAATAAATGCATGTATCAACTCTCAGTGAGAAAGATATTCAAGTGAAGATGTAACCAGACAACCGTTGCTAAAAGGATGACATGAAGGAGAAATGAATATTTTCCAATAAGAATTAATCAAAGGAATTTAATGGAAAGAAAAGCACATTAAGGAAACAGAAAATTACCCGAGCCAACAATTTTGGCACACATCTGGATCACATTCACGACCAGCTGCAAAGCATGGACAACATCTACTCAAACATTGGTCATTCACACAATGACACCCTCTGAATCGATTTTTGCAATTTTTTGAACACCTGTAAATTAAGACGAAGTAATGTCCACTATTTAACTTGAAACAACCCCCATACACATAATCTGAACACTGGATTCTGCAACAAATTAATCTAAATACATAGTTATATTCATCTTACCCACAATACTTCTCACAGCATGTTCCCCTCTTTAAACAAGAACACTCATTTCCACAAGCAGATTGACAGTTGCAAGGAGTATATTGTAACATTAGCTCATTCGCATATCTACTTCTCACGCTTGCTTTTCTTGTTAGAGACTTTCCAAGCCTAAGTTTTTTCCTTCTACGCCCACGCTTGCTTCTTGTCTCAACCTTAATTTCCTACAACATATTCAGATCATATTATTACTTTTCTTGTGTAACAGTTCACTGATAATGAATAGGAAGGGCTAGAAAACTAACGTGAGGAGTACAAACCATGGTATCCATAGCATCATTGTATTGCATGTAGTTTTTGATATCTGCACATGTTTTGAGGCCACTCAGCAAGTTCGTCGCTATAAGACAACTGAACCAGAAACCAGACAAAACATACATACCCAAGTTAAGAGATATGTTATCACAAACAGAAAAGCCAGCTAATCTATTCTAAACCCCTAAACTAAAACGTGTGGATGGTGGGGAAATAACTTAAATAGTCGTGACTTGTATTTCAATTTTGATTGAAGCAAAATCAAATTAAGTAGAATAGCTCTATGTTGATTCGCCAAACAGAGGTCAATGAGTTCATTAAGGAAACAAAGGCCAAATCCATCTCCCTTTCCTATATAATATGGGGAAGCCGGACAATTTTAACTGCATAAACACGTTGCTGGACAATTTGACTGCATAAACAATTATGCAATGTTCTAATATTCCGGAGGCTGTACAGTAGCATTCATTCTATAGTTTTTAGATCAAATTGGCTATAGTTCATGTAAAATCTTAATATCGATTAAGTTTAGACAATATTATTCATAAAGATGAAATATTGAGACTTTGATCACTCATTTTAATATAGTTCTGATTAAAATAGTCTTAATTATAGAGTTTCAAATATTGGGACTTCGATCACTCATTTTAATATAGTTCTGATCAAAATAGTCTTAATTATAGAGTTTCTTTCAAGATTAAATTTATTTTAAAATTCTATTTCTTTCTAAGGTTGTTTGGATAATTTGAAAGAAGCAATTTGGAACATAAACCATCTTCCTTTACTATGTATCATAGGGACTGCAGTCAATTTTGGATTGGGGTTTTATTGTTTTCATGGCAGGGCCTAGGATTTCTTCTTCGTTGGTGAGAACAGATGGTTCTTCTCCAACTATGCATGCAATGCGATCTGAATCGTTTTATTCAGGGGAGAGCTCCAAGCTGAAAAAATTTAATGGTTGTTTTTCGCGTAGCCATGATCGCACTATTCTGGTTATTCCTCCAATGACTGTAATGGAGGACATTGATTATTGGACCAAGCATGCTTTGATATGCAAATTTCTTGGAATCCGGATTTTCCTATCCACTCTTGAGGCATGGATCCGCCGCTCATGGCAGGTGGAAGGCGATATGGACATTATGTTGGCGGGGAATAGTTATTTTTTTGTTATATTCTCTTGCATGTCTGATCGGGATTGTGTTTTTGAAGGAGGCCCTTATTTCTACAATCATGTGGGGTTATTTTTCAAACCTTGGCATTCAGGTTTTAATTCTGCTGAGGATCTTCCTTCAACAGTGCCAGTTTGGGTTCGCTTGCCTCGTCTTCCCTTGGAATTTTGGTGTGAAGACATCCTTCGACAAATTGCTGCTTTGTTGAGGAAGCCGGCTACGATCGCACATCAATCTCTCGATAAAAAGGTTATTTTTTATGCTAGAATTTGTGTTGAAATTAATTTGAATAATCCATTACCAGATTCTTTGGAAATTTGTATGGGGGATTTTTCTTGGGTGCAGCAGTTAGATTATGAATCTCTCCCTTTCCGTTGCCGGATTTGTCATGAGTATGGTCATTTACTGTGTCAGTGCCCCCGTAACTCAAGTTTCAAAGGAGTGGATGGTTCTATAGCTGGCAATACTGGTGGTTTTGCAGATACTACAGGGAAAGGACAATCTCAAATGGCTAATACTACCAAGGGGATGAATCCGCAAGATGCTACAGGTAAGGGTAAGGCTCAAATGCAGGATAAGGATGGATTTACCCCTGTTTGCCCTCGTGCTAAGGGTCATGGTCAAAAGAGGCCTTTGAAGGAAAGATTATCTGATTCAAGTTTTAATCGCTTTGAGGTGCTGGATAGTATGGTTCTAGAGGAGGGTATTCCTCCTCCTACCTCTTCTGATCCAGTTCGCCCAGATGAGAGATTTGTTCCTAATGATGCTTGTGGGGCATCCCCAGTTGTAGTATACAAAACTATGAGGTCCCTGTAGCTCCTGTGACAGAGGCTCTTGTGACTCCTGCAGTGTTGGAGGATAATGATGTTGTTTTAGCTGACTTGGTTAAGGATGTGCTACCATCAGGTAAGGGCAAGGGTTCTCCTCTCCCCTTGGGGTTGATGTCTCGACCCTTTAAGCAAGCTTCTTCTACTCCTCCACTAAAGAGTGGGCACAAAATAGACCAAGAGAAGATTAAACTCACAGGAGATATATTGATTGAGTTTGGTTCAGTGAAACCTTTGGATTCTCATTTTCCCAATTCTACCCAATGATGATTATTCTCTCACGGAATGTAAGGGGGTTGAATAGCATCCCTAGACAAAAGGCTATTCATAACTTGGTGGTTGATCATAGCCCTGATGTTTTTTGTATCCAAGAGACTAAGCTCTCTGTGGAGTCTATGGTCCAACATGTCTCTAGTATTTGGTCTTGTGGCCAATGCCAGTGTGTTGGGGCAACAGGCAGTGTGGGTGGTTTAGCTATATTTTGGGATCCTCAAAAAATTTCTCCTCTTGGCTAGATGTCTTCTCACTCAGCTCTCTCTATGGTAGCTTCTACTTTAGACTCAAGAGAGGTGATCATGGTTACTAATGTGTATGCACCTATTGATCTTGTGGGAAAGGAGGAACTTTGGGAACATATTCAATATGTTAGAAATTGTCATCCTTATCATCCTTGGGTGTTAGCAGGGGACTTCAATTCAGTTTTAAGTCTAGAGGAGAAGCATGGTGGTTTGGCTAGATTGGGGCCTTCTTCTGCTCTTCTTCGGCAACATATATCTCTTTTGCATCTCTTAGATGTTAAGCCTTCTAATGGTCTCTATACTTGGAATAATCGCAGGACTGGTGTTGCTGCTATCTCAGAATGTCTGGATAGATTTCTTGTTTCTTGCTTCTAGGTTAGTGGCACCCTTACTATCTCTTCAGAAATCCTTGATTGGAGGGGCTCAGATCATTGGCCAATCAAATTTTCTGCTATAGGGGCTTATGTTCTGAAGCATCCTCCTTTTAAGTTCCAGTTGATGTGGCTTTGGGACTCCTTTCATCATGATTGTGTTTTCTATTGGTGGAAAGATGGTGCTCCTGCATATGGTACTGCAATGTTCTCATTTTCTAAAAGACTTCAATATGTTAAAAGGCAACTCAAGATATGGAATAGGGAATGCTTTGGGAACCTTCACTTTATGAAGAGGCTTGCTCAAGAAGATCTTGATGTCATCACAAGGGAGATTAGAGATCGAGGTTTCTCAGAGGATCTTGGCAAGGCTGAATCCCTTGCTTCTAGAGCTCTAGAAGAATGGGAACTTCGAGAGAAAATTTTTTGGAAGCAAAATGCTAGAGTTGATTGGCTCTAGGAAGGTGATTGTAACACTGCCTTTTTCCATAAAATAGTGCAATCTCGCCGAAATCAGAGCACTATCTCTTCTTTGGTTAATTCTCAAGGTATCCAACTGAATTCCTTGCCAGCTTTGTTCCAGGGGGCTATTTGGTACTTCTCTACCCTCTTCTCTGAGGACTCTCCTCCTACTGATAATGAAGAAAATCTTTTTTTTTCCTGTATTCCTTCCCTTATCGCTCAGGAAATGAATGATTATCTCATGTGTCCTATTTCTTTGGAAGAGCTGGAGGAGGTGGTCTTTGGCATGCCTAAGAGGAAGGCTCCTGGTCCTAATGGCTTTCCAGTTGAATTCTTTCAAGAATTTTGGGACATCATTAGTCATGATTTGTTGGAGGTGGTTAAAGAATCCTATGCTAGCAAGTAGATGCTTCGAGCTTTGAACTCTACATTCTTGACTCTTATTCCTAAGAGAGAGGGTGCTAATCAATTGGAGTTTTTTAGACCAATTTTTTTATGTAATGTGGTTTACAAAATTATTACTAAGTTGATTGCTAAGAGATTGAAAAGGTGGCTTCCCATTATTATCTCAGAAGAACAAGGTGGTTTTGTTGCTGGCAGACAAATTTTGGATGGGATGGTTATTGCTACTGAGGCTATTCACTCTATGGCTACTTCAAGGGAGAGAGCCATGTTTGTTAAGCTGGATATGGCTAAGGCCTACGATAAAGTTAAATGGAGCTTCCTAAGGAGTATTCTTCTTTCTTTTGGATTTAGCTCTGACTGGGTGAGTTGGATTATGAGTTGTGTTACTTCTGCCTCTTTTTCTGTTCTTATTAATGGTCAACCTTCTCAACTATTTGGTGCTTCTAGAAGCCTCTGCCAGGGTGACCCTCTCTCCCCATATCTATTTATCATCATGGCTGAAGGCTTGGGCAGATTCATTAAGCATCATGTGTCCTAGAATTCTATTCAAGGCTGGCGGTGGGGTAATGGCTTACCTTCTCTTTCCCATCTTCAATTTGTTGATGATTCTGCTCTTGTTGGTCTTGCTAGGATCAAGGAAGCTGAAGCCTTTCAACATGCTTTGAACGTTTATTTGGCAGCTTCAGGCCAGAAAGTTAATGAGCACAAATCTTTCATTTACTTTTTTAACACTCCTGATTCTATTCAGCACAGGATTGTTGGTATCCTACGGTTTCAGATAGGATCACTTCCTTTGACTTATCTTGGCATCCCTATTGTTGTTTCCAAGCAGCCATGTCTCTTCTAGAAAAATTTGATTACCAAGCTTTAGGATAAGGTAAATCATTGGACTCATAGATGGCTTTCTACTGCTGCCCAGGTTACTCTTCTTCAAGCTGTTATCCAAGCTCTTCCTACTTATCGAAGCATGGTTCACGCTACACCTATCTACTTTCTCAAAGAGTTTGATGCTCTTTCTCGACGATTCCTTTGGAGTGGTAATTTGCGTAGTACTAAATTGAGCTTGGTTAATTGGGCAACTATTTGTAGGCCTAAAAATGAGGGTGGTCTTGGTCTTCAATCTGCTCTATTGAGTAGACAAGCTTTGGCTGCTAAACTTTATTGGCGATGGTGCTCTGGACAACATCAACTTTGCGCTCATATTATCACTCATAAATATTTTCATGGTGTTGATCCTTGCTCTATTTCTGCACTTCCTCTTGAAGGTCGTGGCTCAATGGTTTGGCATACTTTGAAGACAGGTGCAATGTTGGTAAAGAGGGGTCTGTTTTGGATATGTAAAGGAGGTTCTCAGGCTTTGTTTTGGTCTAATGCTTGGGACAGATTCCCTTCCATTTTATCCATATACCCTCATCTTCAACCTCTTTGTAACTCTTTTCTTGCCGCTGGATGGGATAAAGTGGCTCATTACAAGACTCCTTATCAATTGGGACCTGTTGTTGGTTACAGATGGAAGCATTCTTCTGATTGGCCTCTTGGAGGTATAGACATGGATCGTCAGGAGCTTTCTCAAATTTTGGCCTCTAGAGAGTGTTCTTCTTTGCTTGGTCCAGATGTTTTGGCTTGGGGCGGTACCTTGTCTGGTAAATATCATGTCTCTGTTGTGTATCAAGAGATAACTAGACAATTATTTGGGGATGTTGAGGTCCCTTGGTGGAAGCAAGTTTGGAATAAAGTTTCTTGGTCCAAGTACAATTTTTTCATGTGGCTAGTGGCTCACAACCGTTATCTTACCTAGGATAATCTTTGTAAACGTGGATTTCAGGGCCCCTCTTATTGTGTTTTGTGTGGTAATGGAGAGGAGTCTATGTCCCATCTGTTCTTCCATTGCTCCTATTCTACTCAGATATGGCACCTTTGGTGGAGCACTTGGGGTTGCTCTTGTCGGCATGCTTCCTCTTTGCCTAAGTTCTGGGCCCGCTTGGGTACTACTCCCTCCAAGTCTTCTTTTCTCCATGCTGCTTGGATTGCTGGCCCATCTTTCATGCTTTGGCATATCTGGTTGGAGAGGAATCGTCGCATATTCCAAGATGTTCGGCTTGGTGTTTTGCATCTTTGGTGGAAAATATGACATTCTCTTTAGGAAACTATTCTTGTGAAGTGTGAGCTTGATGGGGGTATGGATTCGGTTGATCTTGCTATCTGTAATCGCCTCAATTTTCATCTGTAGGATGGGGCTGCAGCTCATAGGTTTCCTTCTATGTCCAGGTAGCTTCACCATCAGAGGAAGGGTCAGGTTAATCGGGATGGGCACTAGACTCCTCCTCCATGTGGAGTTCTGAAAACTAACACTGATGTTTCTTCCCATGGGAATCCTGGTCCGGCTGGCATTGGCAGAGTGGCTCGTTGTAGTTCTGGGGATGTTAAATTTTTCTTCTCAGTTCATAAGGGTGATTATACTAACAATCTCATGGAAGCTCGGGCTATTTTATATGTTGTGGAACAGTGTTGCTTGCGGGGATGGAGTAAGATTATCTGTGAGTCTGATTCCCATGTGGTGGTGAACATGCTTTCTTCGCAAGATCTTGAGGATGTTAGTTGGCAGCTGGCCACTGTTGTTAAGCAGATTCTTTTCTTCTCTTCCTCTTTTCAGTTCATTAGGTTCACATATATTCCTCGTGAATGGAATAGAACTGCTGATTGTTTAGCCAAATGGGCATCTAGCCATGATCCGGGTTGGAATATTAGGGATAGGAGGCAATTGTCCTTTGAGATGGTGCAAGAATTTGATGATCTTGTTGCTCAGGATCGAGCTCCTTGTTGAGCTCTCCTTGTTGTATTCCTTTCTGTCTTAATAAATATTTACCCCTCCTTTTGCATATAGACTGCCACATAAATAAGTTGAACATAATTTCCTAACAAGATTGTTTTGTGAGATACATTGTGAAGGTTTTGGCTAAATTAGTTTATTGATATTTCATGAATAGTAGTTTACATGAACCAATTTGTCATAAGAGAGTCCTTTCCCTATTTCTAAACCTATTTGGATATCTTTGGAGGAGGATGTGGTGAAAGACAAAGATGATGTTTCCACCATTTTTTTAGATTATGTAGTGATTTATCATTTCCACTGTTTATGGCTAAGTCTTCCTGATTTGCACAAGTAGATTTCCTTAGTGTGGAAACCCATTTTATCTGGTAATGTTCACATTTTCCCTATGGCTAGGGGATTTTTTATTGCTAAGTTTCAACATGTTGTGGATAGAAAAAATATCTTTTGTATTGCTTCTTTTACTTAGTTGACAAAGCATCACCAACTACTGGTGAAAAGGTGACATCTTGATTTTTCCCCTACTTCTAAATCCTTTACCAAGTTTCCCAATTGTGTGAGGCTTCCCTACCTTCCATATTATCTTTGGGCAGATTCCCTCTTAGAAGCTATGGGAGATGCTATTGGTGATTTCTTGATGGTTTATGATGAATCATTAGATATTATGCATTCTACTTATGCTAGGATCCTGCTAGAGGTGGACATCTTTAAGAGATTGCCTAAAAAATCCAAGTTGGAACATCTTAAAGGATTTTGGATTCAAAATTTGGACTATGAAGGGATTCCCTTCAGATGTATAAAATTATTTAATATAGGTAGTTTATAGATGGTCAAGACTAAGAAGGCTTCTTCTTTGTGGAAAGGAGCCTCTTCTGAACATTACACTATTTCTAAGAAAATCATCTCTTAGATTGTTGTGCAGGGTTCCTCTTTTGTTTTAGCCTGTTGGTTATATGGTCGTCTCTCCTATTGGTCTTTCCCTAGTGTTACTTTGGTTAGTGTTGTGGATGGAATGGTTGTAGTTGTTGCTAGCTCTGAACTCTCCAAGTCTTCTAGTAAATCTCTTATTTTCCCTACTTTCACTACTCATTTAGATTTCTTTGGTTGAGGAGGGGTAGATCCCAGTTACTGAAAAACACTATAATAATTCCTCTCCCCATTTTGACATGATGCTATTCTCTCAAAAGAAAGAAGGTAAAGGAAAATCTTAGTTCTTTCCTTGTTATAAGCTAGATGAGGGTTCCTAGTTTCTTTCCCTCGAGGCAAAATGGGCTCATAGTTTTTCTCTTCTTATCTAGAAGTCTCTATTGGTCTATTTTGGGTGACTCCTTTTTGGTCCCTATTATAGGATTTTGCATCTCTTGCATCTCTCTCTCTCTAGTCATTCTTGTTGTATGTGTTTAGTTGAAAACCTTTTTGATGTGAAGTTCTTAAGGGTTTTGGGGTCCTTTCAAAACTTGTTTTTTAATGGAAAATAAGAGGAAAACAAGATGAGCATTTTTATTTTTCAAAAAAGATAGTTGTTTAGTGAGATTCATTGTATGGTACTATATTTCATGTGACAACCACATAAACAGGTCAACAATCTTATATTCCATAGACTATAGTTGTCTTATAAGATTTATTGTGTAGTTCTTGGGTCAAATTAGTTGATCTATAGTCCACTAATAGTAGTTCATATGAGCCATTTTCTCATAAGAATGAATAATATAGTTAACATCCATTCCATTTAGATAATGTTCACATGAATGAAACATTAAGAATTTGATCACCTATATTAATAGACTCCAACTCAAATACACTTATATTGATTTCCCTCCAAAAATAAAACCAATTAAGATTTCTTATTTGCAAAATCTTCACTAACCTAGAAAAGAAAACTTCTATCTGAACTTAAACCCATCTTTCTTTTACATATATTATGAAGGAGCCATACAATTCAAGGCGCATGATAAGTTGAGCTTTCTTATATTCTAATGAAGATAGTTGTTTGGAAGGATTTAAAACATAATCTTAAGTTAAATTAGTTGAACCATATTGATAAATAGTAATTTACACATATCTGTTTCCTATAAAAATGAACTCACTTTCTACTTATTACATTCAGATAAAAGACTAAAGTTGTAATCCATCTTAACACTATTCAAATTCAAATTATTTTTTTAAAGATAGAACCTCCATAATATAATAAAAGCATTACCTATTACGACCAAAGATTTGTACACCTTTGGCATATAGATCCTTCTCAAGAGTGCTCCAGCCACCATCATCTAAGCCACGTAGGAAGTTAGCTTGGCTATTACTTTTTGGCTCGATGCCTTTATT
This sequence comes from Cupressus sempervirens, assembly GCA_028749045.1. Taxonomy (NCBI): domain Eukaryota; kingdom Viridiplantae; phylum Streptophyta; class Pinopsida; order Cupressales; family Cupressaceae; genus Cupressus; species Cupressus sempervirens. Next base: position 194,669,743 of record CM053789.1, on the reverse strand, counting down.
TTTCATGGCTGGTTTCCTTAATATTTCAGGCTCATTATCAGCCGTGATTTTTGCAGATTCATTATCAAGCACTGACTTGTCACATGGATGACTACTGTCCATCAATGTGGTATTCTCACCCATGTTTTCAGAAGCGCCAGAACTCAAATTTAAAGCATTTAGCTCAGCTACCATCGTTGTTATCTGATGATTAACATATTTATCTTAGATCTCCACATTACTGTAATAGCCATTGGAATACAATAAATCTGTATAAAAAATAACTAATAAAATTTGGGATGTAAAGGAATCACCAGTCTATGGCAGTTAATGCCACACGGGATGTTACAATCTTCTTGAGAAGGCATCATTGGTGATTGTTTTACACTCTACCAAAACACACCAAAACAAAACAACAATAATGATAAAAGGTGATAAGATCAATAAAACAAGATTTAACAGAGGATAAATTTATCTTACAGGCAAAACAAGGCCTTCAGGATCATGATGCAACTGACAATCAAAGACCTGCAAAGATGAAAACTAGAAGTTTTAATAGGACCGTAATGCAACTGCCAATCAAAGACCTTCAAAGATGAAAACTAGAAGTTTTAAACTTTACAATTAAGAAGATTAAAGAATTTCACTACATGCTGGGAACTAGATATAATGAAAACGAATGACACAATTAAACTAATATTGAAATGTGTCGAAATAATACCAGGCACTTACGACAAAATAAAAGATCAAAGCTATCCAGTGCTATTTCAAGATTATTATTAAGATCCACTTTATCCTTATGTTTTTCTTTATCGTTATGCTTTTCTTTATTTTGCATGAGAAGAGTCTCATATCTTGCCTGCAAATAAATTCTGCTCTGATCAGATTTGATGTAATAAATCAAAGGGAAGAAACTAATATTTCAATTTTAATCCACAAAATAAAAAGTAAGAATTAGCTAATAAACATTTGAAAATGGATCTTAGAGCCAGATTATAACCTTGATTTGGCTAGGCTTGGCTTCGAGGTTTTCACTGAAACAATCAACAACTGTTTCTGACAACCCATGATTCTGAATTGGTTTCCTACAACAGATCAAACAATTAAGACATAATTATCAAACAATATGCTAATATTATATTGCCATCTAAAATAATATAGCTTCACTATACACTGAATGTTGAGGTGGTAGATGCAAGAATGTGGAGAAGTAATAACATTCTATATGAATTACTGTTAAAAAATTTAATAACTTCTATCCAAAGCAAAAATAAAATAAAAAATAAAAATCTTTACGCTTGATTAGGGAAGCTTGATAAAAAAAAAAATGGTTTCAGAGAACATGCATGGATGTAAACTAGTTATATTGAGACACCTCTGAAAACTGATTGGAACATGCTGAATTTGAAATTTTGCGCTCAAGCTATCACTTTGAAAACTTCTAGTTTTTATTTTAATATTTTGCAGATCTGATGATATTAATATAATTCTCTCTATCATTTTTAAAATTATATTAGTGAAATAAATACGTATAGAACAATATGTTATAGCAGGCGAAATTTATTGATTGATGAAAATTCATGAATGTAGACATTTAAATCTGATTACATCACTAGGTAATCATATTTAGTCATCTCTAAAGACATTATTGATTAAATATTTACTAATTAATTGATTAATTATTATCTCCTAGTTAATTAATTAATTTAATTAACTATAGTCTAATTGATAAAATCAAAAGATAACCCAAGATCAATTTATCAGTTAAATCCCTATTCCTCTATTAAATTAAATAAATCCTCAAATCTATTCAATTTATTTTCATATCCCCATTTTATTAAATAAATCATTTAATAAAATATCTAAACCCTTAAAGCCTTCCTAAATCCTATCCTAACCCCTAATCCAACCCATTCACCCATACTTACCTCACTTAGCCACCTAACTAACCCATCCCATCAAAGTTAAGCTACTTACCCTCCTAACCTCCTTTCTAAGCTAATCCTAATCCTCTTCTAAACATGTGCACAACTTTAAGCAAGGGTTAAGACTTGCTAACCGAAGCCAAAGTCAACAAACTCAACCACACCTCTTACACCTCATTAAATATCTCTTACATCCCCCTTTATGACTCTTACATCCCTCTTATATACTCAACCTCCCTCATTACTCCTTTGACCAACCCTTATCCTATCCTCTCACACTCATCCTCCTTGTGACAAGCGGCACTCTCCTATTGGCCCCAAAGAAGCACAATCTATGTGCTCCCCTTTGAATGCATCTTGACCCTCCCTTACCATCTTATCATCCTTGCATCCTAACCATCCATCTCTCTACCCCTTGGCCTATAAATGGAACCCTCTCCCTTCACAAAAAGGATCCACCTTTCATGCAAAGTTATAGTGTTATTTTGAGAGCTTAGAAACTACCAAAATACCATTATAATGTTGAAATACCTCCATGACTCCATTGTTGAGACCACCCTTCATGAGCACCATCCATCCACTTAAAGCTGGATCATATTTGTGAGCATACATATTTTAATCAGGGATAAATCTTTTGTATCATGTGTTATACCATTAGGAGCCTACCACTCTTAGTTTGCTTCTTTTTGTGGTGATAACCTTCAGTCCTATCTTAAGCTTATTTAGTATTGTTAATGCTTTCATTTAATAGTTAGTATTCATTTTGCACTACTAGATTAGGTGATACAATCAGTACGTGGTCTAGAGAGCTTGCATAATATGAACTTACAGTCATTCTACAAAATAAACTCTACAACTTAACCAATGCATTCTATGTGGAGGACATGTCAGGGAAATACATTCAAATTATTCAAATTTGAAGAACCACGTCCTTAACTGCGGCTAGCAGAACTATAAGAACGTGAGCAGCTTACACTCAGTCAATAATAGATTTAAATCCTTTTTCCTGTGAGATGTTCTAATTGCTAACACCAAGCTATTGTAAGTTCAATAACAAATTAAAAACAATCTCTGCAGTTGAGGTGTAACTGACTGCATACAATTCTTGCCAAAAATCACAAATTTCATGATACTAGATTTATAAAACAGCAATGATGATCTGCACAAAAATACAATATGATGTATCCTGTCTATTTTATTAATGATAGTTTCTTAAATCAATTTTACACAGACATGGCAAAACTATGATATCTTTTTCGTTACTCATAGACATTAAAGGAAAAGAATAGATCAAAAGAAAGAAACAGTGTGGAGAAGCAATCAGTGTTTTGTATGCAGTTTTGAAATAAAAGTTCGATGTGAATTAATGTTTGCTCCCTGCAATATCCAACATTTCGAAGATCTCTTTTGAATTTTATTTATTTTTAGTATCCTTTTGTCTGGCATATAAAGCTCAAGAATGGTTCATATGTGCCAGTGATTATTGAAGTTACTTTTAATATGGAAGTGGTAGTTGGGGCAAAATACAAACTAGCGAACAGATGTAGTTTTTTCTTTTATATACAGATAAAGGGATAAAGGGATTCTGTACTATGAATGAAAGTTGTTTCAAAATCTTCTTGGAGACATTAATGATGTTGGATAAAGTTATTTGGATGCAACTGAACAAGTTTGGTATTGCAAGGAGACCAAGGTAGGCATTCAATCTAAAAGGATTCACACTGATTTTTCAGGTTTAAGAGGCTAATGTGGAGCAATTGATAGATAGAAGAAAGCTGCAAAAATATAAGGGTACTCAAATTTGGTCAAATGTTTTCACTATTCCTTGTATAATGATTTATAATGTTAAAGAGAAAAACTTCAATTAAATTTTTCAAAAATAGTGATATATTGTGATGCATTTTCAATTGAAATTAATATTTAAAATAATCCTTAGTTTCAATATGTCAACAAAATTTTGTGTTCTCAGAATCATAAATCATTCATGTCAAATTTGAAAAAGTTTCAACCATCAACATGCTTATTTTATTGAAGATTCTAGTGAGTAAAGTGGAATAAAAGCAACTAAAGGTTGGAGGCAATGGAGGGGAATCCAAATGTTTAATTGTGTATAGATTTTAATAATAGAGTTTCAATATTTTATTTAAATAATAAGTTATATATGTTATGTAATATATGACAGAATTCTAGACTTGCTCATCTTTATTCCATTCTCATTCATGCTATTTCTTTTATATCTATTTTTTTACTTTAAAATCAGACTGTTATTTCTTAATGTTTCTTTGACAATTTCTAGTAAATAAGGTTGTTGGTGCATTCAAAATTTGATTAATAGTTTTTTTCTCTTTAATTCATTCTTAATGTTGCATAACGGATCTAGATTAAAATTGGACAATTCATAAATGACCTTCCAAAGTAAAAATCTCAAATTCAAATCTAGATTGGATCAAATCAATATGTTATTTTTTAATATTCCTTTGACAACATTTAGTCAATAAGTCTTTAAAGCCTTCAAAACTTCTTTATCATACAGTCAAAAACATTTTTTTCAAGATGAAAAAAAAAGCTACATTGATATTGAACAACTCATCCATAACCCTGAAATTTTAAAACCTCAAATTTAAATATGAACTTTTCACTCCCTTATTGTTAGCACTATGAGTTGACCTAACTCTTATTTTATTTAATATGTTAGTATGTAATGACATTTCAACACATTCATTATGTAGTTGTGCATTTGTGGTGGAGTCACAAGAGAGAATGATATTATTGATATCTTTTTTTTAATGAATTCAAAGTTATTAAAGAAATCAAATCAATATTGTCATATAATTATTTTATATTTATGAATAATGTCTTAATGTGATTTATCAAGATTATCATAATTGTTAACCTAGTTTTGATTTTGTTAATTATATTATTTACATTGTACAATTTTTGGTTCAATTGTGTCAATGTTTTTTAAGGCAATGTGGGCCAGGCTACATATATTAGTAGGTGAGAGTGGAACTTAAGAGAGATGCCTTTGCATTCTCATGATGTTTCATTACACAGTTGTAGCTTAAAATGCACACTCTAATTGCTATGGACTATGAAATTTTCATTTTAAGTCATTATATTTTATTCAACAATCAGTTTTTTATCTCATCATAAATGAGACCTCTATGGAGAAATTCCTAGTCACTTGATCTTAGCTTTCAAAACTTGGATGTGGATATTTCATAGAAAGGTCTTCCCAAATCTAAAGTTCCCAATATCATAGTATAGTGAAAGTTGGGAAACTAAATAGAGTTAAGCCACATATATTGACTAGTGTTGCCCTCAAGGTACTCTATTATTTCTTATTTAGGATTTTTTTCTATGACAACTTGATTTCAAATGTATCCCTAAGTGTTTTCATTTCAATGAAACTATATGGTCTTTCCCATATTACATGGTACTTATTAAAGTTGTTTTGTTTATCATTCTTGATCCTATAGACCTAATCTATTCATTTTATTCAATATTTTTTCTATATTGGCGAGGTTTTCTAATTATCCTATTGATGATCTATGCAAAACATTCAAAGTAATATTTTCTTCATACTATTTGCTAAACCTATTTTTTAAAAATTTGACCTAGTGTTTTAGATTTCTTTTTAACTATCATTTCCTTAATTATTCCAAGGTATTTTTTAATCCCACCACACCAATCCTTTCTTTGAACTTTTTAGGGTTAATTTCCAATATGACTGATTTTTTATTTACATCATTCTTTAGATCAATCTTTTTATCCTATTCAGTTATCATTTTTTCTTAACTCATCCATGGGCCTAGAATAAAAATATCTTTTGAGCCTTCTATTCTCATTTTAAGTTTGTAATCATGATAGTGTATCCTTAATATCTCATGGTAGGTCTACTCCATATACCCCTATTAGTGGTTCAAGAGCACTCCATCTAGGGTAGGATTAATGTAGTAAGGCCACATATATTGTGTGGACCTAGTAGAGGTACTATGATTAAGATAATGTAAATCAAATTTGGATCAAAATTGTAACTTAGGACCTATTAGGAACTTTTACAAATGTAAGGTCAATTGGGGTCAAATCAATATAGTTAACCATTGACCATGATTTTGGTGTCTTTTCATAATGTATGAAGTAGATTTAAGACATCATTAGTCCTAGGTTAAGAGTTTAAATGAAAAGTTCAAATGTTGTCAAGTTGTCACAATGTTTTCTATCACAACATTGTGACAACTTGATAACAATTTCCAAAATATTGCATTAGTTACCAACAACCACCAAGATTTGAATTTTGATTGGGGACCATTGGTAAACCATTTAAATAACTATTTTTTTTCTTGAGAAGGTGGTTATTTCTCATATTTGGCAAGGTTTGAAGACAATAACATGATAAAGGTTTCTCAAAATCTTGTATATCAAACAGTACATTCATATGAATCTGAATTGGTAAGAGAAGTTTGTTTGTAGATCTTGTTAATATATTGGGCTACCTTTCTAATGCATTTAGTTTTAGAATTTGATGTGCTAAGGAAAAGATCTAAGAGCTACTTTTCTATCACTAATCTTAAACTCTTCTAAACTAGGGTTTAGTAGAAAATTATGGAAATTGGGCCCACAACCACAGGGTCAAAATGTGTATATTAACAATTCATAATCCTTTTTGTTACCCCTTCAAATGGCCATTTTTGGAAATGATCCCTATTGTCTTGCATCTCTATGTAATAGGCTAGTGTTGAACAAACAATATTGGTTAAGTGATAAAATATATGGTAGAGAGGGGTTTGAACACCATTAGGTTATTGTATAGGATATATTCAAAGTATTTGGTATGTTAATTAGATTGGTTTGCATATTTTAAGCCATTTGAAACCATATCTAAGTAGCATTATAAGAAATTAGGCCCTTAAGCCTAAAAGGGACTTATATAAGAAACCCTAGTCAAAAAAGGTGATCAAGAACTAAAATTTAAGATTTGATTGTAAGGGATATAATTGTTGGTCAAGTATGTTTATAGTTTTGGAAGATTTTCAGTTTTAAAAAAATGGGACATACAATTCCTATTAGGTTGACATAATTGGGGCTCCTTGACCTTATAGCTATTTGGGGAACATCTTCTCTTTGAAACCACAATAGTTTATGTTCATTTAGCCTGAGGAAAACAATCCTATGCGCCAGAGTATTGGTGAGAATTTTGGGCAGGAAGACCCCTAACATACTAGTAACTCTACTCCATGGAATATAAGGTAAAATTTAGTTGAGAAGTAGATATGTTGGATTCAAGACCCATCGCAGCATATTTTTCTATCACATTGAACAGAATTGCATGAAGAATAGAGGAATTCCAAGTTCTTATTAGTAGCACATGAATAGTGGATAGGTCTAAGGGCCTATTGTAAGGTGAAAGATTGTCAAACCCTTGTCTCCTCATCAAATTGGTATCAATGCAATTTCATCTTTTGGGAGAAGATGAAAAGAGAGTTTTATGTCATTTCATGAATTAGAAGGTGAGATTTTTATCATGGTGACCAATTGAGAGCTTGTAAAGAAGTTACAAGAACAAGAATCATATAATGAGTGGCTTAGAATGGAGTTACAAAAGTTGAAGGACCAATTTAAGGTACTAGAAAAGAACCTATGAGAGATGAGTGAGACAGAGAAGAAGTAAAGACTATTAGTGTAAATAATTAATTACACTTTACTTAAGTTTACTTAGGTTAATCCATTATCTAGACACCTAGGAGTATGTGTTGTCATATGAGTTGTATTGTTGACAACACATGAGTCGCCAACTTAATTAAGCACATGGTGTCTACAACATCTCTACACAAGATACACCTTTTCATACTTATCCTCTCATCATTGTGCATACTCTGTGCTTAATGGAGAATAATCCACTTCTAGTGGATGTGTGCTTAGTTATCATGCTTATCACTTTGTTGACTCCTAGTCATTCCAGATGCCTTTATATACAATCACTTCTAGTGTGTATCATAATCAATTCATTTTTCATATTGTTATAAATTTGTCTACCAGCAACAAAACCACCTTGTTCTTCTGAGATAATAATGGGAAGCCACCTTTTCAATCTCTCAGCAATCAACTTAGTAATAACTTTGTAAACCACATTACATAAGGCAATTGGTCTAAAAAACTCCAATTGATTAGCAACCTCTCTCTTAGGAATAAGAGTCAAGAATGTAGAGTTCAAAGCTCGAAGCATCTGCTTGCTAGCATTGGATTCTTTAACCACCTCCAACAAATCATGATTAATGATGTCCCAAAATTCCTGAAAGAATTCAACTGGAAAGCCATCAGGACCAGGAGACTTCCCCTTAGACATGCCAAAGACCACCTCCTCCAGCTCTTCCAAAGAGATAGGACGCATGAGATAATCATTCATTTCTTGAGTGATAAGGGAAGGAATACAAGACAAAATAATATTTTCTTCATTATCAGCAGGAGGAGAGTCCTCAAAGAAGAGGGTAGAGAAGTATGAAATAGCCTCCTAGAACAAAGCTGGCAAGGAATTCAGTTGGATACCTTGAGAATTAACCAAAGAAGAGATAGTGCTCTGATTCTGGCGAGATTGCACTGTTTTATGGAAAAAGGCAGTGTTTCGATCACCTTCCTGGAGCCAATCAACTCGAGCCTTTTGCTTCCAAAAAATTTCCTCTCGAAGTTCCCATTCTTCTAGAGCTCTAGAAGCAAGGGATTCAGCCTGGCCAAGATCCTCTGAGAAACCTTGATCTCTAATCTCCCTTGTGATGACATCAAGATTTTCTTGAGCAAGCCTCTTCATAAAGTGAAGGTTCCCAAAGCATTCCCTATTCCATATCTTGAGCTACCTTTTAACATATTGAAGCCTTTTAGAAAATGAAAACATTGCAATACCATATGCAGGAGCACCATCTTTCCACCAACAAAAAACAAAATCATGAAGAGAGGAGTCACGAAGCCACATCAACTAGAACTTAAAAGGAGGATGCTTCAGAACATAAGCCCCTATAGCGGAAAATTTGATTGGCCAATGATCTGAACCCCTCCAATCAAGGATTTCTGAAGAGATAGTAAGAGTGCCACTAAGCCAGAAGCAAGAAACAAGAAATCTATCCAAACGTTCTGAGATAGCAGCAACACCAGTCCTGTGATTATTCCAAGTATAGAGGCCATTAGAAGGCTTAACATTAGAGAGACGAAAAAGAGATATGTGTTGCTGAAGAAGAGCAGAAGAAGGACCCAATCTAGCCAAACCACCATGCTTCTCTTCCAGACTTAAAACTGAATTGAAGTCCCCTGCTAACACCCAAGGATGATAAGGATGACAATTTCTAACATATTGAATATGTTCCCAAAGTTCCTCCTTTCCCATAAGATCAACAGGTGCATACACATTAGTAACCATGATTACCTCTCCTGAGTCTAGAGCAGAAGCTACCATAGAGAGAGTTGAGCGAGAAGACATCCAGCCAAGAGGAGAAATTTTTTGAGGATCCCAAAATATAGCTAAACCACCAGCACTGCTTGTTGCCCCAACACACTGGCATTGGCCACAAGACCAAATACTAAAGGCATGTTGGACCATAGACTCCATAGAGAGCTTAGTCTCTTGGATACAAAAAACATCAGGACTATGATCAACCACCAAGTTATGAATAGCCTTTTGTCTAGGGATGCTATTCAACCCCCTTACATTCCATGAGAGAATAATCATCATTGGGTAGAATTGGGAAAATGAGAATCCAAAGGATTCACTGAACCAGACTCAATCAATATATCTCCTGTGAGTTTAATCTTCTCTTGGTCTGTTTTGCGCCCACTCCTTAAAGGGGGAGTAGAAGAAGCCCGCTTAAAGGGTTGAGGCAGCAACCCCAAGGGGAGAGGAGATCGCTTGCCCTTACCTGATGGTAGCACATCCTTAACCAAGTCAGCCAAAACAACATCATTATCTTCCAACACTGCAGGAGTCACCAGAGCCTCTGTCACAGGAGCTATAGGAACCTCACAGTTCTGATATACTACAACTTGAGATGCCCCACAAGCATCATTAGGAACAGATCTCTCATCTGGGCAAACTGGATCAAAAGAGCTAGGAGGAGGAATACCCTCCTCTAGAACCATACTATCCAGCACCTCAAAGCGGTTAAAACCTGAATCAGATAATCTTTTTTTCAAAGGCCTTTTTTGACCACGTCCCTTAGCTCGAGGGCGAACAGGGGTAAATCCATCCTTATCCTGCATTTGAGCCTTACCCTTACCTGTAGCATCTTGTGGATTCATCCCCTTGGTAGTATTAACCATTTGAGATTGTCCTTTCCCTGTAGTATCTGCCAAACCACTAGCATTGCCAGCTGTAGAACGATCCACTCCTTTGAAACTCAAGTTACAGGGGCACTACCGCAGTAAATGACCATACTCATGACAAATCTGGCAACGGAAAGGGAGGGATTCATAATCTAACTGTTGCACCCAAGAAGAATCCCCTAGACAAATTTCCAAAGAATCTGGTAATGGGTTATTCAAATTAATTTCAACACAAATTCTAGCATAAGAAATAACCTTTTTATCGAGGGATTGATGTGCGATCGCAGCCGGCTTTCCCAACAAAGCAGCAATTTGTCGAAGGATGTCTTCACGCCAAAATTCCAAGGGAAGACGAGGCAAGCAAACCCAAACTGGCACTATTGAAGGGATATCCTCAGCAGAATTAAAACCTGAATGCCAAGGTTTGACAAATAACCCCACATGGTTGTAGAAATAAGGGCCTCCTTCAAAAACATGATCACGATCAGACATGCAAGAGAATACAACAAAAAAATAACTATTCCCTGCCAACATAATCTCCATATCGCCTTCCACCTACCAAGAGCGGTGGATCCATGCCTCAAGAGCGGATAGGGAAATTCGAATTCCAAGAAATTTGCATATCAAAGCATGCTTGGTCCAATAATCAATGTCCTCCATTACAGCCGTTGGAGGAATAACCAGAACAGGGTGATCATGGCTACGCGGAAAACAACCATTAACTTTTTTCAGCTTGGAGCTCTCCCCTGAATAAAACGATTCAGATCGAATTGCATGCATAGTTAGAGAAGAACCATCTATTCTCACCAATAGAGAAGAAATCCCAGGCCCTGCCATGCAAACAATAAAACCCCAATCCAAAATTGACTGCAGAAGATCTCCAAAAACACCGACGCAAATTATGTCCAGTCGTGATATTGTTATTATGATCATACATCATTTGGTCCATATTATGATTTGTCTTGTGCTTCTTGATCTTGGTGTCATTTTTCCCTAAGGAAAATTCTCACATGGTATCAGAGCTATACCAAATTCTTACAAAGACCTGTAGGAAAGAAGAATAAGAGGTTCTTATAGAGCTGCAAAGTAGAGGCCACTCCTAAATTTACTCAAGTCCATGGGAGTTGGAGTCATGGAAGGTAAGAAGAAGTTTCCACACTTAGTAGGAAGATGGATGAAAACACCATGATGGATTAGTTGGAAGCCTTGGAGAACTACTTTGAATGTGAAAGCACACATGAGATTCAAAAGGTGAAAATTTATAAGTCTACATTGAAGGAAGAAACCATCACATGGTGGAACTTTTTTCAAGCATAGAGAAAAAGTTAGTGAAGAAAATGTTCACTTCTTGGAAGGGAATGGTTTCCAAAATCAAGGAGACATATGTACCTAGAGATTATGAGGTATAGTTGCATGGGAATAGGAAAAATTTAAGGAAAATAGAAATGGATGTAAATAACTACACTAAGGTGTTTCAAAAGCTATACATGAGATCCAAAATAGTAGAGGAGGATTGTGTGGACATGGATAGATATTTAAATGGACTCAAAATGAGTATTCATGAACTAAATATATTGTGTCCTTATATTATTCATAAGTGTTATCAGTTAACCTTTAAAGTAGATGAAAATACCAATAGGAGATAGAAGCAAAATGGTAGAGGAAGAGGAAGAAATAAAAAAAGGAATCTTTAAAGAGAAGCACTTAGGGTAGAGGTCCTTCAATGACTTCATTCGAGGAGATAAAGAAGGGGACTCAAGTAGAAGAGGAGGATATAGAGCAAAAATACCAAATGGTAGTGGTGGAGGAAGTTGATTAGGTAGAGTATCCAAATTTTCCAATATGAAATGTTTTGATTGCAATCATTTGGGAGATCTTGTATATAGATGTCTAGAGAAGGGTTCTCCTTCTCATGGTTGTGAATAAGAAGGCACATATAGAATTGAACATTGGGGGGTATATGGATAGGATATTATGTAATATATTATCCAAGGATTCTTAGCATCTTCTTCTTAGTAGACCATGTAAATTTGACAAGAAAACACATCTAGATTGGGAGAGAAATGCCTACACTTTTCAGAAGGATGGGGTAGTCTTCAAAACTCAATCCGTAGTTGAAGAACGAAGCACTAAACAATTGAGGGGAAGTGTAGTGGTAGTAAGAGAAATATAGTTTACAGAGAAACATTAAAGGAAGAAGGATTAGATTTTTCTTTGATCATAAACCCTAAGGAGGAAGAAAATAAGGAAGTTTTTGATAGAGGTCCTAAAGAAGTCAGGGAACTACAAGAAAAGTACAAGGATTCCATTACTAAAGGTGATCATGATTCCATACCCTTTGTCAAAGACATAAGCCATCAGATTGACCTCATTCCAAGAGTGGTGCTTCCTAATAAGGTTGCATATGTAAGTTAATCCTACAACAAAATGTAGAGGTAGGTAAACAAGTCTAGGAGTCTAGGACTTGTTAGATAAGGGCTTGATTAGAAAGATGTGTAGCCAATGTACACTGTCCACTATTTTGGCACCAAAAAAAGATGGAACTTGGAGGTTATGCATTGATTGTAGGAAAATCAATAGGATGACCATTGGATATAGGTTTCCAATTCCTAAAATAGAGGATCTAATAGATTGTTTATGGGGAGCACCATGTTTTTCCAAGATAGACTTGAAAAGTGGGTACTATCAAATCAAAGTAATAGAGGGGGCTGAGTGGAGAATGACATTCAAGATCAATAAAGGTCTCTATGAGTGGCTTGTAATGCCTTTTGCTTGTAGAATGCACCTAGAACCTTCATGAGGTTAATGAATGAGGTGTTATAGGATTTCATTGGCAAGTTTGTAGTGGTATAGCTAGATGATATATATACTGATATATAGCAGAGAAAGGAAGAACACCTCAAGCATTTTGAATTGGTGATAAGAAGGTTACTTGAAGAAAAGTAGCAGATAAATCTTGACAAGAGTGAATTCATGAAAAAGGAATTCATTTAGTTGGGATTTGTGATATCCAAAGGGGTTTTGAAGATAGATCCTTCCAATGTGGAGGCTATCTTGTACTGGCAAACCCATAAGAGTGCAAGAGAAGTGAAGTTTTTGACCACATTTTGTAGGAAGTTCATTAAGAATTTTAGTTATATTTGTGCTTCAATTCTTGAGACCATCAAAGAAGGAGGAAGAGTGAAATTTGTGTGGACTAAGGAAGAAGATCAAATTTTTTAGCTATTGAAATAGAGTAACCAAAGTACCCAATTTTGGTATTACCCGATTTCAACAAAGTCTTCACCACTGAATGTGATGCAAGTGATTTGACAAGTGGTCTGACAATAGGTGCAGTGTTAAGCCAAGAGGGAAGGCCTGCGACTTTCTTCAATGAAAAACTGAATGAAGAAAAAAAAAAGTACTCTTCTTATGACTTAGAACTTTATGTCATGGTTAAAGCTCTTAAGAAGTGGAGGCATTACTTGCTTCCTAAAGAATTTATTATTTATACTAATAATCATGCTTTAAGTTTCTTGAATGGGCCGGAAATGTTCAGTCATAGGCACTTGAAGTGGGTGGAAAGCATTTAAGCCTCCACATTCAAGGGAGCAAGTTAACAGGATAGAAGTTGTACTATGCAGAAGGGTTCTGACAGTGTTGCAAGTGTGCGGAAGATCTGGATTTCAAGTAGATATATGGGGTTTGTAGCAGGTTTGAGAATACTTTTCATGTTGCAGAATGGATTATTATTATTTAAGGGTTGTCAGCTTTGTGTCAGTCCCTAACTGTTCCATGAGGAAGAAACATCAAGGAAGTATACGAGGTCATTTTGGGCTCAATAAGACTCTCTGTCTGGTAAGAAGGTTCTGTCATTGGCCAAAGTTGCCTACTAATACCAGGAAGCTGCTTGAAAGTTGCATTCAGAATATAAAATTGAACAATAAAGAAAATTAAAAACCTTCTTAATTTTTCTGGTTGAAATTAAAACTCTCATTTGCATTTTATATGAAGAAACAAACATACTATGTAATTTTGCAAGTTTATGTAACATATACTATCAATATTAGAAGAAAATAATTTACAAATTACATGTACATTCAACTTACAGCAAAAGATAGTCTTCTCCTTTTCTGAACTTGGATTTCTGCTGTGAGGAAATGTTTTTCTTCTGTGAAGAAATGCCATCTTCTACTCTTTTGTTCCTGCACCTCAGATCCTAATTCCAGTAAGACTCGAAACTAAAAATAATAAACCAAAGAAGATATAATGTTAAATATTAATTAATTTAATAATATTAAAAAGCTATTACAAATAATGAAAAAAACTTTTCATCCATTAATAGACGAATTGGTATTAATATTAATTATAAAATACTGATTATTATTTAAAACTGAAAAGAAGAAAATTAAAGTTTGCAAAGAATCTCCATTCTGAATCAAAGATATTCAGAGCAACCGTAAACAGTAAATTAGAAAGAAATATTTGAAATTTATTTACTTGACAGATTTGTAAAACTCAGTTGTACAAGGGAATAACTACTTGGCTTACCTTGCCAAAAAAGAGTATGCTGTAAATTTGGGGACTCTCTGCGCTTGAGGAAGTGTGATAATTTTAGGATCATTCATGTCTTCAGCTGCACTTAACAAAAAAATAATGAGTAATTCAATAAGTCATTAGAGACAATTGCAGAATGATTGAAAACGTAATTTATCACCTGTAGTTAAATCATGAATAACATTCAAAGCTGCAATGTCTTTCCTGACATTCTCACCTGCCTGAGGTCATGGTATATCAGAGACGTATAATTAAAATATTGATGCTGTTCGAATTCAATACAAATTTTTAATAATAGTTAGATTTTGGTGGGGCTTTTATTTTCTTGGTCGTTTAATTGGTTTTAATGTTGTCTTGTTATTGACTTTCTATTATTCAAAAGTTTAGATCATTTGAAAACACTTCCCCAATTCTGAACTATCATAAAAAAGAGAAATTTATCAATAAAAATTTGAAACCATACAAATCATGAGATTGTTTATGTATTAGCATTTATTTTGTAGGTTAATGAAAGGATAGAACGAAGGCAGATCACTTTTGAAGCATATAATGATGTAACTGGCCGCCATTTACAATGCCGTGGAAAATAATGTAATAATAACTGTCTGACATAATAGCTAAATAGGCAAAAATGGATGTCAGAAATGGTGGTGGGTTTCTTTCCGTCACAAAAGAACTAAAGACATATCAAAGACAATGGCAATAATTTTCCTACATAATAGATAACTAGGGCAAAAAAAAGGATGTCACAAACACTGGTGGGGTTTCTTCCCACCACAAAAGAAACCAAAGACACATCAAGGACAATGGTTTTGTCTACAAGTTGGAATTGATAAAGGAAAATCAATAGTTGAAAAGAGCAAAAACAAATAAATATATAATTGAGCAATGAACCCATAATCTAAGAACTTCTCATTATAGTGATATATGTAACCAATACATCTAACCAGTAAGACCTTCTATGTATTCTTAATATATATAAAAAGACAACCTTCTCTACTCACAATCTTTTGTTGAATAACTTCACCATCCACCTATCCTGAAGTTATTTATCAATGCTTCATATTTTCTGGAAGAAAAATGATACCTTTTCGACGGCAACCTCTTATTGATTATTGATTATCTTTACCACACCATCCACCCACCATTTAGGTCTTTTTTTTGGATGGAGGGTTCAGACCTGAGGCAGCGACGCACGAAACCTGCATATTAGGGTAAAAGAATCCAGATTCAAAATGTCGGCCTTAAATTTGTCTATAAAAGGAATTCAAATATTTTGAAATTATTTTATATTTTAATAATTATAATAATTTTATTAAATAAAAAGTACATTTTAATTAATAAAATAATATTATACATATTAATAATATATTAAAATACATCTATAATAAATAAAGCTTTTAAATATTATATATTAATCTGAACTAAAAGTGAAACCCTATCGTGCATCATTATAATGTGTCCCCTTAGAGAACTCTATATACTATTGCAATCAATTCTACTTAAATTGTGATTAATTTTATTTTTTTCACAGTGTTTTTATTTTGAAGTTCATTTGTTTTTTTTCTAATGTATATATATGAGAGATTTTTAATTTCTAAAATCTATAAAATTATTTTACTTAATTTTCAGGAAGCATACCCATATTATGAGGTGATATTTTCAATAATAATATATGAAAATATGAAATAGATCAAACATATATTTGAATACATTTTTAAAATATTAATACTTTAACTACTAACAATTTATAAAAATAGAATGATTAATTTTTAAAATTATAAATTGAATATAAGAATTTTTAACATCTCAAATATTATGAAAATACTAAAATTATAATTAGACTATATTATACATTATCATTGCCAATCAATAAATTATAATTAATATATTATCTAATTAAACTATTATAACTTGATGGCAAATACAAGCCTCTATGTGGCACTTGTTTTAATTGTAGTTGGATAGGTGCCTCGAGAACATGATTACTTTTAGCATTATATATATATATATATATATATATATATATATATATATATATATATATATATATATATATAAGAGTTATATAAACTTAGTATTAAATTATGCTTCAATTTTTTTGAAAAATTTAATATTTGGAGTTTAATTTAGATTGAAAATTTTATTTTATTTTTGGGATATTGTAATGTAAAATGTTATAGTCAAACGTAGATATATGGTTAGGGACAAAGTTACCATTATAGTTAATGTTAACCTTAGGGATAGAATTAAGGTTAGGGTTAGCCTTAACGTTAGGGTTGGAGTTAGGGTTAGGGTTTGAGTTATGTTTAAGGATAGGGTTAGAATTGTGGTTATGGTTAAGGTTTGGATTAAAGTTATGTTTATGGTTAAGGTTAGGGTTAGAGTTATGGTTATGGTTAAGTTTAGGGTTAGGGTTATAGTAAGGCTAGGGTTAGGGTTATGGTTAGGGTTTGAGTCAAGGTTAAAGTTAGACTTAGGGTTAGGGATAGGGTTAGAGTCCAACTATGGTAGAGTTAGATTTAGGGTTAGAGTTATGCTTATGGTTAAGGCTGGGGTTAGAGTTATGCTTATGGTTGAGGTTAGGGTTAGAGTTATGATTATGATTAGGGTTAGTGTTATAGTGGGGCTAGGGTTAGGGTTAGGGTTTGAGTCAAGGTTAAGGTTAGAGTTATGATTAGGGTTAGGATTTGAGTCAGGATTAAAGTTAGGGTTAGGTTTAAAACTGGTAGAGTTAGATTTAGGGTTAGAGTTAGGGGTAGAGTTATGTTTATGGTTAAGGTTAGTGTTAAGGTTAGGGTTAGGGTTAGAGCTAGAGTTAGGGTATGTTTAAGGTTAAGGTCAGGGTTAAGGTTAGAGTTTGAGTTAAGGTCAGGGTTAAGGTTAGAGTTAGGGTTAGGATTAGTGTTAAGGTTAGGGTCAGGGTTAGAGTTAGAGTTAGGGTTAGCATTAGGATTAAAATTAGGGTGAGGGATAGGGTTTGAATTAGAGTTAAGGTTAGATTTAGAGCTATTGTTAGGGTTGGGGTTACAATTAGAGCTAGAGTTAGGCTTAGGCTTAGAGTTAAAGTTAGGGTTACAGTTAGGGTTAGGGTTAGGTTTAGAATTAGAGTTAGAGTTAGGATTAGGGTTAGGGTTAGAGTTAGGGCAAGTATAGTTAGGGTTAGAGTTAGAGTTAGGGTTAGGGTAAGGGTAAGAATTAGGGTGAGGGTTAGAATTAGGGTTACAAATATAGTTAGGGTTAGTGTTTGGGTTAGAGTTAGAGTTAGAGTTAGAGTTAGAGTAAAAGTTAGAGTTAGAGTTAGAATATGGTTTAGAGTTAGAGTTAGAGTTAGGATTATAGTTAGGGTTAGAATTAAGGTTCAGCTTAGAATTATGGTTAGAGTTAGGGTTACAATTACAGTTATAGTTAGCATAAGGGTTAAGGTTACAATTAGAGTTAGAGTAAATATTAGAGCTAATTCTAGTGTTAGTGTTAGTATAAGAGTTAGAGTTAGAGTTAGAGTTAGAGCTAGAGTTAGGGTTAGAATTGGGGTTAGGGTTAGGGTTAGGGTTAGGGTTAGAATTAGAGTTAGAATTAGGGTTCAAATTAGAGTTAGAATTAAAGTTAGAGATGGAGTTGGGGTTAGGGTTAGATTTAGGGTTAGGGTTAGGGGTAGAGTTAGGGTGGGGATTAGGATTAGAATTAGGGTTAAGGTTAGAGTTAGAGCTATATATAGTGTTAGGGTTAGGATTAGGTGTAGGTTTAGAGTTAGAGTTAGGGTTAGGGTTAATGTTAGGGCTAGGTTTACAATTACAATTTGAGTTTGAGTTATAGTTAGGGTTAGAATTATGGGTAGGGTTAGAGTTAGAGTTAGAGTTAGAGTTAGAGTTAGGGTTAGGGTTAGGGTTAGAGTTAGAGTTAGAGTTGGAGTGAAGGTTAGAATTAGGGTTAGAATTAGGGATAGGACTAAAATTAGCATTAGAGTTAGAGTCAAGGTTAGAATCGATGTTAGGGTAAGGATTAGGATTAGGGTGAGAATTAGAGTTAGAGTTAGGATTAGAGTTATAGTTAGGATTAGAATTAGGTTAGGGTTAGGGCTAGAGTTAGGGTTAGAATTAGGATTAGAGTTAGGGTTATATAGGTTAGGGTTAGGGTTGGGTGTAGAATTAGAGTTAGAGTTAGAGTTAGAGTTAGGATTAGGGTTAGATTTAGAATTAAGGTTACAAATATAATTATAGTTAGAGATGGACTTAGCGTTAGGGTTAGTGTAAGGGTAAGAATTAGGGTTTGGGTTAGAATTAAGGTTACAAATACAGTTAGAGTTAGAACTAGGGTTATGAGTAGGGTCAGATTTATAGTTAGGGTTTGAGCTAGAGATTGAATTAGAATAAGAGTTAGACAAGGGTTAGAGTTAGAGTTAGGGTTAGAATTAGGATTAGGGTTAGGGTTAGCCCAAGGGTTATAGTTAGAGTTAGGATTAGCATTAGGGTTAGTGTTAGTGTTAGTGTTAGTGTTAGTGGTAGTGGTAGTTTTAGTGTTAGTGTTAGTGGTAGTATTAGTGTTAGTGTTAGTGTTAGTGTTAGTGTTAGTGTTAGTGTTAGTGTTAGTGTTAGTGTTAGTGTTAGTGTTAGTGTTAGTGTTAGTGTTAGTGTTAGTGTTAGTGTTAGAATTGGGGCTAGAATTTAGACTAGGGTTAGGGCTAGGATTAGGGTTAGAATAAGAGTTAGAGTTAGGGATCAAGTTAGAGTTAGAGCTAAAGTTGGAGATAGAGTTAGGGTTAGGGTTAGGGTTGGAGTTAGGGTTAGAGTTAGAGTTAGGGTTAGAAGTAGGGTTCGAGTTAGGATTAGAAATAGGGTTAGGGTTAGAGTTAGAGTTACATATAGTGTAAGGGTTAGGACTAGTATTAAATATATTGTTAGGGTTAGGATTAAGGGTAGGGTTAGGGTTAGAGTTAGTGTTGGGGTTAGGATTAAAATTAGAGTTAGATTTATAGTTATAGTTAAGGTTAGAGTTAGGGTTAGAATTAGGGTAGGGTTAGGGTTAGAGATAGAGTTGGAGTTGGAGTTAGAGTTAGGGTTAGAGTTAGAATATGGGTTAAAATTAGGGTTAGAATTAGTGTTAGAGTTAGAATTAGAGTTAGGATTAGAGTTATAGTAAGAGTTAGGGTTAGGGCTAGAATTAGGGGTCGGGTAGAATTAGGATTAGAGTTAGGGTTATAAAGGGTTGAGGTTAGGGTTAGGGGTAGAATTAGGATTAGGATCAGGGTTATAATTAGAGTTAGAGTTAGATTAGTTAGAGATAGAGCTATGGTTTGTGTTATTATTGTGGTTAAGCTTATTTTTGGGTTACTAATCATATTATAGCTGATATTAGTGCTATTATTACAGTTTAGCTTAGTGTTAGGGTAACTACGAAGTTATATTTTTATGTGGGTTAGTTCTATTATAGTGCCCATGATTAGTGCTATTGTGATACAAGTTATTAACCCTTTTAATAATGTAATCCATCCACCCCACCCCTGCTGCAGTGGCAGAGAAGAGAAACGCTATAGGAGGCAACATTGTTGAAAATGTAATAGGGAATTTAATGCTATGTTTTAAATGCTTTTAGTTTTTGAAGTTTATAATAACATCCTACATGTGGTGGCATACCTAGAGTAGCAGTTCGATAAGCTCTCCAGATATAGCCACCTAGGACCAGGTGTGTGGATCTTAAATTAGAATAGTTTTTTTTAGTTCGTAGGTGGAGTGTTTAATGATTTTTAGAATCCAATAATAGGTAGTAGGCAGTTTTTGGAATATTCTTGACTTAGAAAATGACTGTCTAATATTGGTAGAAAAAATGTTCCAGATTCTTATCCTTTTTTGGATAGAAGACATTCTTCTTTTTTAAAATAAGAAGAAAACGTTTCACATCCATTAATAAGGAAAAGAAAGTCAGTTTTAAAAGGAGAGCCAGTCGGCTATGTAGCGGAGGAATCGAATTTGGAGAGATATGGAATTTTTTTTTCATTTTGTCTTTGTGCAATTTTTTGATAGTCTGAGTTTTGAACAGATTTTTCTTATCTTCTCACTGGAAACAAGTTGATAGTTTGCAGAAGATTAAAAAGTTTTAATTTTGGGTTGAATTCGGTATGTTTGTAGAAATTAGTCTCAGTGCGTGGGTAATATCTTCCAAATGCACTGTTGGATTTTCATGAGCTTTGGATATGTTATTATAGGTCTAATTATGCCCATCTTCACCAAAGGGATCGAAGAGTTTTGATCTGGTTCAAAAGTTATTCATGTTTGAGTGCAGGTCTATCTAGAGACAACAATAAGCAATGTTTTGCAGAAAAATGTACTCTGATGCGGGGTCAATATCTCAAGTTTGAACCATTGGATTTCTCTCAAATTTTTCTAGTTTGTTTGAAACATAGTTATGCCAAATATTAATGGTTGGATTGAGAAAATACTGTCTGGTTCAAAAGTTATACATGTCTATTCCTGGGTCTATCTAGAGACAACAAGAAGCAATTTTTTGCAGAAAAATGTACTCTGATGCAGGGTCAATATCTCAAGTTTGAACTGTTGGATTTCTCTCAAATTTTTATAGGTTGTTTGAAACTTAGTTACACAAAATATCAATGGTTAGATTGAGAAAATATTATCTGGTTCAAAAGTTATACATGTCTATTCGCGGGTCTATCTAGAGACAGCAAGAAGCAATATTTTGCAGAAAAATGTACTCTGATGCGGGGTCAATATCTCAAGTTTGAACCGTTGGATTTCTCTCAAATTTTTATATTTTGTTTAACATCTAGTTATACAATATATCAATGGTTGGATTGAGTAAATCTTATCTGGTTTAGAAGTTATTCATGTCTGAGTGTGGGTCTATTCGAAGGCAGCAAGAAGATATTTTGGAGGATTTTATTTTCAAAGTTTTGTTTTGAATTTGATTTTAGTGTGTGATCCTAAAGGTTGTAGATGCCCCTTAAAGCAACTCAGTTGAGTGACTGATTCCTCCTGAGTTTTCCAAGGTGTGGCTCTGCATCATTTTTGGTATCAGAGCTTGAGAGTTGCAAGTTGTGAAGTTATATGTTGAACGCCCCTAATCAAGATTCCTCAATAGGATCAAGTAAGATGGTGACCAATGCAGAGTTAGTGAAGAAAGTCGAGGAGCAAGAAGAACTTATCCAGAAAGAGAATAGAGAGTTGAAGGGGATAGTGGCAGAACTAGCCAGTAAGTTGGAATATATGCAGAATGTAGTTGAGAAGAAAGAAATGAAAGAAGAAATGGAAGAAGAGGAAAACGTACCCAACAGTGAAGAAGATAGAATATCTGAGAACGAGAAGCCATTTTTTAAAGCTTTAAAGGCTTTGGGAGAAAAACTCATGGAGTTACCTATGTTTACAGGAAAGATGGACACTGAATTCGTGTTGGAATGGATTGAAGCCTTAGAGAATCATTTTGAATGTGAGAAAGTTTCAGAGTCACAGCAAATTAAGTTGGCCAAGTCCAGAATGAAGGGAGCAGCCCTTACATGGTGGAATTTTGTGCAAGAAGAAAGGGTAAAAGAGGATAAAAGAAAAAAAATTTCATGGAAGAAGATGGTTTCAATGATAAGAGAGATGTATCTCCCTGAAGACTATGAGGTACAGTTGCATCAGAAAAGGCAGAATCTCAGACAAAGGGATATGGATGTTTTTACTTATACAGAAGAATTTCAGAAGTTAAGTCTAAGGTCAAAATTTGCAGAACCTGAGAGTATCAAGGTAGCAAGATACCTAAATGGTTTGAGGATGAACATACAAGAAGAGTTGCAGTTGCTGAGTCCTAACAGCGTAGCTAAGTGCTATCAGTTGGCTTTGAAGGTGGAAGAGAAAATCAAAAGGAGACAAGAAAATTATAATAGAGGCAGAGAAAGACAACCATTCAGAGGAAGAGGTACATTTAGCAGAAGGAATCCAAATTTTTAGCCACAAACAGAGATGCATAATGAAGATAATAACTTTGATAATTTCAGAGGAAGTTTCACAGGTAGAAGGCCAAATTTCAGAGGAAGATCACCAGGAAGGACAAATGGACCAATAAGATGCTACAACTGTAATCAGGAAGGTCATATGGCACACAAATGTCCAGCAAAAGAAAGCTCTAGTACTCATAGTGAAAGGAGAATACACCTGGCACAAGAAGTGGATTTACAAGAAGATTCAGACAGTTATGGTTATCCAGAAAAGGGGGAAGCACTTATGATGAGAAGAACACTGTTGAAAATGCCTGTCAAAGAAGAACCACCACAAAGGAAGTCCATTTTCAGAACTACCTATAAATCTGGGGGAAAAGTTTGTAAGGTACTAGTAGACTCTGGTTCTACAGAAAATTTTGTGTCTCTTGAAATGGTGGAAAAGTTAAAGCTACCAAGAATACAACACCCGTATCCTTACAAAATATCTTGGTTAAATAAAGGGTAGCATACTATAGTGGAAGAGCAAGCTTGGGTGGAATTTCAGATTGGAGCCTATAAAGATAGATTATTGTTTGAAATTGTTAATATGAATGCATGCCATTTACTTTTTGGCAGACCCTGGCAATATGATCTCAAGGCACATCATGATGGAGTGAAGAATACGTATACCATTACAAAGAATGGAAAGGTCATTGAACTGATACCTTTAGTTGAGCCAAGTCAAGAAGAATCAAAAGCCGGAGAAGCCAAAGTTATGGTGATGGGTAAGAAAGAATTCTTGAAAGAAGTGATAGAAAAGAAGAAAAGAGAGGAAGAAGAAATGAGAAAACAAAAAGAAGAGGTAAGCAAGATAGAAGAGGAAATAAAAACTTTGAGAAGGAAACGTGAAGAGAATGAAGCTAAGTTGAGAGAAAATAAAATGCAGAAAGAAGGAGTGCAGCAAGTAAATGTTGATGAAAAGAATAAAGAGGAAAGCCCTATGGGATTTGAGTGTGATAAAGTTATGGTTGGAACAATAATGTGTCCTTTGAAAATAGAGAAGAGCACAATGTTGGAAGGTACTCCTATGGAAAAGATTTTGGAGGCAACTGATGAAGCCTTAAATATGCATAATGAAGAAAAATGTCAAGAGGAATGGCATGAAGATGAAGCTAAGGAATGTGTAACAGCAAGTTCTAAAGAAGAATCTGATTTATGGGAAAAATTTGCAGCCATTGTGAGAGAATGGAAAAGGCATGGTGGTAGTACGGAAACTCAACTTGAAGAAGAAAGGAAAGAGTGCAATACTGTTATTGTTCTTGAGCAAAGTTGTAATAAGAAAGAGATATTTGAAAGTGAGATTACTACAGAAGATCAAGATGATGATAAATGTTTAATAAAGGAAGAACAGATAAATACGATTCTTAAGATTCAAGAAGTAAAACTGGTTGATAGTCAAGAAGCAAATAAGTTTATGGTTACTATTGATGAAGATAGATATGATGCACATTACATGGTGTATAAGGAAGCTCATATTCAAAAACAGAACTCAAATAATCTTAATGTTGATGATATGTTTTCTTCTAATAATGTTTATGCAGGGATGCAGATTTCATGTATAGTGAATCATGCTGGAGAATTTTTTATGACATTTACAGCATTAAAGAATCAAAGCTACAAGGTGGAGAAGTTGGATATTATTTTTGTTTTTCTTGTAGATAT
The DNA here is from genome assembly GCA_028749045.1 of Cupressus sempervirens. Lineage (NCBI taxonomy): Eukaryota > Viridiplantae > Streptophyta > Pinopsida > Cupressales > Cupressaceae > Cupressus > Cupressus sempervirens. Next base: position 194,645,362 of record CM053789.1, on the reverse strand, counting down.
GCTCATCCTAGTTTAAAGAAATTGGAAAGTTCGAAAGAAGAATGAGATTCATTTCTACAACACATCATCTCAAGAGGACTTGAGATTCATTCTACAGGGGAGTATGCTGCAGTGGCAGAGAAGAGAAACGCTATAGGAGGCAACATTGTTGAAAATGTAATAGGAAATTTAATGTTATGTTTTAAATGCTTTTAGTTTTTGAAGTTTGTAATAACGTCCTACATGTGGTGGCATACCTAGAGTAGCAGTTCGATCAGCTCTCTAGATATAGCCACCTAGGACCAGGTGTGTGGATCTTAAATTAAAATAGTTTTTTTTAGTTCGTAGGTGGAGTGTTTAATGATTTTTAGAATCCAATAATAGGTAGTAGGCAGTTTTTGGAATATTCCTGACTTAGAAATCGACTGTCTAATATTGGTAGAAAAAACATTTCAGATTCTTATCCTTTTTTTTAATAGAAGACATTCTTCTTTTCTAAAATAAGAAGAAAACATTTCACATCCTTTAATAAGGAAAAGAAAGTCAGTTTTAAAAGGAGAGCCAGT